>JAUJYZ010001532.1:0-353498 GCA_033675265.1 Actinostola sp. cb2023 | reverse complement strand
GAGGATTTAAGATTCGACAACATAACCCCATGATTATAGAAGGAAAAGAACAGAATTCTCCAAAGTAAGCTAGTTTCGCTAGTCAAGTAATTGAAGGGTTCCCTGCAAGAACAATGTAAGTGATCTCTGATCAAAATCTAAATTCTCCTCCAGACTCTTTGAATTTCAAAGGAGAATTTGGGTTTTGATCACAAGTCACTTACTCCATTCTTGCAGGGAGCCCTTCAATTGTTAAAACAGTCCTTGGAAAAGGTCTTAAAAAATACGTAGTTATTACAACTGTTTATTGAACACAAGATCACATCGTCTACAACTCATCGATGCATGTCTGTGAAGGCTGTCAACAAAAGAGGACCTTAAAAACGGTCATACTACTTGTATATACTGTCTTTTGGTCAGTATTTTGATCATCATTTTACATTGTATCAGTAGAGCAAGCACTCAAGATGCCTACATGTATCTTACATGTAGTTTGTACATGGCACTATGTATGTACATGTACATGGTGTTCTGGACAATATTATTATCCTGGTTACCGAAACCCATTATGATTGAATACAACAGAAGGCTTTAGAATCTGTTTTTATCTTTGTAAGTTTGAAAAGAATTATTGATGTTTATTGTGCTCCCACACACACAATGTATGGTAGTAGTTTCAATTGTTGAAGTTATGCAAGTTACAACAGTTGGATTACCTGTGTTATAATACCTTATTTGGGTCATCAATTCTGTCATGTGTGACTGACCTTACAAGATGATATTAGATTCAAGTAAAAGTGTTTTTTTTTTTAATTTCGTTTAAAGCAACAGAATACAATAATATTTATTGTATTAACAAAAATGAACCCAGTAATGAGCTTGTGTCACCTGTCACGTGACTTTTTAAATTTTCGCTGAAGACAAGTGAAAATACCATAACTGGAAAGAGCATACTAAAGTTAGTAAAAGTGGAAAGTTTGAAGGGAAGTAAGTAAATAGGGCAATAGTTACAGGCATTCAACCTATGCCTTTTTTGTATGGAAATGTATGTTGGAAGGCAACGCTTGCCCTCCAAGCGAAAAACCCATACAAATCCTTGTCAAAGCAGGAAACTTTGAAAGCCTTTAACTTTTGTCTTATTTGCTTGATTACTAATTTTAGTATGCTTTTCAAGTTATGATATTTTCGTTTGCCTTCGGTGAAAGTTTAAAAAGTCATGTGACAGGTGACACAAGCCCCTTGAAGCGCTCCAGTAATTGAAGGGCTCCCTGCAAGAACAGAGTAAGTGATTTTTAAAAATTCTCCTCTGGAGTCTTTGAATTTCAGACGAGAATTTGGGTTTTGATTTTAGATTTTGTGCAGAGATCTATCACTAATAGGTTGTTCTTGTAGGGAGCTGATGGTGCTATTTGCAATTAAAACTTCCTAAGTTTATAATTATGAACAATTATTATAATTATTATAATTATTTATTATTATCTGAAAAATATACGACTGGGTGAAATGTGGTGTATTCACTTATTTGAACTAGTTTCTCACATGCTACTTTAGACAGTGCATTACCGATTTAGTTTTATCTAGTGTTTGAGTTTACTTGAATATTTCTATGCAATAAAGTCAAAGAACTAATAGTTAATGAACTCAATTGGCGATCTTTGGCATAATTTCACTCCGTGCTTTACCCTGTGCTTAGAATATTTGAATGAGTATTTTAAATCTCATTTCTCATTAAATTGTACATAACAGTGCCTGCGACGATCTGTGACAGATGGCCAGGCAGTTGAATTCAGTTCAACATTTCTGTGACTGTCAAGGCTCTGTCACAGACATGTGTATCACTATATATTACGATTTGGTGGAAACTGACCAGGAGTACCAGGTACTGTAAAAGTCACAAAATATCAACTCTCACGACTTTTGCAGACAGTTTCCAACACTGCATGAACAACAGTGATATAAAAAATCATCTAAAAAGTTATAAATGATATAAACTCCTCAGCATATTCATCCTGTAACATTGGCATTGCTCTGTTCGCTCAATGTATCAACATTATCTAGCGTTCTATGGAAAATGAAAAATGTCTTGGAAGGGTCAACCCATGACCTCATTTCACTAGCCGAAATATCAAAGTGCTGGAATCCATACTTCATTCCATTTACCGTAAGTTTAGCAGCAAGTTTTGTCAATGGAGTTGTGTCGGGATGGCTTATGATGTCGTCGAGGTGCATCCACTCGCACGCCAAGATTTCATCATTACACAAAATAATGTCATACGTGACGGGTTTCATTCTACATACCACGTAGATGTCAGACTTGTTGAAGGTGGATTTCATTTCGTGATGTTGACGAAATAGGAGTACAGACTGGAATTCTAGTTGAAAAGAAAATTAATCATTTAAAAGGTTTTTAATAAATGACAAAAAAGTAGCTAGTGTACTTGTAAGGTAAATACATGCTTCAGAATAGTGTGAGTTGATATAGAGTCATTTTCGCAGGAGTGGGAAGTAGTTACAGTATGTTTCGTGCCGTGCGGTGATGGTACCGTGCTGCGACTGTGCCGTATCCAAGCATTCTGATTGGTTGAGTAATGATTTTGCGCGCTGTGATTGGTTGATTAAGGCAGAATAGAATGTCTTCATTTCCATACCGTGACTGTAACTCCGTACCATAGGTTTCCCACTCATACGAAAACGACTCTATTGTCTTTTATATATACAATGATGTATGTCAAGGACTTTCATAGAAAACGTAAAGGTACACATTAAGAGATCCTGTTAAGCCCTAGGCTCAGTATCCAGCCACTGGGGCTTCCTGCGCCCACAAGTAACGTATCGCGGGCACAAGAAACCCCAGTGGCTGGATACTGCTGGATATATACTGAGCCTAGTTACGCCCAGGCTCCTAAAAATCCCGTACACATGCCAGTGCAAGATCTAACCAATTGAGCCAAGCAATTTAATAGTTTAGCTTTCTTTTGTGAAGTGCTTTATGAATAAATCTATGCTCTATATAAAATAATTTAATTATTTATTATATGCCCTACCTGATTTGACACCAGTCTCTTCAAAAATCTCTCTTTCAGCAGTTGTTCCTAAAAGAAAAGTAAAGTCACTTAATCAGAAGAACTCGGCAATAATAATAATTTATTGTAAGTTACTAATAAAACAGGATCTTTTCTCACCAATGTTTTCTCCTTCTTCTGAAAGTCCACCAGGAAACTTCCAAAATGATTTTCTGGTTGTTCCTATGGTATACTGGGAAACAATTAAGAATAAGTTACACTAAGTTATAACATAGGGACATGGTGGCATCAAAGCCAATGAAAGCAGGCCCTTAAGGGTAGGGGAAGGCTCTCCTTATCTCCACCCGAGAGCTGGTAACACAGGCTCTCATCAGATCATCATCATCACCATCACCAACATCATCACCACCAACATCATCATAATCACCAACATCATCATAATCACCAACATCATCATAATCACCAACATTACCACCACCAACATCATCATAATCACCAACATCACCATCATATTATTATTATTATCGTCACTATAATTATCATCATTATATTATAACTGTCACTGTAATTATCATCATTATATTATAACTGTCACTGTAATTATCATCATTATATTACAACTGTCACTGTAATTATCATCATTATATTATAACTGTCACTGTAATTATCATCATTATATTATAACTGTCACTGTAATTATCATCATTATATTATAACTGTCACTGTAATTATCATCATTATAGTATAACTGTCACTGTAATTATCATCATTATATTATAACTGTCACTGTAATTATCATCATTATATTATAACTGTCACTGTAATTATCATCATCATTATAGTATAACTGTCACTGTAATTATCATCATTATATTATAACTGTCACTGTAATTATCATCATTATATTTATTTATAACTGTCACTGTAATTATCATCATTATATTATAACTGTCACTGTAATTATCATCATTATATTATAACTGTCACTGTAATTATCATCATTATAGTATAACTGTCACTGTAATTATCATCATTATATTATAACTGTCACTGTAATTATCATCATTATATTTATTTATAACTGTCACTGTAATTATCATCATTATATTATAACTGTCACTGTAATTATCATCATCATATTATAACTGTCACTGTAATTATCATCATTATATTATAACTGTCACTGTAATTTTATCATCATTATATTATAACTGTCACTGTAATTATCAGGCTGAATTTCTATCTAAGGCCAGTGGGAAAAACAATATTGCTGAACATCTGTCCTTCATCTAACTACCATCATTCATCATGATCATCACCACCACCAATATCTTAACCATAAAAAAATAAATTATCTAAAAACATTCATTCATACTTTCTTTTTATCCTGTACTAACAACGCTTCACCAGTTCTGTCATTAAGAACGAGCCCTGTTCAAACAGAAAAACAAAACCTAAAATTCAAAACAATGTACGTAATAATATGCATGATGGTAACAGCATCGGAAGCTTGCATAGCCTGCGGAGGTCAGCCGACCTTGTGGCTCGAGGGCCAAAAAATGGCTGACTTTCACAGCATGGCTAAAGCTTGCAATGTACTGTATGCAGATTCAATAATTTATTTTAAGCCTGGTTCGCACTAGCGGTACAACCATGCATAAGCATACGCAACATGTATACACAGACTGACATTAAAAATTCGATGTACTCTTTTATGGTACATGTCTTTTCTCACACCCAAAGTTGCATAAATGATGCACCCAAGTCTATGTATGTTGCTTGTGTTTATGATGCTTACATGTATGTCGCGGTGTCAACTGTCCTAATTATAAGTCACCTCTGTTCTGTTTTACAAGCCACCCTTTCTCTAGTTAATACAGGATTAGTCTGCAAGTCTGGCTTAATTTATGCTTGTTATTTCAGTGTAAACTGTGGTAAAACCAGTTACCTGAAACTCCAACATGGTGAGTAGCGTATACTGGTACTTTACATTCTAGCTTTTCAGGTAGCCATCGGAATAACATGGAATAATTCTTCTCGGCATGATGAAATTCTAAACCATTCTTGAATGCAGTGGGTATGAGATGACTCTTCTCTACAGGTACACGGATCCACATTGCCTTTTTACCATCCTTTTTCCATGTTTCTATACTATCTAAACTCAAAAGAACATGCACAATAAGGTACAGGCCTGGCCCTGGCTATTGATACCCTGGTTCCAGAAGCTCTGTCAAGCTCTAATTAATACGTTATTTTCGCCGCAAAGCGTTAGAGAGTGTGACATAGCCTCTGGAACCAGGGTAGGGATTAGTCTATATAATGTACATTAACCCATTCGCTCCTGAGCTATTTTGAGTTTTTTAGCGATTTTCTGGACCTAATCACATCGTAGGAAATTTCGATTCCATATAAGGGGTTTCCATGGAAATCTTGACAGTTCTGAATGCCCGTGGGCTCGCGTCTTCACGTGTGCTGTCTTTCTTCTTGGGAGCTCTTAGGGGCTAGTAGTGTTCACTACTCAAAGAGGCCAATTTTGCATTTTTAGAGTGTTTATAGCCATTATTCACCACAGAAGCCCCCAGGACAGCATCATTAAGCTTGACTGGTGTGGTAGAGACCGTTCTGCTGAAAGAACCCAGCAGCGAGAAACGATTTTCACGAAGACATGTCGGCACTGCCATTACAAAATTCAAAATGGTGGACTCAATTGTGAAATCATCTCTCTGGTTGTTCTGTGGTGGATTGCAGGACCTACAAAGGCATTTTTGGTGACTTTGGACTTGTAAAGAATGCAACCGGTGCAATATTTTGCCTGTGGCTCGGCACTCTATAAAAGTCTAAAAAACGGATAGGGCGGGATGCTTTCTGTTGAAAACTCCCGGATGTTCCCGGCATCCTTTTCGGGCATGCAGAAGGAAAACACGTGTTAGCGAAAGTGGTCCTAAGGAAATGGCTATTGTTCGGCGAGTTAAGGAAGAGAGAGGGAAAAATTCACGAATATATCAAGAAGAGAGATGGAAGTTTGCTGAGAAAGTGGCATTTTGTTTCGCAAGGATGTATTTTGGAAGAAAATCCAAGTCAAATGTCGTTCATTTTCGAGGTGTAAAATTGCATCAAAAACAAGCATACGCATTTTTGATTTTTATGGAAAACAAATTGAACTAATGCCCAGAAATCGGACCTGTAAATGTAAGTCAGTTTACTTGAGGTTAAAATATGAAGAGTTATCTAGTTGTCACTAATAACTGGCCATGAGATCGATGTGACGAAAATTCAGAAAGTTAGAATTTTTCAAAGCAGTATCGATGTTTACGGCCGGTTTCGGCTGGTGTAGGAGTCAATGGGTTAATCTAGAATTAATTTTGATTCCTGGGTTAGCGTTAATCAGCCTATTAGTTCAGATTAAGCTGAGCTCAAAATTGCTACTGATCATCAGCAATTTCAGTTTTCACACTATCAATTAAACAACATTACCAAATTAGCTATAGTCACAGCCAGAATTCTCTGTCAACTAAATGTAAGGCATGGAAATGTATACAGTATCCACAACACACTGACATTACAAGGCAGCGGAGCAGGCTCAAATTGGGCTCAGATCCTATTTTGAATAAGTGACCTACTTTTACAATACAAGACAATTTAGTTCGACCTTGAAGTTCAGTTGTACTTGAGCACTGCCGAAACTACTAGATTCTCAAGTAATTTATTTTCATTTTATAAAATTATTCTTCAACTGGAAAGGAACATGTTAATATACATGTAAATTATTATTATCTTTTCAAAAAAAAGAGCCGAGCCCTCCACTCGTTTATCTGGGCGCCTAAAAAACCTATCTAACTCCATGTTCTAGGAAGCCTGTGCACAATCATTCTTACCACTTCTGAAGGTCTCCCCCAATTTCCTCAGTGTGTGTGATATATTTCCATGCATTTTTTCCAGCCCATTGTTAGTATTCAAATGTGTTAATCTGATATTTATATCACGCTTCAATTTAGGGGTGAACCATTTTTTTCTTTATTTTTATTTTTTTCTTCCCGTTTCTCTGCAGGATTTTTTTTGGAGTTGTGTAGCTCTTTTTTTTGGGGTGGTACCCGGTGTACGCAATCGATGACAATCGATGATCAGAAAACCAATCGAACAATCGATCATAATCGATATAATTAATCGATTGATATCGATTGGTTTTGGCCAATCGATAGTCACACAAGAAAAATGACAATCGATGAAAATCGATCATCGATCGATTGTTATCAGGTTCAGTACAAGAAAAAGAAGGCCTCTATTGTACTATTCGTGAGGAATTGGAAGAACAATAAGAACTGACAATGTCAAATAAGCCTAGACTTTTGAATAATAATCATTGTAACCTATTACAGTATGGACACTCGAACCGTGAACACTTAGGTTCCATGAAAATCGATCTATTTTAGGGCAATCGATAACAATCGATCAAAGGTCACAGATTTTTGTTTCATAGATTGGTCATCGATTTCCAATATCAATCGATTAATTGATATCGATTATCGATTTCATACACCGGGGGTGGTAGAGTTCTTGCATTAAGCTTACTGTTTTTGGGGGGGAATTGTCACCCCCCTCCGAACATTTCTAATGGTCCACCCCTCTAGAAAAATCACAATCTCTTTTAAAATGTCATTTACAAATCCAAAACGATCCTTTCACAAGAATAGAGGTACATAAAACACCACGTGCTACGTGGTGTACGCTACATTTATGTGTCACGACTTTGAGTTGAACTCTGGACTTTGGATTAGACATTGACTCAACAGCGAATTCATGCTGTGAAATAAGTTTTTTTTATCCGTCGACCAAAACAAATACCCCTTCACTAAGCCCTTTACCTTTCAGTATCTTAGAGAACTCTCTCGAGGCAGTGTCTTGTGGTAATTGTTCGAGGTCAGTACTGATTCCATTGAACGGCACACGTCTCCACTTCAAATCCATCGCATGGCACAAATTTTTGCTGCTGGAAAATGGTCTAGAAAGCGTGAAGCCGTTCAACAGCTTACCGATATGAAATCGGGGTCTTAAAAGGTTCTTGTACATTTTATAATGAAGGTTGCTTAACCACTAAACTAGTTCTTACGCAAGAACTTGGCCGAAGACGACTTCGTCCGCCATTTTGCACGTCTTACCACAGGGATCCCAGAAACTAGCAACAAAACTTAGTTTGCGCAGTGCGCACAGTGCGTCGATTAATAGCGCAGATTGGAGAAAGTTGCATTTTTGTTCACTTTATTCATTTAAAATCCATTGCTCTGACTAAATTTTACACTTTTTATACAATATTTTTGTTCAACTCGTTTGTTCACTTCAATAGTTCAAACTATGCAGTTGGAATAGAATGATCGCCTGAATGACCATATGAAGATCCAAAATTCAAGCTTTCCATTCACTAGGTCTACATCTCCCTCCACTTGCTCTTAAAACGACAATATAATCATCTCTCAATGAGATGAAGCGATATTTGAGAAATGCATCAATACATCTTCAATGGTGTACTCTAGGGTGATCTTGGACCCAGGATAACAACGGTCGATGAGATCTCCAAAATGCTTGTACTGTTCGATGAACTGTTTTTGTAATGAATTCCAAATGACCTAAAAAAGATAAAGCATTTTCAAGTACCTTGAAAACTCAGTAGGGTGCATAGAAGCACCTATGATTTCCTGGAGTGCTCGCTTCCTGTGTCTTCTCAGATACTCGTTGAAGTGGCTAGCGCAGCCGGCTTTGTAGGAATGCGGGGGAGGAAAGAAGGAGGGAAGGGAAAAGAATGAGAGCGTCTAGAATTGTACCATTGTTACAGCGTGTTCAGTTTTGCTCAATACAATGCAAAGCATTTCCAATTTGTACGACCAAAAATCAGAATATTGCTTGATATCAATCAGCTGTTAAAAGTCCTTGAACTTCATTATTTACCTTCGACCGAGGGGCAAAACTGCCCCCATGTGCTATCAAGCTAGTCTCCTATGCACCCGTTCTTAGTTTCGGGATCCCTGTGCTCCCTCTCCCTCTCTCTTGTGGAGAGGGAGCACAGGGATCCCGATACTAAGAATGGGTGCATAGGAGACTACTATCAAGCAGACTGAGAGTATTCTATTGCTTGGTTTCAATCAGCTGTTAAAACTCCTTGAATCTCATTATTTGCTTCAAACGACGGGCAAACACTGCCCTCCATGTGCTACCAAGCAAAGTGTATTCTATTGAAAAGGTGCAATTCAGCTGATGAAAATTCCTCACGAGACCGGAAGTGACGTCTAATGAAATCAAGCAATTGAAAAGGTGCAATTCAGCTGGTGACCATTCCTCATGAGACCGGAAATGACGTTTACTGATATCAAGCAATATAGGAACCTCTACAAACACATGCTCGAGAGTCCAGCGTTGCTCTTGCTAGACTCTCGAGTATGCTACAAACAGGGTATTTGTGCAACTATCGTTCTCCAGATTCCAACCTGCAATAGATTCTCTTCGTCACACAGGTGCTTCTCGACTTTCTTGTACAACTGTTCCAACCCTTTCTTCATCTACAGAGAAAGAAAGCGAGCGAGTGGGTATTAATGGTTCACTTCATCGTGGATATCCTACTACTGTTCACAATTGGGTTGTGTTGGACAGAACTGTATTCTTGGCGGAGAAATTAAAGGAGAATCGCCGCCCGGTTTGCTCAGTTGGTTGAGTATCGGTTTGTTGTGCGAGAGGTCAAACAAACCAAAGCAGTAGCCATGAAAATGCGTCGATCAACTCATTCTAACTACTGGTCATCATTATCAAAGCCGATACAAAGATGATTGTACTCAACGACTAAACATCATCATCATCATTACCAGTGTTATCATCATCATAAAATAACAATAGCAACATCAACACCAAAACCAGTGTCACCACCAAGCTCCTGCACCACCACTGCCGTTGACATCACCACCACTACTATGATCATAATCAACAACAACAACAACAACAGTAACAACAGCAGCAACAACAGCAACAGTAACAACAGCATTAACAACAGCACCAACAACTACAACAACAACAACAACAGCAGCAGCAACAACAACAACAGTAACAACAACAGTAACAACAGCAGCAACAACAACAGCAACAACAGCATTAACAACAACATAATCAACAACAACAGCAACAACAGCAGCAACAACAACAGCAACAACAGCATTAACAACAGCACCAACAACAACAACAGTAACAACAGTAGCAGCAACAACAGCAGCAACAACAGCAACAGTAACAACAGTAACAACAGCATTAACAACAGCACCAACAACAACAACAACAACAACAGCAGCAGCAACAACAACAACAGTAACAACAACAGCAGCAACAACAACAGCAACAACAGCATTAACAACAACACAATCAACAACAACAACAACAGTAACAACAACAGCAACAACAACAGCAACAACAGCATTAACAACATCAACAGCAGCAGCAACAACAGCAGCAACAACAACAGCAACAACATCATTAACAACAGCACCAGCAGCAGCAACAACAACGGCAACAACAGCATTAACAACAACATAATCAACAACAGTAGCAGCAACAACAACAGCAGCAGCAACAACAACAACAACAACAACAGTAACAACAACAGCAACAACAGCAGCAACAACAACAGCAACAACAGCATTAACAACAGCACCAACAACAGCAACAGCAGCAGTAACAACAGTATCAGCAACAACAGCAGCAGCAACTACAACAACAACAACAGCAACAACAACAGCAGCAACAATAGCAACAACAGCAGCAACAGTAACAACAGTAGCAGCAACAACAGCAGCAGCAACTACAACAACAACAGCAGCAGCAACAACAACAACAACAGTAACAACAACAGCAACAAAAGCAGCAACAACAGCATTAACAACAGCAGCAGCAGCAACAGCAGCAGCAACAACAACAGTAACAACAACAGCAACAACAGCAGCAACAACAACAGCAACAACAGCATTAACAACAGCACCAACAACAGCAACAGCAGCAGTAACAACAGTAGCAGCAACAACAGCAGCAGCAACTACAACAACAACAGCAGCAACAACAACAACAACAGCAGCAACAACAGCAACAGCAGCAGCAACAACAACAACAGTAACAACAACAGCAACAACAGCAGCAACAACAACAGCATTAACAACAGCACCAACAACAGCAACAGCAGCAGCAACAACAGCATTAACAACAGCACCAGCAACAGCAACAACAGCAGCAGCAACAACAACAGCAGCAATAACAGTAACAACACCAGCAACAACAATAACAGCAGCAGAAATAAACAACAGCAGAAGAAAATAGCAGCAACAGAGCAATCGCAAAAGCAGCAGCAACAGTAGCAAAAAAACAACAATCCACACCATCACTTATCTAAAGTTCGACAAATGTGATTATAGTTACCTCTTTTGATGGATATTCTTTGATACACTTTCTCAGTTCTTGTTTACTAAATGCCAACTGATATCCAACCTCTTCTGCTTTCACTCCAGCGGCTATCTTTTCCTGGACGCCTTCGAAAAAGATCTGCAACAACAGAAACCAACATCATCAAGAATCAATTAATATAAGGCAGATGGCTGTGGCGCGAGCGTCAAAATGTGGCTGCCCCTTGCAGCCTAGAATCTCTACAATCGGCCGAACAATTTTGAAAGTTCTCTTACACTGACTTTCTCCATGGGCCTGCCCATCATGTCTTTCACATACTCATCAAGGCTGACGCCGTATTTTTGCTTGGCCTCCCGTTTTTCTTTCTCCAAACAGGATATCTTTAACCGGGACAGCACTCCTATATAAACAGACATGGCTATCGATTAATGATAAGACAGATCAGAGGGACATAAAACAGTCAGTTAAAAAGGAGCGGCAGATGAACAGATGGACGGAAATGAATGGTAGGTTGGAGTGATGGGAGATGCAGGTAACGCAAATGGGAGCAGCATACATGGAGATGGAAAGACCACTTACTGAACAAGTGATGGTAGTTTTCTGAAAGAGAAAAATAAACGTATTTAAAAGAAAAGAAATGCATTCAAATATTTTTTCATTAATGTTAGGTTTTGAGCCCATTAGGGGGTCGCGAGCACAACGACACCACTACAAGCGCAGCCTACATCTAGATCACCCCAATCACTTGTGTCTAGTGCGTTGCATCGCGTATCCCATCATGCATTGCTCCTCGATGTAGTAGCCTGGGGATGAACAATGAAGTACATACCTAGCATGACAACAGCTTTGGGATTCTTGAGGTTCTCCATGGCAACACGTTCTACGTGATCCAACACTACTCGTGTCAGTTGGATGTAGGCCTTGTCGAGATCAGTCCTCCGTTCTGCATTCTTAAAAATCCCTTCAGAAATTTCCACGAACTCCTACAATAAGTTTTGAAAGGTGTCACTAAACATATACAGGGCTCCTGACAAATAATACATGTAGTATCGAAGTGTAGGATGAAAGGGAAAGAGGATGAAAGGGAAAGAGGACGAAAGGGAAAGAGGACGAAAGGGAATGAGGACGAAAGGGAAAGAGGACGAAAGGGAAAGAGGACGGGAAAGAAAAGGGAATGAGGATGGAAGGGAAAGGGAAAGAGGATGGAAGGGAAAGAGGATGGAAGGGAAAGAGGATGAAAGGGAAAGAGGATGAAAGGAAAAGAAGATGAAAGGGAAATAGGATGAAAGGGAATATAGGATGAAAGGGAAAGAGGATGAAAGGGAAAGGGAAAAGGGAAAGGATGAAAGGGAAAGAGGATGAAAGGGAAAGAGGATGAAAGGGAAAGAGGATGAAAGGGAAAGAGGATGAAAGGGAAAGAGGATGGAAGGGAATGATGGAAGGGAAAGAGGATGGAAGGGAAAGAGGATGAAAGGGAAAGATGATGGAAGGGAATGAGGATGAAAGGGAATGAGGATGAAAGGGAAAGAGGATGAAAGGGAAAGAGGATGGAAGGGAAAGAGATTGGAAGGGAAAGAGGATGGAAGGGAAAGAGGATGGAAGGGAAAGGGAAAGAGAGATGAAAGGGAAAGATGATGAAAGGGAAAGATGATGAAAGGGAATGAGGATGGAAGGGAATGATGATGAAAGGGAAAGATGATGAAAGGGAAAGATGGAAGGGAAAGATGATGAAAGGGAAATAGGATGGAAGGGAAAGAGAATGAAAGAGGATAAAAGGGAAAGAGGAAGAGAGGAAGGGAGGGCCAGGCTAGATTGACAAGTGGTCATTAAACTTTTAGATATATAAAAATAATTACGCTCAATTTCTCACAATAAATTGTACCTCAAATTTTGCTACAAATGGTAGGATACCACATCTCTTATTTTTATTGATCTTTGCTTCTTGTATCTGTTTGATTAGGCCTGCCTGTTGATATAAACTAGCAGTGTGTCAATAGAGAAGCAGCATATTATAACTAAATGATAAGACTTTTAAGGTTCATTTCAAATTATTGTAAGAGCGCTGAGACCCAGTGTGCCGCTCCTAGAGCCATTTATTATTATTATTATTATTATTATTATTATTATTATTATTATTTATTATTATTATTATTATATTATTATTATTCCCATAATAATAATAATAATAATAATAATAATAATATTATTATTATTAATATTATTATTAATATTATTATTATTATTATTAATATTATTATTATTATATAATAATAATAATAATTATTATTATTATTATAATAAGTAACAAGACGCTCAATGAGCGTACACTCGGGCTTATGACAAGGACAATGTCAGTTGCGTGAGGAGAGACCTGACAATGACTGACAGTTGCGTGACGAGGGAGACTGTATATACATGTATGTGTCGAGTTCATTTGATTTGCCTTTGACTTTGAGTTCATTTGATTACCTTTTGACTTTGAGTTCAATTGATTTGATTTTGATGAGTTCGTGTAAAGGCCCCCTCTCTAGCTTCAGATCCCGAAATGTCGAGTTTGGAATCGAGTTCGAGTTCGGGTTCGAGTTACGGTTCGAACGTCGAATAAAACAAGGACATCTTCTTCAATACAATATCATTTCTCTGACGTCATGACAATCAGTGACAGTTGAGTGACGAGGGAGACTATGAGTCGGATGAGTACGAACATGATACGTCTTGAGGTTGCATAGGTCAGATGGTTCCGATAACGCCCTCGCGTTACGACAGTCAGGCAGCAAGCAAAGCGATATTAGCTATCTAAACAAAATCTACTGAAAAATCAAACCCTTGCTCTCTAGCTTCAGAGACATAATACGAAGCTGCTCAGTAACGGATTATTAACGACATGTTGCTTTCAAAACTAAGATTCATAATCTACTTTAGTCCTGTGTGTGTGGTTTGTTCTTATCTGCTGAGTAATCTTGAAACTCGATACGATTAAATACGTCGCATACTTTCGTCATTCTTGAGCCGAAGAAAACTACTACTACCGAAAAACGCATTTTCTAACTCGGGCGGCCTACGGCCTGGGCCCGAGTAATTATGATGGTCATGTCAATGATGGTGCTGACGATGGCGATGATGACTTTGATAAGGTTAAGGATGCCTATCATGGTAATGGTGGTACTATTTGTATAGTTTGTGGTACTGTTCATCAGGATTTGCATCAAACACTTTGTAACCACAAGAAGGTTGGGGCAGGATATCCATAGGAATCAAGATGGCCAGTAAGGAAAATAGTAGGTAAAATGACAGAGGTAGGTGATATGACTGCAGGGAGGGAGAAGATTGAGGCAAAATGGCCACAGTGAAGATCATAAGCAGGGAGATGATTTACAGTGAGATCAAAGATTGATCACAAGAGGTAATACACGAGGGACAGATGGCCATAAGAGGCATGGTTTAAAACATACATTAATTAATGTTGTCATTGTTGTACTTACAATAAATTTGTCAAAGAGTCTTTTGACGGTAATCAGGCAGTTTCCAAGCTGTTGGCTGAGGTATGATACTGGAGCACAAGTTAATTGGTTTGTAATGACATACTGACCAATACGTACCAGCATGTACATCGTGTTACTGAAAAATGACCAGTAAATGAATGAATGAAAGACCAAATACGCATTCCGCATGCTCTCCCACAGGAAACCCATCAAAAAAGATGAACACAATGGTTGGGCTGCCTGTGGGTGATCTACATGCATATCGAAAGCAAGCACCACAGAGACTCTAGTAATACTTACAAACTATCCAACTTGTCTCCAAACTGAATGAATGTGTGGAGTTCATTGTCTAAAATACTAAACAAACCCTGCATAACCTTCCTGAAAATGGACGAAATAATGACAGTTAGAACTCAGTGGCATTTCTATTGGCTGCCGCTGCCGGATTATGAAGTTGATCGGCACAGCTTGGCAGGCTATGAGACAGGAAACCATGAACATTTCCCAAGCTCCAGAATAAAACAACAAAAGTGTATATGGGATTAGGGATCACAGATATCATAGGATATCATAAGGCATGGGAATAGAGAATGTGGGATCAGGATACAATGGTTTATTCTCTGGCCTCCATTGACGTTTTAGGTGGATACTCTTGGTTGGAGAAAAGTGAATCATCTAAAACATATGCAACAGAGGCTAGTTATGCTCTAGGATCTGGTAATCTAAAACATATGCAACAGAGTTATGCTCTAGGATCTGGTAATCTAAAACATATGCAACAGAGGCTAGTTATGCTCTAGGATCTGGTAATCTAAAACATATGCAACAGAGGCTAGTTATGCTCTAGGATCTGGTAATCTAAAACATATGCAACAGAGGCTAGTTATGCTCTAGGATCTGGTAATCTAAAACATATGCAACAGAGGCTAGTTATGCTCTAGGATCTGGTAATCTAAAACATATGCAACAGAGGCTAGTTATGCTCTAGGATCTGGTAATCTGAAACATATGCAACAGAGGCTAGTTATGCTCTAGGATCTGGTAATCTAAAACATATGCAACAGACGCTAGTTATGCTCTAGGATCTGGTAATCTACTGTAAAACATATGCAACAGAGGCTAGTTATGCTCTAGGATCTGGTAATCTAAAACATATGCAACAGACGCTAGTTATGCTCTAGGATCTGGTAATCTGAAACATATGCAACAGAGGCTAGTTATGCTCTAGGATCTGGTAATCTGAAACATATTGCTTGGAGAGGATCAGGGAACAAATCATAAGGAAATCCTGGGATAGATGATCAGAATTATTGGTAGAAATACATGGTACAATAGTGAAACAATATACTTCATATAAAAACAGTCTGTGGTGCATTTTTTTCATGAATATTATCAATGGTTATAATCATACAGTTATCTCGTGTCATTTGGGATCAATTAGAACTTGTGTTGTTTTCTCAAAGCGCAAATTGCATTCGCCCAAATTCCCGACTTTTTGAAAAAATTAATGACCTTCAAGTTTAAATTAATCCCAAATTGCACACAAAACCAGATCTATGATTATCGGGCAGCCTATACTTACAACTCTGCCCTGCCAGTTACGCACGCAGGCTACATCAATTAAGATTACTTAAAATGAGTGCACACATAGACAATAAATGTGATTGAGTGATCAGCATTTGGCAGCTTGCAGTATAAACACAGACAAACAAATAAGAAAGGAATAATGCAAACATTCACATACACATGACAAATGTTTTTATCATTTACTGCAGACTAGCAACAAAAATCGTTTAAATGAAAGTGATTTAATAGTACTTTAAGGATGCTTAATATATGTTATTACGGTGATCTTATTCAAAAGTGTATAAAGCGTAACATTGCTTAAGTTTTAACAAGCATGCAATGACATAGTGGTAGCTTAATTACTTCAAGTAGACATCTTAAAGTGCATGCATATGAACTCAAGCTTTTTTCTTTCTTTTGAAAACCGATTAGTAAACTTATGATTAGAAGTGAATAGTGACATGTTTCAGTATTTTGTGATTTGAGTTTTGCATTTGCAAGTATAAAAAAATATAAGGGTTTGAAATCGTGATTCAGTGACTTTGACGTCACCAAATTAGCATATCACGATTTTAAACCTTAATTAATTTATAACTCGCAAATGCAAAGCTCAAATCACAAAATGCTGAACCATCCCACTATTCACTTCATATGTAATCGATTTTCAAAAGAAGAAAAAAGAAGCTTCATAAGCAATTAAACTAAGACATCTTTAGCCAACCATAATTTTTACCAACGAAGCTGACTTTACATTTTAAGTGTTTAGCAGTGTCTAGTGGTGACGGCACAACATATTTATTATAAAGATGTGCAATAAAAAGTGGTGTTTATGATTTATAGTGCCGTACAGGTGCCTTTTTGGTTGATTTATAGTCGACATACTTAATCTCTTCACGTCGTTCAATCATCTTCCTTCTTCGGCTGTGAAAACAATCAAATTAATACACTAACAGAGTGAGTTGCATGCATTTATAATACTGTAATATCATTCATTTTACAATATATTATCTCTTGATCACAGGGCATTAATCACTGACAGTAATTTGTAATCAGAAAGTTAAAAAAAAAAAAAAAACACGTTTATTAATAGTAATTGAACTAAATCATGTTGGATTTTAAGATTGAGGTCAATCAAGTTTATCGGAACATTACATGTCAAATATAATACCACAACAACTAGACAAGACTACACAACGTTTATGGATGAGATGTACATGAACTAAACATGACATTAAATACAAACCTGACATCCTCACTAAGGTGTTTTCTTTCTCTGATGTCCCTGCGGTATGTAAACCACAAGACAGTGTGGATAATACATTGTGTTTATATTATTATTAATAATATTATATTAATAAATAAATATTTTTAAAAATATTTCAAGAACAGTTTTCAACATTAAGATAGATCTCTAATCTCTTTCTACATGTATTAGTTTGTGTTTATTTAGAATAAAAATCATTCAAAGGATTCAGATTTTCACAAGAAACTCACAAGTGCATGTTCACTTGACAGGAGGTGTCTGCTTATGAGAGGTTTAATAGTAAAGCAATGTTTGATGAACTGGGTTCTTTATAATGACCTATAATTAGGGAATGTCTGCTTGTGTGGTTGTCCATTAGCAAGTGTACATACTTGTACAAATGTATATAGGTACATATAAGTCTTTAAGTTAGGGCCCCACTGAAAAGAATGTCAAGAGAGACTTCGGTTAATGCGTTTTTAAGAAATTATTATTATTATTATTATATAAGTGATGTGGGCTCCCTCTTTAAATATATTATTTATTTATTGTTTATTATTTATCATTAATTAAAACAGAGCTTGAGACGGGACCAACAGGGCTGTAGCTGCTAGTTTTTGAGTGGTCCGGCCAGCTTTTGAGTGGTCCGGTTTTCAAACTTTGTTTTTCATAAAAAAAATATCCAAATAATTAAAAATGTAAATAAATTGAAACTGTTTGATTCGAAAAGTGGTCCGGTTGAAACCGAACAAACCGTACTGACGGCTATGGCCATGCCCAAAGTCAAGAGTTTTTGATGTTTATTTTATTCTTCTTACCCAGAGTTAGACTTGCTCAAGAATGCACCATCAGAAGCATCACTTCCACTAGATGAAACGTCGGGTGTCTACAACCACAGGACAATAAATGAAATAGTAAGACCATGGACAGAAAGACAGTGGTAAAGTAGGAACGAAGAATTCTATTACTCAGCTTAGACTTACATCAAATTCATCGATGGCAAGGTCGAAAAACTTCTGTACAAATTCTTGTTCTGATGTACAAACTGGTTCCAACTCAGAAAGAAGAATGTCAAAGACCTGAAATAGTGATGAATGAGGGATCAGACTTTGCAGAGAAACCAGATGTAGCTAGAGCAGATATATTGTATGACTGTGAAAAACCATGGGACATGGCATGGTCACGGCACAGCATGGTCATGGCAAGGACTTTTAAGCTCAAAAATAGAAAACATCATCATGGTTACTGCACGACACCATTACAGCACATCCATGACATAAATTTGCTCCATACAAAATCTGCTCTACATTAACTATATGGATCATGTCACTGAGACAAAATTAGAGAGCCTAAGCAGACGTTTTTGTCAACACAGACGGGGTGCGCAATGACGAATGATGTTCGAAACGATTGTTGATGTCCGTGACGACAATCTACGACGTGAAAACAGGTCAAGTGCCGTCGTAGAATGCCGTCATGGACGTCAATGGTCGTTTCGAACATCATTTGTCAGTGCACGCGCCATCCGTGTTGACAAAAATGTCTGCTGCTTAAGCTCCCTAATAAGAAACTGTCCCCTAATGTGTACTGTACATGCAACACTGTCCCCTTGTGTGTATTAATGGGGCCAGACAAGTATCAAAACAGTGCAGATAAACTGTCTTAGAGAGTTGTCTCCACCTACTCTATCAAATCTTCCTCTAGTTTCAAGGGCTAATGACCCAGAATCCACAGAGCCAATGGATCCTGACTGTGAAACAGTATCAGAACCAGAAAAGTCACCAGTATCTTTCCTGTCTCTCCCTCTGAACTTGTGAACCATAGGGCGGGGACTTGGGCGTGGACTCATTCTAATCCCAGAGTCTTCTACATTTAATTTGGCTGCAGAGCTTGAACCAGTCATCTTGAAGGCACTATGAATGGCTGGATTAAAAGAACAGGGAACCATTAAAAAAAATTGAAGCAGGGGTCCTTCCTTATAAAAATAAAAATAATAAAAATAAAAATAATAAAAATTATTATTATAAATTATTGTCATAATTATAAAAATTAAGTCAACATGTGTACACATGTAACATTCTGGCTCCGGTTGCACGAAAAGTGAATAGCGCTATACACCGGATAAGTCTTTAATCCAACAGATACAATGATTTATTGAATAACTGCATCAGTTTTACATGTTGTGTATTAAACCTGGGCCTGAAGGACAGATAAATATCCATACTTAACTAGCCTGATTTCCAGACAGACTGTGTGTCATATGCTGATTGGGAGGAAGCGACAGCATATGACACATTAGCCATCTGAAAATCAGGCTATCTTATCTTATCTTAGTTACTACATATAGTGGAAAATCTATAAAGTCACTGTACATTTGATTTTCAGCCCACCACAGCTTGCATTTGTATGTTTGGTTGATCAATATTTTGTTGTTGTTGTTGTTATATTATTATTGATGTTGTTGTTATTATTATTATTGTTGTTGTTGTTTATTGTTGTTGTTGTTGTTGTTATTATTATTATTGTTGTTGTGCAGCAAACTAGCATCTTTGGAAACCATGCCTACACCAACTTCTTCTCATAAAAATCTGTAACTTACATCTTGCCCCTTTTGCAACTGCTCTTTGCTTTGCTGTCTCAAAGAAATCCTTAAGTTGCCTCTCGTAGATTTTGTTCAGTGAATGGACATAATCCTGCAAATGTATGGAATGCTGTTTGTTATGTACAGGCAATCAATGGTACATGTACAGGAGGGTGTTTAAGTGAATACAAAAAATGGGATGAGTCAAGCAGTTCCATCTCTTCGCACTCCAATACATCGAACCTGGAGGGACATAGAAGAACCCACCCTACTGTTTGACTAAGAGTAGGGTGTAGAGTTTCCAGTGTGTGCAGTGTCCTATTATAGTGTACCTATTATACATGAATACAAAAAGTAAGATGGGCTGAGTTAAGTAGTCCCATCTCTCTACACTCCATTACATTGTGGAAGAACGTAAAAGAACCCACACACCACTGTTTGACTAAGGGTGCGTTCGATTGACCTTATTCCAGAATAGGAATACACAGAATAACATCCCTAAATCGCTGTCACGCAGCTACTGTCCACTGTAAAATAAAACGATTCCTTGTTGTATCATAATAAAGTTACAAGGAACAGTTTGGAATTTTAAATGTGCTGAAATAAAAGCATCCAAGTGTTTATTCCGTGTATTCCTATTCTGGAATAGGGTAGAGTAGGGCACGGAGTTCCCGGTGTGTGTGGTCTGTCCTACGGGCCCACAGTAATTGGCTATTAAAACGCTGTTTGCAGTGACCCTGCCATATGGCGAAGTTAATAAAAATAAATAAAAGTGACAACGGACCTTATGCATCCATCTCGGTCCATAATTTTAGATATTTTGATATAAAAAATTAAAATTCAATTAAAATAAAAATAAATGTGTTTTTGTTTCAAAAAATTGGGATAAAATGAGCTGATCATTTTCTCTATATTTTCATCAAGTGTGATAATGCTCACTTACAGTATTAAACACTATAACCCAAAGATATATTGGTCATGTACATCTTTTGATTGCAAAGTTTGAGAGGCCTGAAAGTTGCACCTTTTCTTGGGTAATTCGTTTCCCATATACACTACATCATAATTATATTTATTGTATTGATATATAATAGGTAAAGTCTTATGACAAAAAAAAAAATGTTAGACGTTTTCGACCGAGGTCATCTTCAGAATGATATTTCTTAATGATATTTCTTTTTTGCTCAACATGGCAAAAATAATAGTCTTGAGCTTACCAGGCACAATTCCATAAATACATTCTGGTCAATGCATTTAAGCCACTTCATCAGACCAGAATATGGCAACACTTCTTTGTGACAGTTGAGGTGTTTGGGAAGATGAAGCTCACTTGATTGTCTGGCAAACATATCAGCATCCTGTCCCTACCAGTACAGGGGAATACAAGGTTAAATAAACATGTATACAGTAAGTTAAAAAAGTATTACCCATGGGGGAGGGGAGGGTACAATGTACTTGTTGAAGAATGACACAAGGTGCTAATAAAGAACTGTACTTTTGTACCTCTAACTAAAAATTTAAAGTGTTTCTCGATAAGCTATTTCTTTCATAAACATATCGTCAAAGGATCACTACCCACAGGAACCCCAACATTTTTCCAATGATCAGTCATAATAGTGGCTAATAGAATGATTTGTTTGTAAGCCAATTTGGGAGAGGACAGAATGGTGTTTACACCAGTTACGGTTTAATAGTGATAGTGGTAACATAATCCATTTGGGTTGGTACTAGAATAAATATTGTTCACTCGTTTTTCCCCCTCACGACGTATGCTGCTTGGGCTTCCTGCTCTCCTTTCCTTTCCACCACAGAAAGCCCAAGCAAATACAAGAAGCCCAAGCAGCGTATGTCGCAAGGGGGGAAAAAACGAGAAATCTACAAATGTAGGTTGCATTCATTTTGCATTTTGGTACATATAATGTATATGAGAAGAAAGAAGATCCATAACAGTTCTTGTAGACTAACTGCAGTGTGAACTAGTATTTTATGCAAATTATGTAGAGTCGTTTTCATATGAGTGGGAAGTAGGTTCGGTACAGTTCGTGCTGTGCGGTGTCGGTACCATGCCGTGTCCAAGCATTCTATATCATATGCAGCCCGAAAAGTCCTCCATTGGTTGTATATATAGCACATTGAGACAATGTGAAATGCGCCATATAAGAACAGCCCTTATTATTATTATTCTGACTGGTTATGAAAAGCAATGATTGGTTACTCGCTGTGATTGGTTGAATAGATACACTGTATCTTTGATTCCATACCATGACCGAACTCTGTGCCATAGGTTTCCCACTCATACAAAAACTACTCTATTTTATAACAACTTACATGCTGATGGAATAATCCCATTAAATGGAGTTTTAACCTCTGGCTAAAGGCGCCGCTGATTTGTTCATACTTTTCTTGTTGCTGTTTGACAGCCTTCATTTCACACAAAGCTAAAAAAAGGTTTGACAGCTTCAATGTCAACACTGTAACATTAGGCAGATTAAGCTTTACAAAATCTACGATGGCAACATCAACCAGAAGTGTTAAAATAACTTCTGTTCAGAGTTTTATATCTTCATACAATGTAGTTGGTATTCCCTGCAGTGTGGATGAAGTAATCTCATAGGTTAATTATCTTGGACTAAATCTCTAATGTACGAAACCCAGAACAAAAGTTATTGACACTTCAGGTTGACGTCGCCGTCATAGATTTTGTAAAGCTTAAGCTAGCTCTATTATCAATGGCACATCAATAACTACCAGACAGTATTGAATGATGACAATAACAATGACGATTACAAATGTATGCGTACCAATTCCTGCACACACATATACATGTAGGAAATGTCCTTCTCATACTCATTAATTATTCATCAGGTACATGTAACCAGCCAATCAAATGTGCAGTATAATACCACGTGATATAACTGGAAAGTACGGGAAGTACTGGGGAGAGTAACTGGAAATTTTTCCAGTAACTGGAATTTTTTTCCCCCAGTTACTGAAAAAATTTCCAGTTATACTCTCCCCAGTACTTATCATGAGGGACGATTAGAACTAATCATCCCTCACGACTGTACATGAGTTCTTATCCCTCATATAACAATCATCGGGATCTTGGACAGAGTAGAGGCAATACCACTCTGTCCGAATTCGCTTCAATCTGAAAGCAGGCTCTATACTCCATGCTACTCAAGAGTCCAACACGTGGGATACGATGTCCTCGACTCTGCGCATGAGCAGTGAGAGCATATATACACAATGTATGCAAAGACCGGAATTCTTGCTTTTCTGGGCTAAAACCTTGGAACTCTTTATTTATTGCCTTTAGATTAATTAATGAGTACAAGAAGTCGTTCCAAAGCCTCGATCTCATTATTTAACAATTCACGAGGACAAAAAAGCATACAATTTGGTCAACTTTAACTTTGAATTTCGTCAAGAATTACATGTATTAATGCTTTGAGAAACTTAAGGGCCGGACACACGGTGCAACATTGCGCGCAACATTGCACGCAACACGTATTGTTGCAGCGTGTGTCCACCTCTGCAACATGTTGCGCGCAATGTTGCAGAAGTAGAATCGAGTCCTACTTCTGCAACATTGCGAGCAACAAAATTACATCGTATTAGCGCGCGCTAGTCAATTGCGCGCAACATGTTGCAGAGGTGGACACACGCTGCAACAAAATTGCCAGCAATGTTGCGCGCAATGTTGCACCGTGTGTCCGCACCTTTAGTAGATAGATCAAACTGTCACGAGAAAGAGTGTTTCATCCGATATCTAAACACCTTGAAGTTGGTTAAAAGAACTCAGCTGCGCCTCGTTTTTTTCAACACACTTCTCGGTGTTTGGATATCAGATGAAACACTTTCTTGTGTTTGATGTATTACTAATAAATTATCCTAATGATGTTCTTACCAGGAGAGATCTCTGCCTGTAATGCAGCAAGAATTGCATTAGCTGCATCTGTACACTCCTTGACAGCCAGGCCTTTAGAAAGATCTCCTTCCTTTAGTGCTAATATATGTCTCTCATTGATGTCAAGGTTACTCTGCAAAGGAAATGTAACACACACCTAGAGAATGACCCTCTTTAGAACTAGATAAACATTTAATGTGGCTAAATGAATATTTAAAATCAAGGCACATGGGCAAGAGCTAAGTTGTGCAGTCTCAGGGTCATGCAGCACACATATTGCTGAACGTGCGTATCTACTCAAACGTGAATTTCAAAGCTGAGTGTGCTGGCGAGCACTTGGTTGTGCGCCATGCTGCGGGGTGCCCCATGCTATTGCAGGGTCATGTGGCGCGATACTTGAAGATCGTTGTGGATCTAAGCAAGAGTGTTGCTCGATTTGCTTGACCTTTTGCTCCCAGCCCATCCTCCCTCATGGTAAAGTATGGTGCAGGTAAATTTGTACTTCCACTGACATCTGTCAGTGTGCCAGGTGCTTATTGTTCTAGACTTCACCCTTTCTGTAAGGTATGTAGTTGTGATGTGATTAATTATTAGAATGGGTAATCTTACCACTAAGTATTCAACCGATTGAAAAAGCATTTGTCTGTTTGTACTTTCTGTTTCCATGTGTCGATCCTTGTCTTCCATTTGTTCCATCTGATTACGCACTTTCTGCAAAAATAGATCCATGAATTTTACAGGCATGATCCACTATCCAGTCCAAAATAATCTCCAGTCCGAGATCCAGATCCACGATTCCGAACTTTTTTTAAAAAGTCTGAAAATCATGAATCTCCCAGAAATGTACAACTACTTTTTGTTATTAAACTACTTTATAATACATGTATGTACCTAATATGAGTATACAATCTACACTGTACCTGTATTGTCTCATCATATTGCGACAGCCTTGAATCTAGTTTTTCTAGTTCTGCTAGAGCACACTCTAATAGTTCCATGAGACTGTTCACTTGGTCTTCAGATGCCATGATAGAGTGGATGTTTGCCTGCAAGAAACATATAGACCTTCAGCTGTGTGGAAGCTACGAGTACAGGGAAAGGGAAACCATACTAAGGTTACATTGTTAATCATAAAAGTGATCTCTGATCAAAATCTAAATTCTCTTGTCCACGGGTTCTTTGAGTTCTTGAGGAGAATTTGGATTTTGATCACAAGTCGCTTCTTCGAATAATGCACTGCACTTCTTAAATGGATAGAGAGGCTACATCTGTGTATATGCCAAATGCACCATAAATGTCGCACATCCTTTGAGTATTCATGATATTACTATTATATACAGTCCTTTCAGAAAACGTTGTCGCTGACCGGCCTCATGACTGTATACCTGACTAGAACGAACCAGAGTATGGGTAGAAATCATACTCATGCATATCATACATAATCATACTACCCATACTCCTGTTTGGTCTAGTCGCATAGTCATGAGGCTGATCATGCTTTCTTATAAGGACTGTATACATTATACTGTACTCACTCCATCAAGGACAGACAAGTCCCTGGAAAGCTGTTCAGTGAAGGCTTCTAGGTTACTGACAGAGTTCTCTGTTAGTGACATCATGTGCTCTAAGTCACCTTCTTCACGCTGAGTTAACTCTTGGTAATCTTCAACTGAAAAGCAAAATTTAATTAAATGTGTTTGGAAATGTTTCATATTCTTCCATTAAGTAATGGAACAGTAGAAGAGTTTCATAGAGTGCAGACCATATGTCCGTGAAATAGTACTATTACTAAACAGTACTAAATAGTGTTATCTCTATTGTTTTCTATTGTTTCATTGGTGCTATTTAGTACTAATTAGTTTGTACTGTTTCACGGACATATGGTTTGCACTCTAACAACAGGTCCACTCTATCTTAGAGAGAAGTTTAATAAGAGCTTGTGGAGCTCAATGTGCATGTATGAAGAATATTTAACCTAAGACTGTTTGCTAATGGGTGATAAAACAGGAATTCATTATCTCTATAATACTAGAGAAGAAGAAGGAAGTGTACGCAGCACTTAAGAAATGGATAGAAATTGAATGAAAGTTGTTCAAAGTGAAATAAAAACCTATGGAAATCCTTCCAATGTTAGCCCTAGAGAGGAAACAGAGAGAGAAAAAAAATATCTGCCCCTGATGAGATCCTTTGGAATGATCTACATTGTATCTGTAGCTTGTTGCTCAGCAGGTACAGTAAATGATGATTAACATGTTGTCCTTTACTTTAGGCTATAAGTTAAGTTAGAACTATTTGTTGATAAATAAAGATAAACATTTGTGCACAAACTAGTTACCCTGCGAGCAGGTTTTTTTTTCTACTCGCCCAGGAAGGTAGCGACGAGAAAACAAACCCCGGGGTTTGTTTTCTCGTCGCTACCTTCCTGGGCGAGTAGAAAAAAAAACCTGCTCGCAGGGTACAAACTAGTTTGAATGGTTGTGTCTTTATTATTTCTATATCAGGTAAATCGTTGTTCTTCAACAAGCTATGAAGATTTGGTTACAAGCATTGTTAGCCTGACAAAATTGGTAGAAACAAAAGATATAACTAGAGTATAGTTCAACACTTTGACTAGCCAATAACTGCATATGTAAAACATAGATAAACTATTCAAATACTCATCATATTAGTAAACTATTGTACTTACATAATATTGGTAAAATTACATGTACAAAATTAATTTGCATTACCATTTTGATGTCTCTACATAATACAGTACTGAGTCTACAGTATGTATCTTGGCATGCAAGTATTACCTACATTTGTATGAAACTTTTCTCTTTTTATAATAGTTGTTTGGCTTATAATAGTTTTCATTTATTTTTCTATTTATATCTTTTGTTTTGGCACATAACCTTTTCATAGGCTGTAAATTTCATAGCTATTTCATAGGTCACAATTTTCTCCTGGTATTTATGTTTCATAGTAATTTACTATGAAACATACTATGAAACGGGACATGGTTTCATAGGTCACAATTTCATAGGACAAATATATGAAATCCCTATGAAGTGTGACCTGTTTCATTGGTAGACCCTATGAAAAAGATTTCATAGGTACTTCATGGCCATCATTTCATAGGGTTTGTTTCATAGCATTTTCATAGGGATCATTTCATAGCCTTATCATAGGCTGTAAATTTCATAGCTATTTCATAGGTCACAATTTTCTCCCGGTATTTATGTTTCATAGTAATTTACTATGAAACATACTATGAAACGGGACATGGTTTCATAGGTCACAATTTCATAGGGCAAATATATGAAATCCCTATGAAGTGTGACCTGTTTCATTGGTAGACCCTATGAAAAAGATTTCATAGGTACTTCATGGCCATCATTTCATAGGGTTTGTTTCATAGCATTTTCATAGGGATCATTTCATAGCCTTTTCATAGGCTGTAAATTTCATAGCTATTTCATAGGTCACAATTTTCTCCCAGGTATTTAATGTTTCATAGCAATTTTCTATGAAACATACTATGAAACGGGACATGGTTTCATAGGTCACATTTCATAGTACTATGAAAAAACCCTATGAAATACCCATGAAAATATACCAACTTCATAGTATCATCCCATGAAATGGCTATGAATTCAAGATACTATGAATATTTCATAGGCTTTTCATGGGGTTTTCATAGGGTTTTACAGTAGTAGTGTGATGATGTTGATGAAAATGTTAAATATCTAATGGTGATTCTTGGCTTTCACATGACGTCATCAAAAAGCTAAAATCCAAACTATTCACCTCACAAAACTGTTTGTTGGATATGTTGTTTATATCGTTATAAGAAAATTCTTACCAAAATAATTTTGTAATTTAGTTGTTTGGTTTTCGTTTTATTGCGAGTCAAATTCTGTCACGCAATACAGTCACGCATTTTCAAAAGCCATAGCAATAGGAAAATTCGTTTGAAATAATACGATTTTAACTTAGTAGATGATGGGTAACTTTATTTTGATGAATATAGCTATTGAAAACTTGAAGTATTTGCAATTAAACATGATTTTCAGTCTTCGTGATTTGGCCGCCATGTTGGTGTCGCTCGATGCGACACCAACATGGCGGACCCATACATGTTAACTAAATTATGAGCATAAGCGATCGCTCATATCTTCGTATCTAAAACTTCTTTTAACTAAAACTTCGGCTGAAATATATGGTTTTGGCTGCTCTTTCGGCCTATGAAGGTTTTGTTCTATATAAGTCCTGGGAAAATGTTCGATGACGTAGGTGAAAGCCAAGAATTGATCAGTTCTGGAGGTCATGGGTTCGAATCCCATTTAATTTGGGGCAGATATTTTTTTCTCTTCCTCCTTTCGTTCTAGGGCTATAATGCTCAGAAGAACTTTATGGGTATCTTTATAGCACTTTAACTTTCCCTCAATAGACCGAGTCAGCCTTATTTACTTCCGGTGGGTCACGTCACTTGTATTGGGTAAACAAACGCGCGAATTCGCGCCAAAACGATCGATTCCCGCCAAAAGCTCAACGGCTTGAGTAGCTTTGCTTTGCTGAATGAAACTATAAGCATGGTTCATTGTTGTTGTGTTAAATACTGTTCTAACAATTCTACATATCCTGGACTATCTTTTCATAAATTTCCGGACGATCTCAAGCTAAGGAAGGTAAGTGAATAAGGTTTTTTGTGTGAATAACTGGACTTTCATGAGTGGATTGAAGACAAGTGTGGGTGAGGTCGAAATTTTGTTCAACCCGAAACTTGCGATAAAAATTGTCAACAACTTTCTCTTTGCTTTATCCTATACAGATTTGGGCCAAAATAATAAGACGGGACGATCCAAAGGACGAATTTGAAGTCAGTGAACATACAAAAGTTTGTTCCGCGCATTTTGTTGACAGCGATTTTATCAATGAATTCAGTTCGAAGCGACGACTGCATGTGGATGCCATCCCTTCAGTGTTCGCCTGGTCAAAACAGGTTGTCCCTAGACCTTTCATAGAGAAAAAGAGAAGATTGGAGGAGGAAAGGGAACAAGCATTAGCCGAGGAAACTGAGACAGCTTCTGAAGGCGAGGGATTTTGGGAGGAAACTGCACAGAAGGATTTTGTATCGAGGGGAACACAAGCAGATATCGAAATACCGTGTTCGCACAGATTTTCGCTCGAGACTCTGATGAATATGGCTGACACTCCAGGAAAAAAAGCTGATTTCATCAGCCATTATACTGGATTTAAATCACATGAACGATTCATGCAGGTCCTGCAGTTTGTTCTTCCAGGTTTAGATAGAGGAAACATAATATATTGCGATACGATAACAGCAAATAATGATTGCAGAATAGACACGTCGGTGCTGTTCGACTCAGACTGCAGTGACAAGTCGTCCAGTGATTCTGACGAGGAAAATGACTTGTTAGCTGTGAAATCCAGGGATCGTAAACTACCTGTAGAGGATGAATTCTTGCTGGTGTTAATGAAGCTAAAACTTGGCCTAACTAATTTAGATTTGGTGATCAGATTTGGTATTTCCAAGGGGAGGGTATCTAACATTTTTAACACATGGATAAACTACCTCTACATTTTCTTTGGCAAGCTAAAGATATGGCCACATCGTGATATAATCATCAAACAAATGCCACCAAACTTCAAGCTAAAATATCCTGTGAATGTTATCATAATAGACTGCACTGAATTAAAAATTGAGTGTCCATCATCCCTGGTCAGGCAGTCTCAGAGCTACTCCAATTACAAATCTACAAATACTGTAAAGTGCTTAGTAGGAGTTGATGCCAAGGGAGGGATTATGTTTGTCTCTCAGCTATACACTGGCTTGATCTCTGATAAAGAAATTGTAGTGAGAAGTGGTTTCCTAAAACTCTTAAAGAGCAAGATCAATGTTGGAGAGGTTTTACCTGGGGACAGTATCATGGCAGACAAAGGGTTTGACATTAGTGAAGACCTTGCCAAAATTAGACTAACATTGAATATTCCACCATTTCTTGGACACCAAACAGTCTTCAATGAGAATGACGTGATTACCACCCAGACAGTAGCCCAGCATAGGATCCACATTGAGAGAGCAATAGGCAAGGTCAGAAGATTTCTCATTTTTTCCAGGAGAATTCCAGTCAGTATGTTAGGCATAGTTAACCAGTTATGGACTGTTTGCTGTATGCTCTCTAATTTTATGGATCCAATACTAGACTAGAGAAGTGCAGTAATGAAATAATGTGCATGAAAATTTACTGGACAATGTATTAGTATCTGCAAAAAGCAAGCGATTGTCATGATCTGCTCACCACAAGTCATTGAAACTGAATAATGTTTTGGGGAGCATGGAACATTTTGATTGGTCAGAAAACAATAAGCATTCCAGGCATTCTGGGGGTGCATGTTCACAGTTTCCCACTGTAAAACTTTCCATTCCCCTGTCATATGGGCCATGCCAGATATTACAATACAATATAATATTATTTTATTGGTACCTTGATATAATCTATTGTATACATCAGTGTAAATCCAATAAATGTGAAAAATAATAGTCGATAACAATAATAACATATTATATAATGAATCATAGATAATGGATCATATATTGCATATTATGATTCATTATATATGTTGTTATTACTATTATTTCTCACATTTATTTGATTTACACCGATGTATACAATAGATTATATCAAGGTATAGTCTCCTACGCAGCCGTCTTTAGTTCCGTCACGCAACGCTCTGCGTGACAGAACTAAAGATGGCTGCGTAGGAGACTAATCAAGGTACCAATAAAAATAATATTGTATTGTATTGAACAATTACATGACAGTATTCCCTGAAGTGGAGGTGAGTAGTGGTGGATATTTACCGAGCTACTCACCAACACTGAGGGGGATAATAATTATTGTTTTAGTGTTTACCAAATCAGTTGGATAAAAAATGGCACTTTAATAAACAAATAAATTACAGGAGCCGGGAGTTACAGGAGCCAATCAAAATGCGCCAAAATTGCTATCCACTGATTTGGTAAATACTAAATATTATATATGTACCTATATGTATGGTTTGAAGATCGAGATAATTAATAATAATAATAATGGTCTTATATTGTTCAGTAATTCTATACACCACCATATGAATCAACAACTTGACTAATAAGGATACCACTTATTCTATGTAAATTCTGATATTTCATTGCAATTATGTACTAGTAAAATAAATTTGTATAACTAAACATATGAAAAAAAAAGTTTGTATCTAAAATAGATTGAAGAAATTCAGATCTAATCTGCATGAACTTGTGATATTGACAGTGAAAATTATTATACATTGAATATATACATTGTAGATGTATATTGATTATTGATTTAGAAAAGTTGATAAATATACAGATCATTTGGGTTGATTATAATTTTTATTTAGGTAAAAATGTTGCAAAAACCACCTTGTATTGTATGCAGTTCACTTCACTAAAATAATTTCCACACCACTTTGTACAAGGTACATATTGCATGGCAACTGAAATACTGTATTTTACAATAACAGAGCATAATCTCGCAATCTGATTGGCTCTCAGCTGTTGTCAATAAGAGTACAGACACACTGTAAGACGAATCGCTCGCAGACGGAGCCAGCGCACGCTTGAAACAGTTTTTCTTTCAAACTTATTCCTTGTTTTTGGATGTTTTTTTACTTTGTTATTGTAAAACACAAATTGCAGATGTTTTTGAGTTGTCTGTACTCTTACTGACACACACTTGACTCGCTACGCTCGTGATTCCACTTGAGTTTTGAACATTTTATGACGTCAAGTGTGTGTCAATAAGAGTATATACAGACAACTCAAAACCATCTGCAATTTGTTAAATTAAAATACCTACACACACATTTGATCAGCAAAGTACTTGAGACAGTGTTGAACATAGAAATCCCTCATTTTTGGAAAAAGGGTTTCCCTCCAGTAGTGGGAGTCAAAATACACCCTTTGTACATTCATGTTCCTTGACCCCGTCAAATAAACAACAAAATCGCACCAGTTTAGTCCTGACAGTGCAAGCTGCCCCTGCACTTGTGCATAATATCCATTAGTGTGGTCTCGCTTCAGGTGTATTTCATCATCTACCATGTGACAATGGAACTTGTCATCCTGACAGGCCTCAAGCAGGGTCATATTACGCCAGGTGTATGGGCACTTGATCTCGATAAGCCCAAAACTGTTTCTCTCTGTAGGATCAAAGACCTTTCCATCTGGTGTGGCTGCCAGGAAGGGATGTAAGGGATTAACAACCAGACCACTCTCATACACCGTAAACAGACGATGCTCTTTCTTTTGCATTTTATGGCAATATATTGTCCGAGCAAGGGATTCATTTTGTTTTCCATGGTTCACAGATTGAACATTTGACAAATCCTTTGATACAAATAGGCTATTCATAAATGAGTCAGATGGTAACCGCTTTCTTGCTAGAACTCGTCCAAAATTTGATGCCGTAAGTCTGAGTCTTCTCTGCCTGTGCCATTCTGCACTTAATGCTTGCTGCACTGTACTGTTGTGCAATTTTCTTGCCTCAGCAGCAGAAACAGTAACCTTTTCTAGGACAGCTCTTGTTGCAGGACTGTCGGTGAATGTAGTTAAGTCAAAGGTGGCTCCATCATCAACTAGTGGAATGTCAGGAAAGGGTTCAACCCTGTTAGCTGCATGTCTGGTAATAATGCCTCCTTGTCTTTAGTCACAGAGAACACAGACTTTTTCTTTTTCTCATCTTGGAGCTGGTAGCCTAAATAGCCACCAAGGGGGACATTCCCAATTACAGTATTGATATGCTGAGCATTTTCTTGGTCGCTAAGCAGGTACGAAAAAGGTGGTACTTTCTGTTCCTGGGACATGGAAGCACATGTGCTCATAATTTCATTGTTACTCAGCCTGACTTTCTTTGCAGCATTATAAAGTTTACAATGTACAGGTTTGCGCTTCCTTCCCCCGTCCTTGTCCTTGCTTGCCTGGGCAAACACGCATTTCATGATAGGGTCTGCCTCTATGGTCTGTGTGCGTGGTTTGTGCCACTGCTGTGGAAGACTAGTGCAGGTCTTATCTGCTGCAATATCAGTAACTCCAAGCATAGCCCAGTGAATAAGTAGATACAGCAATGCAAACATATGATTGCAATGTCCACCAGCACTGAAATTATATGTTGATAAAGTTTAGAATAAATATATTATTCCTTAGTGATAGGAATTATGTATATCAAATAGAAAAAGGTTTTCAAACAGTGACATAAATAATTCAGTACAAGGTTTTCTTTGCCATGCCACCCAAGCAAAACAGTGCGGCGATGCGAGTATCAATTATATTATTTGTTTACAAAATAAACAAAATAAATGAGAAATACAATTCTTAACTGATATTTCTACAATTCTGCCGGTCTCTGCACTTCAGAAAATGCAATAAAATTTACTCTGAGTTTCATCTTGCTACCGAAATGGTCAGCGAATTTACGATTTTACGAACATGGCTTTTTGTGTGTGTTGTGATTCCAAGACGGGAACAGTTGTGCTGTAAAATAGTCTGATTTGACGCCTTTACAGTAAAAATAATAACTGCACACTTACCCAGCTTTGCAAGAACATTGTGTCAAGACAATTTCTCCGGTAGTTTTCACCTCTAGATTGAGGGAATGAGGCTCTTCGTTTTTCCTCTGGCTTCGGAAGCATCGCCCTTTCACGAAAACATTGTCTATGTTCGTTTTCTCCCCGACAAAAACATCGTGAATGTAATTCTCTACGAAAAACTTGTACCCTTTTTGACCTACAGTTTTCTTCCCACAACCCTTCAGGTGAATATTAATGTGGTCAGAACTAAATTTCGGCAATATTTTCAGAGATTTTGTCCATTGAATGGAAGAGGTCGACAAGACACCACTTGCGGCTGCCATCTTGGAAAATTTCGCGAACTGTTGTTTGTTTACCCAATTCAAGTCACGTGACCAAGCGGCTGACTCGGTCTATTTCTTACTCTATAGATATAAGTCCATTTTTAGGTATAATCTGTACAGACACAGCTGTATGCATTAAACCAACCTGTGACACCTTCATCGGTATGTGGCTGTGTTCTCCCACTATCACCAATGTGAATACTCTCTGCAAAAACAACAATAATATTATTATTTTATTGTTCAAATATATATTCATTTACTGGTATTTATTTTCTCATTAGATATTTTTAGACTTCTAGAAACTGTCAACATACATTGTACTCTTACCTTTAACACCAACATTGGAACTAGTTATAAGTTTGGAAGCCCAATCCCCAGTATTTAAGGGGATGTACAATGTACATGTTGTATATTATTATACAATCATATACAGTCATTCTCAAAAAGGTTGTCCAGGTGAAAAGACTACAATACTACAATAAAGTCACGTGATTCGTTAATATGTATTCGATTTCCTCGCGTGGACTTTCACTGATTTGAAATGCAAAAGTACACGGCATTGAGAGAAATGAATGTAATGGCGCTGGTATCAACTCGCAGTTCGATCAATCCGTGTGCAGAAATTAAAAACATAATGAATCACATGACTTTATTGTAGTATTGTAGTCTTTTCATCTGGACAACCTTTTTGAGAATGACTGTATATGTACATGGTGATTCCTCAGGTTACCTGCTGCCCTAATATGCAGCCATATTATATATATTCCCTTCTTCTCTGACACTATTATATTATATTGTTCACCCCTAGCTAGCATGTACCCCATTCCCCACTATCTGTAAATATATATTCCCTTCTTCTCTGACACTATTATATATTGTTCACCCTTAGCTAGCATGTACCCCATTCCCCACTATCTGTAAATATATATTCCCTTCTTCTCTGACACTATTATATATATATTGTTCACCCTTAGCTAGCATGTACCCCATTCCCCACTATCTGTAAATATATATTCCCTTCTTCTCTGACACTATTATATTATATTGTTCACCCCTAGCTAGCATGTACCCCATTCCCCACTATCTGTAAATATATATTCCCTTCTTCTCTGACACTATTATATATTGTTCACCCCTAGCTAGCATGTACCCCATTCCCCACTATCTGTAAATATATATTCCCTTCTTCTCTGACACTATTATATATTGTTCACCCCTAGCTAGCATGTACCCCATTCCCCACTATCTGTACATATATATTCCCTTCTTCTCTGACACTATTATATATTGTTCACCCTTAGCTACAGTGTAGCATGTACCCCATTCCCCACTATCTGTAAATATATATTCCCTTCTTCTCTGACACTATTATATTATATTGTTCACCCCTAGCTAGCATGTACCCCATTCCCCACTATCTGTAAATATATATTCCCTTCTTCTCTGACACTATTATATTATATTGTTCACCCCTAGCTAGCATGTACCCCATTCCCCACTATTTGTAAATATATATTCCCTTCTTCTCTGACACTATTATATATTGTTCACCCTTAGCTAGCATGTACCCCATTCCCCACTATCTGTAAATATATATTCCCTTCTTCTCTGACACTATTATATATTGTTCACCCTTAGCTAGCATGTACCCCATTCCCCACTATCTGTAAATATATATTCCCTTCTTCTCTGACACTATTATATTATATTGTTCACCCCTAGCTAGCATGTACCCCATTCCCCACTATCTGTAAATAAATATATATTCCCTTCTTCTCTGACACTATTATATTATATTGTTCACCCCTAGCTAGCATGTACCCCATTCCCCACTATCTGTAAATATATATTCCCTTCTTCTCTGACACTATTATATTATATTGTTCACCCCTAGCTAGCATGTACCCCATTCCCCACTATCTGTAAATATATATTCCCTTCTTCTCTGACACTATTATATTATATTGTTCACCCCTAGCTAGCATGTACCCCATTCCCCACTATTTGTAAATATATATTCCCTTCTTCTCTGACACTATTATATATTGTTCACCCTTAGCTAGCATGTACCCCATTCCCCACTATCTGTAAATATATATTCCCTTCTTCTCTGACACTATTATATATTGTTCACCCTTAGCTAGCATGTACCCCATTCCCCACTATCTGTAAATATATATTCCCTTCTTCTCTGACACTATTATATTATATTGTTCACCCCTAGCTAGCATGTACCCCATTCCCCACTATCTGTAAATATATATTCCCTTCTTCTCTGACACTATTATATTATATTGTTCACCCCTAGCTAGCATGTACCCCATTCCCCACTATCTGTAAATATATATTCCCTTCTTCTCTGACACTATTATATTATATTGTTCACCCCTAGCTAGCATGTACCCCATTCCCCACTATCTGTAAATATATATTCCCTTCTTCTCTGACACTATTATATATTGTTCACCCTTAGCTAGCATGTACCCCATTCCCCACTATCTGTAAATATATATTCCCTTCTTCTCTGACACTATTATATTATATTGTTCACCCCTAGCTAGCATGTACCCCATTCCCCACTATTTGTAAATATATATTCCCTTCTTCTCTGACACTATTATATATTGTTCACCCCTAGCTAGCATGTACCCCATTCCCCACTATCTGTAAATATATATTCCCTTCTTCTCTGACACTATTATATTATATTGTTCACCCCTAGCTAGCATGTACCCCATTCCCCACTATCTGTAAATATATATTCCCTTCTTCTCTGACACTATTATATTATATTGTTCACCCTTAGCTAGCATGTACCCCATTTCCCACTATCTGTAAATATATATTCCCTTCTTCTCTGACACTATTATATTATATTGTTCACCCCTAGCTAGCATGTACCCCATTCCCCACTATCTGTAAATATATATTCCCTTCTTCTCTGACACTATTATATATTGTTCACCCCTAGCTAGCATGTACCCCATTCCCCACTATCTGTAAATATATATTCCCTTCTTCTCTGACACTATTATATATTGTTCACCCTTAGCTAGCATGTACCCCATTCCCCACTATCTGTAAATATATATTCCCTTCTTCTCTGACACTATTATATATTGTTCACCCCTAGCTAGCATGTACCCCATTCCCCACTATCTGTAAATATATATTCCCTTCTTCTCTGACACTATTATATATTGTTCACCCCTAGCTAGCATGTACCCCATTCCCCACTATCTGTAAATATATATTCCCTTCTTCTCTGACACTATTATATTATATTGTTCACCCCTAGCTAGCATGTACCCCATTCCCCACTATTTGTAAATATATATTCCCTTCTTCTCTGACACTATTATATATTGTTCACCCCTAGCTAGCATGTACCCCATTCCCCACTATCTGTAAATATATATTCCCTTCTTCTCTGACACTATTATATTATATTGTTCACCCCTAGCTAGCATGTACCCCATTCCCCACTATTTGTAAATATATATTCCCTTCTTCTCTGACACTATTATATATTGTTCACCCTTAGCTAGCATGTACCCCATTCCCCACTATCTGTAAATATATATTCCCTTCTTCTCTGACACTATTATATATTGTTCACCCCTAGCTAGCATGTACCCCATTCCCCACTATCTGTAAATATATATTCCCTTCTTCTCTGACACTATTATATATTGTTCACCCCTAGCTAGCATGTACCCCATTCCCCACTATCTGTAAATATATATTCCCTTCTTCTCTGACACTATTATATTATATTGTTCACCCCTAGCTAGCATGTACCCCATTCCCCACTATTTGTAAATATATATTCCCTTCTTCTCTGACACTATTATATATTGTTCACCCCTAGCTAGCATGTACCCCATTCCCCACTATCTGTAAATATATATTCCCTTCTTCTCTGACACTATTATATATTGTTCACCCTTAGCTAGCATGTACCCCATTCCCCACTATCTGTAAATATATATTCCCTTCTTCTCTGACACTATTATATATTGTTCACCCTTAGCTAGCATGTACCCCATTCCCCACTATCTGTAAATATATATTCCCTTCTTCTCTGACACTATTATATTATATTGTTCACCCCTAGCTAGCATGTACCCCATTCCCCACTATCTGTAAATATATATTCCCTTCTTCTCTGACACTATTATATTATATTGTTCACCCCTAGCTAGCATGTACCCCATTCCCCACTATTTGTAAATATATATTCCCTTCTTCTCTGACACTATTATATATTGTTCACCCTTAGCTAGCATGTACCCCATTCCCCACTATCTGTAAATATATATTCCCTTCTTCTCTGACACTATTATATTATATTGTTCACCCCTAGCTAGCATGTACCCCATTCCCCACTATCTGTAAATATATATTCCCTTCTTCTCTGACACTATTATATATTGTTCACCCTTAGCTAGCATGTACCCCATTCCCCACTATCTGTAAATATATATTCCCTTCTTCTCTGACACTATTATATTATATTGTTCACCCCTAGCTAGCATGTACCCCATTCCCCACTATCTGTAAATATATATTCCCTTCTTCTCTGACACTATTATATTATATTGTTCACCCCTAGCTAGCATGTACCCCATTCCCCACTATCTGTAAATATATATTCCCTTCTTCTCTGACACTATTATATTATATTGTTCACCCCTAGCTAGCATGTACCCCATTCCCCACTATCTGTAAATATATATTCCCTTCTTCTCTGACACTATTATATATTGTTCACCCTTAGCTAGCATGTACCCCATTCCCCACTATCTGTAAATATATATTCCCTTCTTCTCTGACACTATTATATTATATTGTTCACCCCTAGCTAGCATGTACCCCATTCCCCACTATTTGTAAATATATATTCCCTTCTTCTCTGACACTATTATATATTGTTCACCCCTAGCTAGCATGTACCCCATTCCCCACTATCTGTAAATATATATTCCCTTCTTCTCTGACACTATTATATTATATTGTTCACCCCTAGCTAGCATGTACCCCATTCCCCACTATCTGTAAATATATATTCCCTTCTTCTCTGACACTATTATATTATATTGTTCACCCTTAGCTAGCATGTACCCCATTCCCCACTATCTGTAAATATATATTCCCTTCTTCTCTGACACTATTATATTATATTGTTCACCCCTAGCTAGCATGTACCCCATTCCCCACTATCTGTAAATATATATTCCCTTCTTCTCTGACACTATTATATATTGTTCACCCCTAGCTAGCATGTACCCCATTCCCCACTATCTGTAAATATATATTCCCTTCTTCTCTGACACTATTATATATTGTTCACCCTTAGCTAGCATGTACCCCATTCCCCACTATCTGTAAATATATATTCCCTTCTTCTCTGACACTATTATATATTGTTCACCCCTAGCTAGCATGTACCCCATTCCCCACTATCTGTAAATATATATTCCCTTCTTCTCTGACACTATTATATATTGTTCACCCCTAGCTAGCATGTACCCCATTCCCCACTATCTGTAAATATATATTCCCTTCTTCTCTGACACTATTATATTATATTGTTCACCCCTAGCTAGCATGTACCCCATTCCCCACTATTTGTAAATATATATTCCCTTCTTCTCTGACACTATTATATATTGTTCACCCCTAGCTAGCATGTACCCCATTCCCCACTATCTGTAAATATATATTCCCTTCTTCTCTGACACTATTATATTATATTGTTCACCCCTAGCTAGCATGTACCCCATTCCCCACTATTTGTAAATATATATTCCCTTCTTCTCTGACACTATTATATATTGTTCACCCTTAGCTAGCATGTACCCCATTCCCCACTATCTGTAAATATATATTCCCTTCTTCTCTGACACTATTATATATTGTTCACCCCTAGCTAGCATGTACCCCATTCCCCACTATCTGTAAATATATATTCCCTTCTTCTCTGACACTATTATATATTGTTGTTCACCCCTAGCTAGCATGTACCCCATTCCCCACTATCTGTAAATATATATTCCCTTCTTCTCTGACACTATTATATTATATTGTTCACCCCTAGCTAGCATGTACCCCATTCCCCACTATTTGTAAATATATATTCCCTTCTTCTCTGACACTATTATATATTGTTCACCCCTAGCTAGCATGTACCCCATTCCCCACTATCTGTAAATATATATTCCCTTCTTCTCTGACACTATTATATATTGTTCACCCCTAGCTAGCATGTACCCCATTCCCCACTATTTGTAAATATATATTCCCTTCTTCTCTGACACTATTATATATTGTTCACCCCTAGCTAGCATGTACCCCATTCCCCACTATCTGTAAATATATATTCCCTTCTTCTCTGACACTATTATATATTGTTCACCCTTAGCTAGCATGTACCCCATTCCCCACTATCTGTAAATATATATTCCCTTCTTCTCTGACACTATTATATTATATTGTTCACCCCTAGCTAGCATGTACCCCATTCCCCACTATTTGTAAATATATATTCCCTTCTTCTCTGACACTATTATATATTGTTCACCCCTAGCTAGCATGTACCCCATTCCCCACTATCTGTAAATATATATTCCCTTCTTCTCTGACACTATTATATTATATTGTTCACCCCTAGCTAGCATGTACCCCATTCCCCACTATTTGTAAATATATATTCCCTTCTTCTCTGACACTATTATATATTGTTCACCCCTTAGCTAGCATGTACCCCATTCCCCACTATCTGTAAATATATATTCCCTTCTTCTCTGACACTATTATATATTGTTCACCCCTAGCTAGCATGTACCCCATTCCCCACTATCTGTAAATATATATTCCCTTCTTCTCTGACACTATTATATATTGTTCACCCCTAGCTAGCATGTACCCCATTCCCCACTATCTGTAAATATATATTCCCTTCTTCTCTGACACTATTATATTATATTGTTCACCCCTAGCTAGCATGTACCCCATTCCCCACTATTTGTAAATATATATTCCCTTCTTCTCTGACACTATTATATATTGTTCACCCCTAGCTAGCATGTACCCCATTCCCCACTATCTGTAAATATATATTCCCTTCTTCTCTGACACTATTATATATTGTTCACCCCTAGCTAGCATGTACCCCATTCCCCACTATTTGTAAATATATATTCCCTTCTTCTCTGACACTATTATATATTGTTCACCCCTAGCTAGCTAGCTAGCATGTACCCCATTCCCCACTATCTGTAAATATATATTCCCTTCTTCTCTGACACTATTATATATTGTTCACCCTTAGCTAGCATGTACCCCATTCCCCACTATCTGTAAATATATATTCCCTTCTTCTCTGACACTATTATATATTGTTCACCCTTAGCTAGCATGTACCCCATTCCCCACTATCTGTAAATATATATTCCCTTCTTCTCTGACACTATTATATATTGTTCACCCCTAGCTAGCATGTACCCCATTCCCCACTATCTGTAAATATATATTCCCTTCTTCTCTGACACTATTATATATTGTTCATCCCTTAGCTAGCATGTACCCCATTCCCCACTATCTGTAAATATATATTCCCTTCTTCTCTGACACTATTATATATTGTTCATCCCTTAGCTAGCATGTACCCCATTCCCCACTATCTGTAAATCGATCTCCAGCTGATATCAAGTGGGAAAAGAAGAATATGCTGATCGGGCTAGGTACACAATGTAGCATCGTTACAAGATGATTATTAATGAGGGAAATTAACAATAGAAACTAGGCTACCTAACAGCAGTGAATGCTGACGGTGAATGCAATGTTAGTAGTTGTGGATAAGAGTTGGTGCCGGAGAGCTTAGACTACTGTTGTTATGAAATGTTTTGTTTTATGCCAAGTGACAAGTATGCAAATTATTAGGCGAGTCTACCTTTCTTTGTTTAAAAAGTATTTGTCTATTTGAAAAAGTGGATAGCTTATGAATAACTAATGTATTACTTATAATTGAGATTTCAATGCGAATATTCACACTTGAAACTGACACACGGTCAGCCGGCACTAATCAGCTCAATTAATACGGTGATCTTCTGAACTACACAATTCCCACGAAAAGCAACAAGATACGGTATCTGATGGGCTTATACGAGTCAGGATATACCGGCTAAAGAAACATACACATGTACAAATTAATTAGGGACACAGATTTTGGGCACGACATTTACCGATCAGAAACGCGAAAGCTTGAATAGGAAAACAACTCGCTTCAGCGTATGTGGGAGTTGGCGCGAAAAGCATGATGGTTCTTGAGAATTGCATGATGGTTCTTGAGAATTGCATGATGGTTATTGGAAACTGCATGTCGGGTAAAAATCGAGATTTTTTCTGCCTATGTGAATGAATTATAATTGCTTCCTTGCTCGCTCGCTTCAGGCTCGCTCGCTGCGTCAGCAATCATAAGCGTAGCAGACATCTGTAAATCGGATACAGAATCGTCCTCATTTGCATTCAACTTTAACTTGGATTTTCTTGGCCAAACTGTTTCCTATCATCAAAATTATAGTAAAACATCCACTTATACATTGTTGGATTTGAAAAGTCAGATACAATATGAGTGGCCGAACTGTATGGTACAATGATGTATTTACAATGGCTCGCCTGAAGTCGGCTTGCCACTCATATTGTATCTATTACGTACGGCTTTATCTGAATGATACCTTACCTTCTATAAAAAATAATAAATAAATAAAAAACCCTTACCTTCTATGAGTGTTGTGTTGACGTTCATAAGAGTAGGCTTTCTCTGGGTTGGATACCTCTCACAAAGCTTAGAAAAGACAAGCAAACATTTTTAATGCCTTTCTTTTCAGCACTGCATGTACATTTTGTATATACTATAATCGTTGTCGGGTTCAAAATCATAAATCATAGAAGCTGAGACCGCAAGGATGGATGGGAAATCAGTTCATGAGTCACATTACATACAGATATATTCAATGTTCTCGTAGTTTTGAAGGTATATGAGCTATTTAACTAAGATCCTACAAGTCTGGATAAAAGGGTCAATCATTTGACGGTGTTATTTGAGAGTTTTAATTTCCCAGAATTCCTTTTGGTCATAGCTTTCATGATTTTCAACTCGACAACGATTATGCAGTTAGCTATATACATGTACCTCTTATTAATCGAGCATGAGGTCCATACGGGAGGTTATAGGCCAAGTTGTTTCACACAGCCTTACATGTATATGGCCCAAGCGCATATAGCGTGCCATAAAAAGTGGGAAAAAGTTTACGAGGATCCATAACTTCCCATAAGATATTTATTATATAGGTTTTCCTTACTTTTCTGTTTTCAGCAGACCGTACAGGAAGTTATGGCCTGCTAATGAGCTTGTGTCACCTGTCACGTGACTTTTTAAATTTTCACCGAAGGCAAACGAAAATACCATAACTGGAAAGAGTATACTAAAGTTAGTAAAAATGGAAAGTTTGAAGAGAAGTAAGTAAATAGGGCAATAGTTACAGGCATTCAAACTTTGCCTTTTTTGTATGGAAATGTATGTTGGAAGGCAACGCTTGCCCTCCAAGCGAAAAACCCATACAAATCCTTGTCAAAACGGGAAACTTTGAAAGCCATTAACTTTTATCTTATTTGCTTGATTCTTTTGAAATTTTCAACTTTTACTAATTTTAGTATGCTCTTTCAAGTTATGATATTTTCGTTTGTCTTCGGTGAAATTTTAAAAAGTCACGTGACAGGTGACACAAGCCCATTGACCAATTTATAAGAGTGTGCATAGTACATGTACATGTATCTGTAGGTGTGCTATACCAGTATTATATAATAAAGTTCATTATAACTTGAAGTGGTCCATGCAAGAACAGCTAGTGTAAGTAGCTTGTGATCAGAATCCAAATTCTCCTTTGGAATTCAAAGAGCCTAAAGGAGAATTTAGAACTGATCAGATATATCGCTTACACTGTAAGTTGTTTCTGCATAAACATTCAATACTATCGTCTACACCTTATTAAATTATCTAAAGGGGCTTCAATAAAATGTATCTATAATTTTTTACCTTTGAAAGGCCAATAATGAAATTCAGCTTTTCAGCATAGCTACTGGCCACCCACTTGTATGTCTTCTCAAAGTGGAGATCAAATTCTGGAGTTTCCTAGTGAAAACAATTACACAAAGCATTTGAATAGAAGGTGCAATTTATTGTTATAATCATTAGAATCATAATTCTATTTTGTTTCATTGTAAAGCGTATTTGGGCTTTAATATAAGTAGAACAGTATTAAGGAAAGACCGTGTACGACTTTCTGGGCTAGTTGATATATGTTGCCCAGAAAGTCGTACACGGTCTTTCCTTACTGTTCTATTTTTAATATAAGGATAAATAAGCTATAGAAATAAATTACATACATGTATTATTCTATATTTATTCTATTATTCTAAGTTAGGCCTTGACACAAATATCCAGATATTTTTTGAGATATTTAGAAGCTCCTGGGATATTTAGAAAGACACGAGATATTTAGAAAAAAATGTGATATTTTTGGATATTTAGGACTTAATCTTGGGTCTAAAACCCCAAATGACTACTAAAAACGACCAAAACTCACTGAAAACTAGTGAAATCCAACCAAATCGGCGCTACGGGATCCCTGTGATCCTGGGATCAAGGTTGGGGGCCGCCCCACATATTTTCAGGGCTCTCAAGTACTTCCAGTCACCAATTTGCAGTCGTCCATGTTTTTTAGAGCCGGTTCATAACTCAAGGCTGTTTATTTCCCTTCTCATTATTTGATCTTTTACTACAATGGAAGCCGGTGAAAATAATAATAATATGGATATATATGGGGATATTTAGAGAAATTCTCGAGATATTTAGGATTTTTTTTGGGATATTTAGAGATTTTTCGAGAATTTCCGGAAACATATTTAGGCCATTTTTCGAGATATTTGTGTCAAGGCCTATTCTAAGTTGAGACAGAGGTATGCAAATACATTGAAGGCGATCACACTTGTTTGCATTGTACAGTAATGACCATGCCACTTCCTCTATGATCATATTTTAAGACAATAAATATCAGGCTGCAGCAATAAAGATTAGCGGCAAGTGGAAAACAACGGCCGTAACAAATCGAGTCTTGTACAGCCATCAGCATACAAGACAGTACATGTGTACATTGTACGTGTAGTGTCCTTTCTGATCTGAATACCTGCAGGCTTCATTTCCATGACAACTGCCAAGGTCACAAAGAATTGATGGCAACTGCGGGTGCCAAATTAGTGGAAAGAAACAATAAAGTTATACTTCACTATTAATGACTTTAATTTTGTTTTATCCACCAACATTGCAGCTACGCTTTTTGTGCTACCGTTTTTGATGGTAAGCTAGAATTCCTCACAAACAATAATTATTAGTACTGTAAGTATAATAGTCTCCCTCGCAGCCGTTTTTAGTCTCGCTCCACTCCCTTCTATAAGTATAACAGTAATTTTTAATTTTATCAGCAAAGAAAAAAAACAATATTATTATTATAATATTATTATTAATTATTACTTTTGTAGCATCTTTGCCATCAATGATTTTTAGGTCTCTAAATCTCCAGGATGCTTTCTTCTTGAATGTGTCTTTGTCTGTTTTCTTCACTTGGTAGATTGAGACGGTTTCAGGTTTGTCTATAGTTACTGAAAATAATATTTGAGAATAGCAATATTATCTTAAAAGTATACAATGTATACATGTATATGTGTAGTTGATTTTCTTCACAACAGTCACCTTGGGACAAAAATGTATGGTCATTGTGTCACACAAGAGGCGGCTGTTATGAAATAAATGTACATGGAGCTGGAGACTATAGACTGTACAACGAAACTTTAATATATAGAGGATATTACATGGCCGTGCGGAGATACGGAATTTATTTTCAAGTGTTGAGAAATATATCTCACGAGTGAGCACAGCGAACGAGTGCAATATTTCTCAACATGAGAAGATAAATTCCGTATCTCCAAGCGGCCATGTAATTTACATTTTATCATATAACAATCAGTGGTAGAAAACACATAGTTTCTCTTTAAAAAAAGATATCTTCATAACCTGATTATCAAACGGCACGGGTCAACCTCTGACCACTAGTCTAGGTCAGTCTCGGTCAGCGGTTGACCCGTGCGGTCTGACAATCAAGCTAGATGTCTTCATCAATGATATCACCACTGGTGGTGTTGATCACTGATTATTATATGATAAAATGACATGTCAACCCATGAGACAAAACATAAATTCTATGATAGAATATTATTATGCACTATTAATTATTATCCACTATTAATGTTAAATTAATGTATACAGCCAAACCTCTCCGCAACGGCCACCCAGGGCTTCACCTTGGGCATTTTGTTGCCGTAAACTGGATGTGGCCGTTTTGGGGAGGTTTCAATAAGTTCATTTACGTGGAAATTTAAACGAAATCTGCTCGTTAGAAACCTACAGTATAAACCTATCAATAGTTTTGTCATATTGGTCATTTGGTACACTTGTCCATCTACTTTTAATAGCACAAACAACGATAGAAAAGAACTGGAATAACTACTGTAGATCAAAGTACTCAGGTTACACTGCACACTTACCAGCTGCACACAGAAAACTTGCTTTCTTCTTTTTCCCAGCTTTGGTCACGTTCACCACAGCATACAGGCGTTCTTCACTAGGTTTAAACACCTCTCTTTGCAAGTTATGCCTTATGGCTGCCATTCTGGGCTTTTAAGGCGAACAAATATTGCAAATAAACGTCTTCCCAACCTCCTTTTTGAGCTACTCGTCCGCCATCTTTGTTTTCACCCTCGAAAGACACAGGTAACCCACAATGTATATTATAAGGGAATCCTTATAAGGGAGTCGAGCGTGATGCGTGACAAATTATGCATATAATCGTTGTTTATATACTGCACGTATAAATTATAATAACTATAATAGGCATATAAGCTCCAAATACAATCATGGATTCTGAAGAAAATCTTAGAATGTCTTCCCTGGAAGATAGCGACTTAAGACAAAGCCCCACTGATGAATTTCTCGATAAGGAAAGCCCGGTCGACGAGAAATCTTTACTGTTTTCAGACACAAGTGAAGCAGCAGCTGCAACATCAACTTTGGACATGAACCGAAGTCTATACATGGAAAATACAGTATCGTAAGTAGACAGTTCGTTGTTTTAGGGATATCTTTCTCCTTGTGAGAGGTCGGGAAAAATCGCACTAAAAGAGAAATAGCAACGTTTATATATATGTATAAATATCGAACAAAACTAGTCATGCATTAGACTCGGATTCCGCCGGGCGCAGCCCTCAACAGATCCAGTGAGAAACCCGTGAGATTTTGAGATTAGAAAAATGTCCCGAGTTTTTTTGTTTCTACATCACAAATAATATAAGTCGAGAAATTTCATTAAAATCGACTGACACTTGGCATCGCATTCAGCCTTAAAATACTAAAAGGTGCGATAAATCGTAAAGTGAAGATCGACCAAAAATATTTTACCCGAGCAAATATTGATTTATTTTCAATCATTCAATGCTATTTTGGGCTTCCTGACATTAATTCCGCGCAAAATTTCAACTTTGAACGCAAAGTATGGAGTTTGTTTTTATATGAGCTAAAAGGTAAATAATAACACTTTTCTTTACAAAACAATAATTAGAAAAGTGTTGAAAATGCAGCATCGGAATGAAAAATTGTGCGTGTTTTTGCGATGTGCATCTAATTGTAAACACGCATATGCTCACGCATAACCTGGCACTTCATAACATATGTAGTTCTTGAGATATAGAGTAAAATTGCCGCTAATATACCTGCACTGGTACAATAGCAAATATTGAGAAGGAAATATGTATAAGAAGTCCGCGTTTGTGATACAAATTTGCGCCATTGCGTTGTTAGCAATTGCATGCATGAGCGTGATGAACGGCATGCATCAATGAACATGCGAACACGTCAGTAATTTAGCGTTGCCGTCTGACTTCACTTCGTTTTAACATTTTTCTATCATTCGTATCGAAATAACACGAACATAAATATTGTTTTAAGACAACTTGGAACTTGTACATCGAATTGCAAGGCTAGAAATCGATAATAATACACAATATTAAGCCATTAAAAAGCAAGCCAAAAGTGTTCACAATTACAAACATCTGTTCACAATTAGAACAATAAAATATATTTAGAAAAGTTCAATAATAAATACAACGAAACTTAATCACATGTTAGTTGAAGTGTAGAGCTAATTTATAGCAAAGGTTCAGGATAATCGTACCATATGTTGACGAGAAATAACATGAAGTGCAAAAAGTGTTCACAATTAGAACCACATACTGTAGCGTCTTCCAGGAAAGTTTTCTTGTTATTTTGGTATTTTTTGAAGAAATACAACTGTAAAGTTTTCTTGGTATTATTTTGGTATTTTTTGAAGAAATACAACATTATATATACCAGACCACTTCAATGCATGTACTTAGTAAACTAATATACACAACACTATCACCTATAAAAACAATTTGATGTTTTGTCTTGGTGAAAAACGCAGGGTGCCGGGGTCCTGGGGCACCGGGGTGCATTAATTATTGCAGACTTCGAAACCCCGCGTTTTCCACTTAAGCTTTATCCCCCCTAAAGTGGAAACGCGGGATGTTACGAGACCCCGGCACCCCAGGATCCCGGCGCCCCAGGATCCCGGCGCCCCGCGTTTTCCACCAAGCCATTTGTTTTTGTATCCTTGTGTTGTCTGCTTCAAGAGCTTCCACCTCTTCTTATATAGTAACAAGATACCCCACTACTGATATCAAACTATTTTGCGACGCCCTTTGAAAACGACGCAAAAGACAATATATACAGCTTACTGTACGTAGGAATTTAGATACTGTACGGATAGGGTATTTTACATTAAAGTTTCATATTTTATGATTTAGTACAAAAAAAATGAATCCTAGTTTTGCGATATTTTTCATATAGAGGCCATGTAGTTTTCACAGCAGTCATTTTATGGGGCAAGACCAAATCAATATTTTGAATAGACTAAGGCCTACGGCAAACGTCGAACTAACCATGAGCTTAATCCAGTCGAACCTATTAATTTTGAAATAGGCTCATGGAGTCATGGTCGTTTTGTGTTTGAAAAGGCGTTTGTACTTTGTGGCAAAGTCTCTCCAGAATCGTAATTTCCGACTTGGCTTGAACCTACTTCAAAATTAATAGGTTCGACTGAATTAAGTTTATGGTTAGTTCGACGTTTGCCGTAGGCCTAACAGTTTTCATTTCAACAAAAACACCTATTGTTTTTTTTTTCCCTTTCTTCTGTTTTTACTTAGTGTTTTTTATTTTATTTCAAAGGTGGCTTTCAGCAGCCATGCATTTAATCAAGGCAAACCTTGGAATTGGTGTGCTGGGGTTACCTTTTGCTGTGATGAATGCGGGAATTGTGGTAAGAAAATGGCACAAGCCCCTGAAGTTGATTTGTTTGTCAATGTCATCAGCTAGCTACTATGGATCAATATAAAAATTGTGCAACATTTTGCACTAAATAGCACTAATTAAACAATGGAAAACAATAGAAATATCACTCTTTAGTACAGTGTTATTTATGCTGCACGGTTTAAGTGTTTGTACTACTCATTACAACCAACTTTCATCATCAATCATAATCATCATCAAACAGCTAATAATTTTATTTGTATCTAATAATCATTAGAACATTTATTAGATACCCACTACTTATCATCCTCAAAAACAGCAATCAACATCTTGATCTATGACAATTATCTCCTGTCAGTGAGTCATTCATCAACATTGAATCATCTTTATTATCATTCACCATGAAACTGAGCACCTGAAAAAGCTAGAAGATTTATTGATCTTCGTTTTCTTTAGGTTGGTCCTCTTTTAATCCTTTTCACTGGTATAATAATCATGCACTGTATGCACTTATTGGTACAGAGTAGCCATGCATTTTGTGACAGGTACGTATAACCCCCAGGCTGGGAGGGAGGGTACTTCCCTATAAGGTATATATATTTGGCATGTTCCAGGGTAGTGTGTTTGAGCTGCTTAGGTTGTAGGGGATTAATCTTAGTTAATAATTCAATAAAATAATATGGGATACTTGAAAAAGCATTGATACAATTTGGGATCAAGCATATAGCTAATTGCATAATCGTTGTCGGGTTGAAATCATAAAAGCTATATGACCAAAAGGAATTCTGGGAAATTAAAACTCTCAAATAACATCGTCAAATCATCGACCTTTTTATCCAGACTTGTAGGATCTTAGTTAAATAGCTCATATACCTTCAAAACTATGAGAACATTGAATATATCTGCCTGTAATGTGGCTCATGAACTAGTTTCCCATCCATCCTTGCGGTCTCAGCTTCTATGATTTATGATTTTCAACCCGACAACGATTATGCAATTAGCTATATATGTTATGGGAGGTGCTAAAAGCAATGTTTTGAAACAAACGTTGAAGACCTTTGGGATGTGTCTAGAACTTACTGGAGGTGTCCACTTACGCATACGGGAGGTGTCCACCAGTGGGGTTCCTAGGTTCCTGACTGTAGGTGGAGACTGATATCTACTAGAGGTCTTTCAAACTATTTTTACAGAAGCAAGTATATGTCTCTTGGCTATGCAGAAGTAGCTGAAATGGCTGTTGGTTTGTATTATCCTCAAAAGAAGTCCATAGGAAGGTAAGACCAACATTGATACTAAATATTGTTACTGCTACCATAGCTGTCCATACAACTATCTAGCTACAGTAGGTGTGTATAAATATAAAGGCCACTCTACACAAGTACGAGAAGATTAAGTATATATAATTTTTTTTTTTCCTTGTGCAGTTTGCTGGTGAACATTTTCCTCATCTTCACTCAGCTTGGATTTTGTTGCATTTATTTAATTTTCGTTGCTGAAACTCTACAACAGGTAACAGCTAGTCAAACTTATACTTTTATTGACAATCCATTGGTCATACAAGTTGTGGAACCTCATCCAATACTTTATCAAAAGTCATCATGTTATATCCCTTTATTCTTCAGATCTTAACTGAGCAAATGTATCTGGATGTAAAAGTCTGGATAGCCATTATCCTAGCACCTGTCATCCTCTTATCTTTCATCCGTACTTTGAAGGTCATGGCGGTGCTATCAGCTATTGCAAATGTCCTGTATGTTTCTGGCATCGTATGTCTTCTTATCTATGCAGGACAGACGATCCAGAACCCTGAAACTTTCCCAAAATTTGTTGGATTTGCTTCTATACCATTGTCATTTAGCAGCATTGTGTTTGCCTTTGAAGCTATTGGTGTGGTGAGTAGATTTAATAATAATAATAATAATAATAATATTAATGGCAACTTTATTTCATGTATTTTTACACAAACAATTGAATACTTGAACTCGAAAATATAATTCAAAAACTCATGCATAATTAATGAGCAATTCGTCCAATCAGAAGGACGAAATCCACATCACGTGCATGTACCTTTATACCCGGTAATGCACTGCTTATATATATTTATCGAATTCATGAATAATTAATGAGGGAAATACAATAGAAATCATAAGCGTAGCAGACATCTGTAAATCAGCAAGAGATTCGTCCTCATTTGCATTCAACTTTGACTTGGATTTTCTCGGCCAAACTGTTTCCTATCATCCAAATTATAGTAAAACATCCACTTATACATCGTTGGATTCGATAACTAAATAACATTTAGCTTGTCTAGGATGAATATCAGAGTAACATTCACACTTCCTGCAGAGTGAATGTCACAGGCCCCGGTTGCACGAAAGGTGAATAGCGCTATATCCACCGGATAAGTCTTATCCAATGGATACATTTTATTGGATAACTGCATCAGTTTTATCCATTGAATAAGACTTATCCGGTGGATAGCGCTATTCACCTAATTTTGTGCAACTGCGGGGCCATGTGTAACTGCTAAAAGTCACATTTCGTTGTTTATCAATAACAAAGTGCTAACAGAAATTAACAGATATAATGTAATAGATCGTGTATCAACGTTGTTGCAGATTCTGCCAGTGGAAAACATGATGGCATTGCCTCGCGTCTTCCGCCATGTCATCAATGGTGCTATGCTGGTAGTTCTGTTAGTAGCAGTACTTCTTGGCACACTGGGATATTTATCATGTGGGCAGCAATGCCTTGGAAGTTTTACTCTTAATCTTCCCAACACAGTGTAAGTAGCAAGACAATAACAAATTAATGGTGGTCAGGTCACATCTAATTGCCAATCATGCTCATCTTCTTGGGATAGATTTGCTAGTCTCCAACAATTTATGTTCATGGGCAAAAATGTACATCCATTTTGGAAGCACAGCACTTGCTCAAAATGAAACAAGATGTCAGATGGCCATATGTCCATGAAGAGCAACAGTCGAGATCCCTACTACTGCACAGAAATGAAGCTCCATCTCTGAATATTAGGGTTATTCCCTGGGTACAGTTGAAATGGCATTACATCTCAATGTAGGCTAAGATTGAATAAACTTCCTGGAGTTTACTACATACAGAGTCAGATGAATCTTCCAATGTTGTTGATCTTGTACCTCAACATTTCATCTTCTTTTCAGATTTGGAAGTACTGTCAAGCTCATGCTTGCCACAGCCATTTTCTTCACTTACTTCATCCAATTCTATGTGCCTATGACAATCATCATACCACCCTTAAAGGAAAAGACCCCAGAAAAGTATCACAATCTCGTGGATTTTGGAGTTCGAACACTAGTGGTTTGTTGCACTGGTAAGTCTGCAGTGCGTCAGGGTTTTCAAAAAGCTATCATCCTGTGCAGCCATTATTATGGCAACATCTCCATTTTATGATGTCTATTTTCACTTGCGTGAACACTGAAAATAAGTGCTTTGCTACCATTGCTGGTTTGTAATGTGATGTCATGGTGGCCATATTGGTTCCCAAGTCATTGAACAAAGCAAAGAAGTGCTTTGCTACCATTGCTGGTTTGTAATATGTGATGTCATGGTGGCCATATTGGTTCCCAAGTCATTGAACAAAGCAAAGAAGTGCTTTGCTACCATTGCTGGTTTGTATGTGATGTCATGGTGGCCATGTTGGTTATAACAAAGCATTCCCCATTAGCTTCTGTTTGTACCTCCAACATGGCTGCTGCGCCTTGTACTTGAAATCACCAGGGATTGATTGCAAACTAGCAATACTTCAGTTGGTGCAATAATGCTTCTCCCAAAAGTGGTAACACCACCATTATCATGATTGTTCTTTCTGCAGCAGCTTATTTCAATCTATAATTTCTCTTCCAGCAATTTTAGCAGTCTGCATACCTCAACTTGGTCACATGATTTCTCTGGTTGGTTCATTAGGAAGTGTGTCATTGGCGATCACATTCCCAGCACTAATTCACCTTGCAACACTACAGCACGACCAAAAACTCAGCAACATTTCTCTTGTCAAGGACATTTTAATCATCTGCTTTGGCGTTCTAGGAACAGCGACTGGCATTTATATGTCAGTTGTGGACATCATTTGGACATTTCAACATCCGCATAAACATATATTCCATCATCTTAGGAATTCAACAAGTACATTGTAAGGAAGATTTATCAGCTGTGCTGACATCAATGACCTTCAATTATACGCTGTTTGTTGAAGGCCTCGGAATGAAATATGCCAATTACAATGTAGGTACCGGTAATGGATTTTTCAACCTTTTAGATACTTTATACTTTATGCATGTCAATTTTTATGCATTCAAAAATATACATTTTCCTGAGATATTGAGAGTTAATCAATAATAGCAGAAAAAATATGCAAATTGTACAATAATAATAATAATAACAAAGTCACATATCATTGCTTCGTGCAAATTAAAACATTATTACTTTAGGATGCCAAATTTCATCTTGTGGACACGAGAGCGTCCAAAACACACAAATATGTCATTTCTATATGTATATAAGCTTATTGGTAGTCAGCTTGAAATGGATAAAAGTTGGAGAATTGATACAAGTCACTTACTTTTAGGCTTAATTCATTCCAAGGCCTTTCGTTTATCCCTTGATGGGATGATACTACATAGATACAGATGGGATGATTATACATGTACATACTAGATACAGATGGGATGATAAGTTACATACAGTGTTGATACAGATGGGATGATACTACATAGATACAGCTTCAGAAAGTTTGAATGGATCGATTCAACATGTAGTCAGTCAAAACACTAGAGATATAATTTATTTACAATAGTATTTATTATTTATTAATTCCCATCCACTGCAAACACACAAAACAGGACTTCTGACCCTGAACTAGCCTCCGCCACAGGCAACTCTTTATTCGGAAAAATCGGGCTTCCTGTGGCAAAAATTAGGCAGGGAAAGCGACTAGGAACGAAGCGAGCCCAATTTTTCAATATTTCCGATTTTTCCAAATAAAAAGTTGCTTTCGGAGGAGGCTAACCCTGAACAGCATACCCAGTATTTGTCTTACTTATTTGTCTCCAGTACTTACTTCCTGAGACAGAATCAATATTGAGTCTCGGCTATCATCACCAATCAACTAAATCGAAGATGCATGCAATTATAATATTTCTAGATAAGAAAATATTAATATTTAAGAATTCAATTTTAACTATGGTTTGTTACTTTCTGTCTATGATTTCTGTGCCTTGAATTTCTTGGCTAGACTTGTATTTTCATCCTTCATCTGTTTGTAATCGACAGTGATTCTTTCTAAGTTCATAGCTGTATTCTTTTGGGATTCGTTATCAATCTGTTTTAAAAAGGGAAGAAAAAGTGGAATAAATGGTATAATTTCATATAATTTTTTTTATATATTTATGAGGATATAATAATAATAATCAATATTTATAAAGCACCAATTCCTTATACATTGTAGTCCATTACATTACATGATTGAATAGATTGAGTCGCTTTCGTATGAGTGGGAAACCTACGGCACGGAGTTACGGTCACGCCACAGGTAGCCCAAGGTATCTATGAGAGGCTTGTTATCGAGCTGTATATAAGGCTTTGTATGGGACCTTAGGCTCTGGTCGATAACTCCGTAAATAATAAAGCCAATGAACTCTAACCTTCCTGTAGTATTGTTTCTGTCGTTGTTGATCTCTGGTAAAAATCGCCGGAATGACCTGAAATCGCTACCACAGATCAACAACGACACAAACAACACTACAGGAAGGTTAGAGTTCATTGGCTTTATTATTTACGGAGTTATCGACCAGAGCCTAAGGTCCCATACAAAGCCTTATATACAACTCGATAACAAGCCTCTCATAGATACCTTGGGCTACCTGTGGTCACGCCATGGAATCAAAGACAATCTATTCAACCAATCACAGCATGCAAAAACCGACTGAACTGTAGATACTTCCCACTCATACAAAAACGACTCTACAGGGCTGTAGCCGCAAGTGTTTGAGTGGTCCGGTTTTCAAACTTTGTTTTTCATAAAAAAATATCTGTGAATAATTAAAAATGTAAATAAATTGAAACTGTTTGATTCGAAAAGTGGTCCGGTTGAAACCGGACCAACCGTACTGGCGGCTATGGCCCTGCTCTATAAACTAATGTAATTACAGTAATAATAAGATACACAGTATCCACAATCCAGTCATTCATTTCAAAGTTCAAGTTACATGTACATGCTACCCTCATTAAAAAAATATATATTATTTTAAAATTAGGTTGTTTTATCTTGTTTGGTTATAATAAAGAGCATATACTTGTACCAAGACTAGTCTCAGCCCACTGTAAACCCACAGTTCTTTTGGAGAAATAGAAAATGCTGGCATGCAGGAACTGATCAGAACACAAGTGAAGCACAATTTGTAGCGGAGTGCTTGACAATTCTCGAGTGTTCTGATCAGTCCCTGAGTGCTCTAAAACACGTAGCAAAGCAGACAAGTTTTCTATTTCTTTTATAAAATACAATTATTACGATTTTTAAGGCAAGTTTTCAATTTTGTTCATTACAAAAATGTTTGAATATATGCATGCACATGCTGTGCTCTCATAGAGAACTTTTCGTGCAATCGCCAGGTGTAGTGTATTGCAGAGAGACGGGACCACCATTTATAATAATTGTGAAGGACGCTTCTCTGTGGTTTGATTGATTCATTAATTAGTTGATAAATTAGCCACATCCTAGTTACAATACCTAGTTACATTATGTTTATATTTGTTTGTGCACTTTGCAATCGGACCTTTAAGCGTCACCACGCGCATATAAAAGGGAGTTAGCGTCCCTTTTTTGCTAGTTCTTTAGTAGTAATTCGTCCATGGTGTGTTACTCATTCGTTAAACTTCGTTTGGTACTTCTTTGGTAAATCTTTGGCTTTTAGAGGCAAGCAGGACCGATATGTAAGTACCCTTTTTGTTATAATAAGTTAGTTTTTATCTCCTAAGTTGAGAGAACGAAATATAGTTCAAGTTTTAGTAAGTTACATGTTTCCACGATTGTATGAAAATCCACGTTTTAAATGCTGATTGAGATTCCTAGAGAATCTATTTGCTAATGTTAGCAACATGTCGTTAAATGAATAGTCCTATTTGAAAGATTTATGTCTTATCGATGCAGTATTTTTAGTTGATTTTATGAACCAATTCGACGGCGTCAACGCCAACGTGTAGTTACATTGAAATGTTATGTATTCATGAAATGTTGATTATTGTTGCATTTAAATCATATTCTTGTAAATAGTTGTTCATTGGAATTGTACAATGTTGTATTTCAGTTTACGTATTGGTATCGAATCTTCAATAAATCTATGTTCACCGTCGTTTGGTTGCGTAAATTCCTGAAGCCACGCCGATCCAGTAAAATAGTCCTCAAAACACTTAGCCAGTGGCATCATCGCCTCGTTCAGTTCGCGTCAGTTGGCTAGGCGTTACAATAATAATAATAATATTTTTTTATGGAAATAGAGGCAGCACGTTCTCCTCTGATGACTGGCCAACATAACGCTGACTATAGTTAGCTAACAACCAATCACGGTGATATAATAACATGATGTTTCTTATCTCACCTGCTCTTCAAGATCTCTTATTTCTCTCATGATAACACCAGTGTCTTCAACAGCTTGGATCAGCTCTTTACAACTCTATAAATATGCAAAAATGACATCTGTCAATAAAATAATCAATAAAAAGGTACTGATATTTAACGTCCGTAACCCCTTCAGTCGAAACTGTTCTCCCAGGAGGCAGACAGTGTGACCTTTTACCCCCTCCCTCCATCAATGCTCCATCTTATGGGTACTTAAATCCGTACTGAGCTACAATGTACATTGATTAGAGGGAAGTCGAAACAAGGATGTGAGGTCATGAAGAATCGAACTGGGCACCTCTCGCTTAGAAGGCCACGCACTAACCAACTAAGCCATCTTGCTCCTGTAATGGTGAACAATGTTGACATGTATTTCCACATGTTTATTAGTTTTTATGATAAATTTCAAGAACTGCAGTGTATTCTATTCCATTATGTCCAATTTTATTTCATCCCATTCCCTTCCATTCTATTTTCTTCATAGCAAACTAATAATAAGTAAACATTCAATTTATTGGCAAAATATGGCATTTCCTAATTAAATATTTCCTTGAGTCCTAACAACACAGTACACTATGTGCTGTATCAGCCGTCCAAGCTCACAACTCACTTTATTACATCAAATAAATTGAACTTACACCACGTGAGCAAGGGCCACAATGGCCTCACTGTGATACTTCACAACATATATACCCTATTTACATAACTCACTCCAGGACCTCTCGTCCATGTAGGAAATTATTTCCCTCTCCATTACCAACTCTCTACGATCGTTGTCCATCACAAGATAAATATATTTACATAGAATGGGATAAGTTGAACCATACCTCATGTAAACTAGCAAGATACTTGTATGCTTTCCTGCAAGCATCATCTTTCTTGGCATTCTATTGGAAAACAGATTTAATGTCAACAATTTGTTTCAAAATTGATAGTTACATATATATGGAATAATAATAGATTTATATAGCGCCAATTACGAGGTTCAATGGCGCTGTTACAATTAATAATAATAATAGTAATATATATGGAAGACATTGAAAACCAGGCTAAAATGGTGAGGAATCTGTAATTAAATAACAATAATGTATATTTGTATATATATAGCACTCATTCCTAAAGTCCATTAGCACTTTACATTTACAACTCCAAAAAAAGGATACCTAGCTATTATAAGATACGTAAGCCCAGGTCAAACGTGAATGCAAGTCCATGCAAGTTTTGACTTGCGGTAACATGCATGAAGCCGGTCAAATGGTAGATGCAAGGTGATGCAAGCAGTTCAAATGCATCGACTAGTTCCAGGCCAAACCGCATGTGTAATGGTGAATCTGATTGGCTTATTTGGTCAGCTGACTTGTGAAGAAACTTGCATCATCTTGCATTTGCCAGTCAAATGGTGAAAAACTTGCAGTGACTTGCACAGATTTGCACTCGAATTTGAGCATTCAAACTTGCTGCAAGTCAATGCAAGTCAATGCAAGTTAGTGGTCAAACGTCAATATAAGTCAAAAAATTGCATAGACTTGCATTCACATTTGACTGGGGCTAAAAAGGGTCAAATATGCACCTTGACAACTGTTGCTATGGTAACCATCACACTTCAACATACCTTAAAGATTTGTTCATCTGTGACTGCAAATGTACGGTCTAGTTTTCCAGACAACTGGTTAATTTCCTTTTGAACAACCTTAGTATCGACCAGGATCTTGCTGATTTCCTCTTTCTGTTTCTTAATGTTGCCAACTATTTCAAGAATTCTCCTCGTGTATGCCGACCTGTTAACGTCTCTACTCATTTGCTCAAACTCAACGACCTAACAATGAGAAGAAGATACGTTGTAATCAGTTACGTTTCTTAGGGGAAAAAACAGAATTATTTCCGGGCCCGAAACTGTAACTGTTAAGCTAAGAACAAACATGAGGAAGTTTTTTGAGAATTTTTTGTCTTTTTGAAAAAACACATGCTCACAAAATTAATCAATTTGCTTCAATTTTTCAAGTTTTATTTCAGGTTAATTACACCAGGCAACTTTCCAGGCTTTTCTGATTTACAGAGAAATGCAGCTCTGACCTGACAGAACATCTAACAGAACATCAACAATAGGTTCAGGTGCATGTTTTGTAAATTGATTCAAACCAAAAAAGAGAGATATTTGACTTCAGACAAGCCAAGCTCCATCTATCCCTTCTTTCCCTCTTCTCTGCAGATTCCTCTCCCGTTATCAGCATATCTTACCAGCTGTTTGTACATATCATCTTTGGACCTAGCATCCTCTGCCACTTCTTTCATCTTTGACCGAAGTGATTTGATTTCCTCTAGCTTTTTTTGAGTTTCAGACTAGAAAAACAGACAACATTATTTTGTTTGAATACATTTTTGTGTGATACATACCATATTTGTTTGGCATTAAAAGGGAGGGGGTACCTACTTATTCCAGGGGATGGTTATTGAAGGGGGTGCTTATTCAAGGGAGGGGGGCTACTTTGAGAGGGTTACTTATTCAAGAGGGTGCTTATTTATAAAGGGAGGGGGCTTCTTTGAGGAGAGTGCTTATTCAAGGGAGGGGGCTTCTTTGAGGAGAGTGCTTATTCAAGGGAGGGGGCTTATTTGAGGAGAGTGCTTATTCAAGGGAGGGGGCTTCTTTGAGGAGAGTGCTTATTCAAGGGAGGGGGCTTCTTTGAGGAGAGTGCTTATTCAAGGGAGGGGGCTTCTTTGAGGGGAGTGCTTATTCAAGGGAGGGGGCTTATTTGAGGAGAGTGCTTATTCAAGGGAGGGGGCTTCTTTGAGGAGAGTGCTTATTCAAGGGAGGGGGCTTCTTTGAGGAGAGTGCTTATTCAAGGGAGGGGGCTTATTTGAGGAGAGTGCTTATTCAAGGGAGGGGGCTTATTTGAGGAGAGTGCTTATTCAAGGGAGGGGGCTTATTTGAGGAGAGTGCTTATTCAAGGGAGGGGGCTTATTTGAGGAGAGTGCTTATTCAAGGGAGGGGCTTTTTTTTGAGGAGAGTGCTTATTCAAGGGAGGGGGCTTATTTGAGGAGAGTGCTTATTCAAGGGAGGGGGCTTATTTGAGGAGAGTGCTTATTCAAGGGGTACTTATTTAATTGTCAACATTGTACATACCACTCTGTTAGTATTTAGTACTTTCAGTTCTCTGTACTGATCAATAAGACCTGTTCTGTGTTTCTCCCACTGTTCAGCAAGGTTGATGAGCCTTTGAGAACTTGAATCAACAACATTCTGAAATGAATGCAAATTAAAGGTTGCAACGCTAAATATTATAATTTAGATTATTTCTATGACATAAATATCACAGACTACAATTTTCAGATATATATGCTTTACAACTCAAAAATAACAAAAATACATACAATAAATATATTTTTGTAGTTATATGAGTTTCCTCAACCCAAATTTATTGATCAACCAAGCTTTTGGGCTAATAGCCCATCATCAGGGTTAGAATAGTCAATCTTCAAAATATTAGTAGAGGAGTCAAGATGGCACCAAAGGAAGTGGCATGAGTCATTATTAATAGCTAAGAACATTAATTCGATCACCAATAGAGATAGCGGTAGAATTCTTCCAAACAATTATATTTCATTGATTAACAAATGTTAATGTTAGCTTGTAATTTGTGTTTTATTGTGTAACTCATTGTAGTATTTTTTATCTTTTCTATTATGTTATTTATTTTATTTACTTATCTGTAATTGTTTACATTCTATTTGTCTGTGCATATGATTAGCACGCGCTACGTTATGCGCGTGCATGTATTTGTACACGCGTTTTTTGTTTGTAACAGCTGATTGTAACTGAAGATTGACTATTCTAACCCTGATGATGGGCTATTAGCCCGAAAGCTTGGTTGATCAATAAATTTGGGTTGAGGAAACTCATATAACTACAAAAATGTCAATACCAACCCACAAACAACTATTGGAAATAAATATATTATTCATTTTTTTAATGATCTCCAAATTTCCAAGAACAAAAAATTTGAAAAATGCATTGATAAATATGTGCAAAAATCTAAAATCTACGATAATAATTATAGCTCATCTCCAGTTACCTGCAGTTTAGCTATGTTATTTTCTGCATCAGGAATGAGGTCTACTGTTCTTTTTTTCACTTTATATGCTTCTTCTCGTTCACTGTTCTGGGTTTTCTTGTTGGTCAGTTGTTCGTTTGTCTATGAAGTATGAACATTATTTAATATACTGTTTAATAAAATTTAATATACATCCATCACTGAGTGATCAGCTCACTTGTAAAGGGTGTACAGCACATGTAAGCTAATACTCATTAATGGGAGGAGGTCGAGGAAAAGAGATACAATCCTGAATGTTCCTCTGCTAAAACAGATACATCTTTCAAGAAGGTCTACACCAACTGGTGTTGACACAGAAGTATCAGTTGCGGCTATGATGAAACTTGCCCTTGTGTGTCAACTTGTACAAAAATATAGCCATTACACACTTGTTCAAAGTTTTGGGCTGGTTGTTTAAAAACCTACTGAGATCCCTGTCCCATGAGAGGATGTGGCGACCTTTCTATGGGTTCATACACCTATTTCAAAAAACGTTGGCATCTGAAATCTGAAATCTGAATCTGAAATCTGAAATCTGAAATCTGAAATCTGAATCTGAAATCTGAATCTGAATCTGAAATCTGAATCTGAAATCTGAAATCTGAATCTGAAATCTGAATCTGTGACCTAAAAACACTCGCACTATTCACCAACGTACGTCTTCGCCTAAAGGTCGTGTAGGCATATTCCACCTATTTTTTGAAATAGGTGTATACAACGAGAATAGCCTTGCACCATAGTAAATTTTTATGTATGTATTTCACCCCATGTACATGCATGTGAACCACCTTACTCATCCATCAAACACTACTCTATTATATTGGAGTCGCTTTCAAATGAGTGGGAAACCCATGGCATGGAGTTACAGTCATGGTATGGAGTCGACTATTCAACTGATCATGTACTGACAGTGCTCAAAATCCTTGCTCAACCAATCAGAATGTTGGGCATGGCATGGTCACAGCACAGCACAGCACAGCACAGCACAGCACAGCACAGCACAGCACAGCACAGCACAGCACAGCACAGCACAGCACAGCACAGCACAGCACAGCACAGCACAGCACAGCACAGCACAGCACAGCACAGCACAGCACAGCACAGCACAGCACAGCACAGCACAGCACAGCACAGCACAGCACAGCACAGCACAGCACGCTGCACTGCATGAACTTTACTTTATCGTAACTATTTCCCACTCATATGAAAACGACTCTATTATTAAGTACTAACCTGCTGAATAGTGGCATTAATTTTCTTGACTTCAATCTCATTGTTGCCTACGCCTGATGATAGTTCACTTAGCTTAGTCTGTAGGGCTTCTATCTCTTCTTCTCTCTTCTTTTGTAACTCCTAAAAACATTCACATAAATGTAACATAATTTATGATAAACATTTTACTAGTAACCATCAGGTAGTAGTGCAAAGAGCAGATATGTACAACTGCACATACGATGACACTGCTATCCAATAATGTTTCCACTGGATAAGGGGAGGGGTGCAGTGGGAGGGGTGGGGGGAGGGGTGCACACTCCCCCTCCCCCCATCCTGGATGAGCTGATATCTACTGCATTATTGGTGCTTCAGTTTGTGTACGTCCTGATCATAAATGGTGCACCCCCTCCTAAAAAAGATGGTGTAGAATAACTGGGGCCAGGACATTGGATTAACGATGCTCCACAAATAAATTTTTTAAAATATTTCTTGCTTTTTCAAACTCCACATCACTGAGACTGTACTTAGGAATCTAGCTGTAGTACGTGTATATAGTGTAGTTATAGTGGAATTATTCTCACCTCTTCAGTGTCTACTTTAGGTGGTCCTTCCTCACTCAATCCAGCCATTGCTGCTACCTTTTCCTCATCCTAAACAGTCAAAACACAAGAGTACAAGACACTGTCAGACATGACAATGACAATGACACATAGAGAACTGGAAAAGATTCCATTCAACACTCGCCTGAGCAAACTGGAGTTTTTCTGTTCGTGTGAATCGAGATCCCTTTGTACTTTGTGAATCGCCAACTGACTTCCCTGTCGTAATATAGTTTTAAAAAAAAAACATCAACAGACATTCCCTACGACAACAACTATTGTATATAGACTCAACAAAGTAGTGCCAATCACGAGCAGATACAGGAGTTTCTCAAACATGGGATTATTAATGTTAAGCTTTGGAAAAGAGAAACAGACAGACAGACAAAGATACTGCATCAGCAAATAGCCAAGGTTACCGTACTTTACATTTTGACAGAAGGAGGAATTATGTTGGTTGCTGGCTTTTTCTAAGAAATGGAAAGTCTGTATTATTACAATCGAAGGCACCTGCTAGCCAACTCGAGGATTACCACCCCCTCCCCCAAAGTTGTTAGCCTGTGATGTACTTCAGCGGCAACGTAATGAATGTTTACTGCCGAATGAGTGAGTGATCCCAAAATTGTCCCAATCTCATCCCTATAGCTGTCGTGGATTACATATAATCCAGGAGTTAAAAAGTAGTACCAACAATTTAGACACTCACCAGTGTAAGAGGAGACAATATCGCTTAGATCTGCATTAAGGCCTGACTCCACTCTCTGCATCTCTGTTAGAAGATGATCTTTGATCTTCTTCTCAATGCGTTGCCTCTTGCGTGCAAGGTATTCCTACAGCACCAAATCAATCACAATAATGATGGAAGCATTCTAAAGTCTATCCTCAACAATAGTCTTGATGTTAACATTCTTTCTTAACATTATTTCTCCCTGATGATGAATCCAATCAATATGAAACTTGGCAACGTGACAGTACATGTCAAGACAACAAATCTGTTCTTTTTTGTTTTTTGATTTTTTTGCTATTTAGCAAGCCTTCACTAGATGTTATGATTCTGTCTTCGGATTTTGGGCTTCCTGTGGTATGCGCGACATGCACCACAGGTAACCCGCCAAAAGGATGACATTCAAAGTCGATTTTCCCACTCAATTTGTGAAAATCTGAAACTATTTCTTCACTCCAGTATATTACATCTCTAGAGCTATCTATGGTCTGAAATCTGTTACAAACAGAAATCTAGAAGTAGGTAAAAACGATCATTGAAATGTGGGCTTCCTGTGGTGTGCTCAACGATTGAAACGCCAGAAATTCGGTTAACATTCACAAATACAGAAATTAAAGTTTTCTCTAGCTTCCTATAGTATTTCGTAACATTATTTGTCAAAGTTTAAGCCGATTTTCAATTATTGAAAAGTAATTATACATGGTGGTGATTGCAATTTGGGATGAATTTGAACAAGTGTAATTTTCAAAAAGTACATTGTACATTGTAGTTTGGGCTTTTTTAAGAACACTCAAATGACATGAGGAAACCATACCATTAAAGTTTTCTCTAGCTTCCTATAGATATTTCGTATTTCTAAGTAATAGTTGTCTCAAAGTTTAGCTTTGAAAATTTTCGATAATATTATTGAAAAGTAATCATATTGTACTACAATGAAGTGCTCTTATACATGTATATTAATTAGCCAATCGGAAGCAATGACATTTTTTCATGAATATTATTAACCTATATACAATACGGTATGTACATCCCACGCCACCCAGTAATATAGACACTTCCTATGGCCTGGCAAAAGGTGTCCATATACACAAGGTTCAGGTGTGTAATAAGTTGCAAATGAGCTCCATTTATAGCTCTGCAATAAGGAGAAATGCTCCGACTAAACATTTTGGTACATTTTGTCTCACCTCTTTAGACAACCGTGAGGCCAGCCCTAGCTGGTTCCACTCAGTCTCCCATTCACTTGCAGCAGTCACAGCATGGGCATTCATTTCCAACACCGAAGGTGATACATCCTGTGAACATGTTGGCTGTCTGGTAATGAATGGCATTGCTTTGGTGTAATATGCTTTTGTTTCTGAGACATAACGTGAGCAAATATATAAATGGTACTTCAGGTACATCCTGTGAACATGTTGGCTGTCTGGTAATGAATGGCATTGCTTTGGTGTAGTATGCTTTTGTTTCTGAGACATAACGTAAGCAAATATATAAATGGTACTTCAGGTACATCCTGTGAACATGTTGGCTGTCTGGTAATGAATGGCATTGCTTTGGTGTAGTATGCTTTTGTTTCTGAGACATAACGTGAGCAAATATATAAATGGTACTTCAGGTACATCCTGTGAACATGTTGGCTGTCTGGTAATGAATGGCATTGCTTTGGTGTAGTATGCTTTTGTTTCTGAGACATAACGTAAGCAAATATATAAATGGTACTTCAGGTACATCCTGTGAACATGTTGGCTGTCTGGTAATGAATGGCATTGCTTTGGTGTAGTATGCTTTTGTTTCTGAGACATAACGTGAGCAAATATATAAATGGTACTTCAGGTACATCCTGTGAACATGTTGGCTGTCTGGTAATGAAATGGCATTGCTTTGGTGTAGTATGCTTTTGTTTCTGAGACATAACGTGAGCAAATATATAAATGGTACTTCAGGTACATCCTGTGAACATGTTGGCTGTCTGGTAATGAATGGCATTGCTTTGGTGTAGTATGCTTTTGTTTCTGAGACATAATGTGAGCAAATATATAAATGGTACTTCAGGTAAATTATGGCTTGGCAATAATTTGTGGTAAGCAATGGCATTTTTTATGTTTCTTCAAGTGTTGAATATAAAGAAAAATGTGAGTCCCAGAAAGGATTTGAACCGTGACCTCTTGGATACTACATTGTACATTGTAGTCAGCTGGATGAGTGAGGTCTTGTATTTATACCATGGTCACTTATTTATTCTTTATTTACACTCAAAGAAACATATGAAACACTTATATAAATAGGCTAACCATAGGTCAAAAATGCGAACCTCCGAATTCGAAAACCAAGACAAATTGACAAATGAATGTACGTAAAAATGTTTTGATTTCGCGATCGTTTCTTGTCCATGTCAGCCGTATGATTGGTTGATTTCTACAGAGATGTGATTGCCGCTGTCATGTTATACCTCATGGGAACGGTCCATTCTGATTGGTTGATTTTTACCTTAAAGTAGAGTACGAGTCACCCACGGTTTTTTCATCACCTTCGTAGTGGATGTTTCGTTAACCGCAAGTCGGTTTGCTTTGCCATCACATGGTATGTTTGTGTGTACCACGAGATCAATGTTTTCGCATCACGTGATGCAGTTCGCATGTGTACATCAATACATCATTCCCTGCATCAACCAATCAAAATTTACCATTCTCACGCCTGAAATGAACAACATATTATTTTTACAGCTAAGTCGGCTAGATCTAACGATCTAACGTGTTTGGAAATATCCAACACAATCGTCAACTGTGAGTTCTTGTAAACGTCTGTAAACTCCCTCGTGAACGCTTCACGAATTTCCTAAGAGCAATGCTTGTTAAAAGCTAGTTCAGTACGGTGTGCAAATACATAACCACCTTCGTAGTGGTGGGTTGGACAGTTGTCTAGTATAACTGTAGAATTAATTTTCTAGCGTGAACTAAATTAGAATAAGATTTGCGAACTGCATCACGTGTGCGTATGCATTGATCTCGTGGTACACACAAACATACCACGTGATGGCTTTCAAACCGACTGGTACTTCAACGAAACCCACTCCTGTGAAAAAACGTGGCTGTCTGCAAACATACCACGTGATTGGCTTTCAAACCGACTTGCGGTTAACGAAACCCACTATGAATGGGTAGTACATACTAGTAGGAGGCTAGTAATTGCAAGCTTGTGTACTACTGAACAGTTTTAGAAATCTATTGACATAGAATTTATAAGCCATCTACGCTTCGCTAAGACGGCAGTTATTATCACTGAAGAAAGACATTAGTATCAATCAATAAAAATCAACATACACTTTTTTTCTTTATCAATGTACGTACTCGATTTTCAGTATTCATTTTGCTACACTTATGAACGGTCTCTTATGAACACCTATATCTTGAATTCAGAATAAATCCTTGGTACGGTTGGCGGCACGATATAAAACGAAGGAGCTGTTAGGCAGATAATTCAGTGACAATGTCTCTGCATCTGGGATGACTTGGGTTTCCAAGAGCTAGCATTTATACGGTACTAGGATTCGATCGACTACTTTATATGTTGCAGTCCACAGTGACAATCAGTGCAGCGACTTAGCACACAACAGAGCTGAAAGACTAATATAATAACATTGCCTTCCCCTCGATATGTTGCTAACTAAAGCGATCGTCAACAATAAATGAAGATCTTTACATAATTCCATCGAAGAATCGGATATAAAGTACGAGCAAAAAGGCTTCGAATCCACTCTGGTACACGAGATCAGAGTCAAAATGCCCAAATGAACGACGGGAACAATTTGATATATGACGTCAGGGCAAAAGTCACGTGAAAAAAATCTTTCTCCACCCACTGAAAAATACAAATCGAGAATCGAGCTGGCATCTGAATACAAGGAAGCCCAACCAAAGATTAGCGTTGCTCCCAGTTCGCTCGCTGGGGCTCGCTCACTGGTCGCAATAAGTCCATCCAGAACATACATATGTGACAACACTCCCCCTGACACACCAGTCCTAATCCAGGACATGTAGCCATGGCAACACTCACCATGACACAACATCCCAATCCAGGACAAGTAGCCATGGCAACACTCCCCCTGACCAGAATCCATACATATGCCATGGCAACACTCACCATGACACACCAGTCCCAATCCAGGACATGTAGCCATGGCAACACTCACCATGACACACCAGTCCCAATCCAGGACATGTAGCCATGGCAACACTCCCCCTGACACACCAGTCCCAATCCAGGACATGTAGCCATGGCAACACTCACCATGACACACCAGTCCCAATCCAGGACATGTAGCCATGGCAACACTCCCCCTGACACACAGTCCCAATCCAGGATATGTAGCCATGGCAACACTCACCATGACACACCAGTCCCAATCCAGGACATGTAGCCATGGCAACACTCCCCCTGACACACTAGTCCCAAACCAGGACATGTAGCCATGGCAACACTCCCCCTGACACACCAGTCCCAATCCAGGACATGTAGCCATGGCAACACTCACCATGACACACCAGTCCCAATCCAGGACATGTAGCCATGGCAACACTCACCATGACACACCAGTCCCAATCCAGGACATGTAGCCATGGCAACACTCTCCCTGACACACTAGTCACAAGCCAGGACATGTAGCCATGGCAACACTCACCATGACACACCAGTCCCAATCCAGGATATGTAGCCATGGCAACACTCACCATGACACACCAGTCCCAATCCAGGACATGTAGCCATGGCAACACTCCCCCTGACACACTAGTCCCAAGCCAGGACATGTAGCCATGGCAACACTCCCCCTGACACACAAGTCCCAATCCAGGACATGTAGCCATGGCAACACTCACCATGACACACCTGTCCCAATCCAGGACATGTAGCCATGGCAACACTCCCCCTGGCACACCAATCCCAAGCCAGGATATGTAGCCATGGCAACATTCACCATGACACACCAGTCCCAATCCAGGACATGTAGCCATGGCAACACTCCCCCTAACACACTAGTCCCAAGCCAGGGCATGTAGCCATGGCTACACTCACCATGACACACCAGTCCCAATCCAGGACATGTAGCCATGGCAACACTTCCCCTGACACACCAGTCCCAATCCAGGACATGTAGCCATGGCAACACTCACCATGACACACCAGTCCCAATCCAGGACATGTAGCCATGGCAATACTCCCCCTGACACCAGTCCCAATCCAGGACATGTAGCCATGGCAACACTCCCCCTGACACACTAGTCCCAATCCAGGACATATAGCCATGGCAACACTCCCCCTGACACACCAGTCCCAATCCAGGACATGTAGCCATGGCAACACTCACCATGACACACCAGTCCCATTCCAGGACATGTAGCCATGGCAACACTCCCCCTGACACACTAGTCCCAAGCCAGGACATGTAGCCATGGCAACACTCACCATGACACACCAGTCCCAATCCAGGACATGTAGCCATGGCAACACTCCCCCTGACACACCAGTCCCAATCCAGGACATGTAGCCATGGCAACACTCCCCCTGACACACCAGTACCAATCCAGGACATGTAGCCATGGCAACACTCCCCTGACACACCAGTTCCAATCCAGGACATGTAGCCATGGCAACACTCCCCCTGACACACCAGTCCCAATCCAGGACATGTAGCCATGGCAACACTCCCCCTGACACACCAGTCCCAATCCAGGACATGTAGCCATGGCAACACTCCCCCTGACACACCAATCCCAATCCAGGACAAATAGCCATGGCAACACTCCCCCTGACACACCAGCCCCAATCCAGGATATGTAGCCATGGCAACACTCCCCCTGACACACCAGTCCCAATCCAGGACATGTAGCCATGTGATTTACACATATTTACCTTTTGGTATTTTAACAGTCAAGTCAGCAAGTCCATGTGGTGACCTGAGAGGGCATGCATGAAACCTCCTCATGTTCCTTGTACCCTACCAAACAGGATAGACAAATCTAGACTACTGTAGCACTGTTTGGGGTAATATTGGTAAAGGTCTTACTACTAACCTCCAAAAATTACAAAATAGGGCAGCCCGTGTAATAACAGGTGCTGACTATAGTGTTCGATCTACCCAGATCCTTCAGAACTTAAACTGGCTGTCTTTAGAGGAGAGACGTTCTCGACATTTCAAGAAGCTCATGTTCAAGACAATGAATAAAGAAGTACCGGAATATCTTCATGAAAATTGTTTTCGAATGAATACGGTACATTCTCATAACATCAGAGGCGTAAATGAAAATGTTTCTATTCCAAGGCCTCAAACGGAAGCCCTAAAAAAGAGCTTTGTTTATCGTGGAGCGTGTCTATGGAACAGTCTCCCCTCTAAAGCTAAGCAGGCCACCACCTTAACATCCTTCAACAACAACATTTAACTATCAATATATATTAACCTCTTTATATTCCATATATTATAATAATTAGTTAGAATTATCTTTTTACACGGCTCAAAGGGAGAGCACTTTGTAATTAATATTTTAATTTTAGTGATTTTGATTCCGTGTCTAAATAATCATTCATTCATTCGTTCGTTCGTTCGTTCGTTCGTTCGTTCGTTCGTTCGTTCGTTCGTTCGTTCGTTCGTTCGTTCGTTCGTTCGTTCGTTCGTTCGTTCGTTCGTTCGTTCGTTCGTTCGTTCGTTCGTTCGTTCGTTCGTTCGTTCGTTCGTTCATTCATTCATTCATTCATTCATTCATTCATTAGTTTGTCATTCACTAGACATACATGTACATTACATACATACATACATATGCAAAGTTTAAGAATAATAGTTGTTGAAGTCTAAGTTTTCTTGAGCCGTTTATTCGTGATAGCCGAGTTTTCTTGTGAATTTTGATTTGTTGACGATGAACAGCGATCGATGAACGCCGAAAGCCGTGGTGGATGCCTGGGCTCTGACTTGTTGCTTTATACCTCGTCTTTTTATCCTTCATTTGGCCAACACATTTAATTTAGCCGCTTTTTAGATCGGGAATCATGACTCCTATATAACACATTGCGCATGTGCGAGACAATTCAGTAGTACAAGATAGGGACCTTAAGCATCAGAAAATTATACGACGCGAACGTGAGGACGACGGCGCGCGCACTGACGAATAATGTTCAAAACGATCGTTGACGTCCGTGACGGCAATCTACGACGGCATTTTACCTGTTTCCACGTCGTAGATTGCCGTCACGGACGTCAACGATTGTTTTGAACATTATTCGTCAGTGCGCGCGCCGTCGTCCTTACGTTCGCGTCGTATAATTTTCTGATGCTTAAGGTCCCTAATATTGTTAGTACCGTGCCATAGGTTTCCCACTCATGAAAACAACCATACAATATTGTCCACAATATTTTCCACAATATTGTATGGTCGTCTTCATATGAGTGGGAAACCTACGGGCACGATCACGGTACGGAATCGACGACATTCTCTTTAACCAATTAGAGTGAGCAAAATCATTGCTCTTGAAATCAATCAGAATGCTTGGACACGGCATGGTCACGGCATGGTACCATCACCACACCACACAAACCATACCGTAACTACCTCTCACTCATACGAAAACAACTGTAATGGTAACTTGCGCTGTACCTCTTTGGAGTAAGTCCTTTCTTTCACTCCTCTCCACCTCAGACCTCCCCTTTTACAAAAAGCTGGAGTCCATGAATAAGAAAGCCTCTTTGCTACTTCAGCAGCAATCCTTCGATTCAGAAGTATAGATGTCCCTGGAAGGGAGCAAAATACTCACAATAAATCAATAGTCAATATTATTATTACTGTATTAAGAATATTGAGTAAAGGATGGTGATTGCATGAGATGGCATGCATGATGGCTATTCAAGGATGGTGATTGCGTTTAAGAGAACAGCCAGCCTTTACATTAGACCAATTTTATAGTGATCTACAATGTACATTTGCGTCATATAAATAAATGTTATTATTATTATTACATATTATATCCAGTCAACTAGAGTTTGTACTATTTAGTATATAGTTAGCTTATAGAAAACGTTATTTGCAGGCTTACTTTTTTGTAGACGTGTCTATAGCTAATGACTGTCTGTCCAGAAAGAGTTGAGTTTGAAAACCATTGTCAGTGTTTGTAACTTACCAAGAGGCTCGCTTACAGAGGAAGAGCTTTCTTTTGGAAGTCTTTCTACTAAGAACATAAACACCCTTCTTATGTCTGCCTCATTGGAGTACAGAAAGGTTTGATAACCTATTTCACCCTGGTATCCAAGATCCTAACAGAAGAACGTTTGAGATTAGAACATCAACATTAATTACAGCTGTAGTCTGCGTAGCTGGCTTTCCGAGAGTTTGGAAGGGAGAGGAGAAGAAGGGGACTGGGGGTGAGGAAAAGGCAGCTACGCAGGCTACTACAGCTGTAATAGCATCAAGCAGTATTACTGTGCATTTAGTCTTTCCCAAGTCAAGTATACAGTATACATGTATAGTCATTTCATATGACTGGGAAGTATAGTTATGGTACGGTTCGTACCGTACAGTGACAGTACTGTGCCGCACTGTGCTGTATCAATTGATTGGTTGAGGAAAGATGTGCTGTGATTGGTTGAATAGAATGTCTTTGATTCCGTGTGGTGACCGTAACTCCATACTGTAGGTTTCCCACTCATACGAAAACTACTCTATTGAAAACATATTATACTCATGTACATGAACATGCATACCCTAAACATAGTGAAAATACATGATTTTCTGTTGTAAATAAAACATGATTCTCTGTACCTGCATTGCTGTAGCCAGAGTTGTTCCTACTCTAAACCTAGCGGACATACTTGCAGGCAGAGTAGATGGAATCTCGATTTCTTCATTGATGACACTAAAGCACTTTGATGCTGACAACACTATAATGTGTGTGGTGAAATCTCTGATGGATACCACATCTTCAGGTATATTACTATAATAATAATAATAATAATAATAATAATGAACAATAATATTATTACTCCCCGAAGTGGAGGTGAGTAGTGGTGGATATTTACCGAGCCGCGATTCCTCGAGTGGCAAGGTTTAAATATTCACCACTACTCACCGACACTGAGGAGGATAATAATGTTTTAGTATTTATCAAATCAGTTGGATAAAAAATATAGCTGTAGCGAAACGAGACGCCATTTAGAATCTCGTTCCAAAACAGTGAATAACCAAGGATATTCCGAGTTACAGGAGCCAATCAAATCGCGCCAAAATTGCTATCCACTGATTTGGTAAATACTAATAATCTTTATTTTGATTGATAATAATAATAATTGATTAATAATAATAATTGATTAATAATAATAATAATAATAATAATAGTCTTTATTGAGAAAATATACACTCATCAGACATGATGGCTTACAATGATTAAGAACAAGAAAAGAAAATAAGCAACACAGCAAAAGCAAAATAAAGCAAATTATACAGCTGAAACACTCTCTATATAAAATCGGACACACTCATTTAATTATTATTAATAATAATAATATTAATAATAATAATAATAATTACTTGATAAAGAAACTATGATGAGCATTTTTATAAACAGAACAAATGTTTGGAAAAAATCAGACATCCTGAGCGGGATTCAAACCCACGACACTTGCAACAGCGAGGATTTCATGCACGTTTTGCGACAGTTTTCCGGCATAAAACTTGCACTTAGCTCAGATGAAATCTCTATCCTTTACAGTATAGCTATGAAGTGTTAATGCAAAGCCTCACCATCCAATCTGACGCAAAGTATGGATTATAATATTGTCCACTTCCTCCATCTTGGATTGCTTCGTGACGCCGCACTGGATGCTGGGAAGAAATACCACAGGAATCCCATGCTCCACCATCATTCATTCATTCCGAGATATTTGTCGAATTTGTTTTTGTTTAAAAAGGTTGAACGGTAATTAAGGACGGTTGTCTGCTGTTCCAGGATATGACGGTTTGCTGTGGCTTATAGAGGTGTTTGATGACGTCTTCATTTAAAAAATACAAGAACGTATAACGTACAATGAATGAATGAATGAATGAATGAATGAATGAACTTTATTTAGACACGGAATCAAAAATCACTAAAATTAAAATTAATTACAAAGTGCTCTCCCTTTGAGCCGTGTAAAAAGATAATTCTACATAATTATTATAATGTACATGTAACGTACATGTATGTCGGGAAATACACCTATTTCAAAAATCGTCGTCGCAGCCGAAGCAACAGTCAACACTCCAAGACTGCAAAGGATTTCGGTAATTTTTCTTGTAATTTATTCATTCAGAGAATATTTTGGTTGCATGCGTTTGTGACATGTTATTATGGCAAACTGAAGTGGTAGCTCAGGTGTTAAACCGAATATTTTGGAAAGTACTAGTACTACAAACGTGTTGGTGCGGGTACTAACCCCGTTGAACAAGAGCAGGCATCAAGCATTCTCATTAAAAAAATGTGCAACGTACGCTTCCAAACAGTTAATGAGCTGAAAAACTACATTCATGATAACTATTTACAATGACCACAACTGAATAAATTAATTACGAGAAAAATTACCGAAATCCTTTGCAGTCTTGGAGTGTTGACTGTTGCTTCGGCTGCGACAACGATTTTTGAAATAGGTGTATATTCATCACTGATTCAACAGAACTCGTGCATTGTTAGCTAAGCTGAAAAAAACGGAAAGCCGGATGATGAATGTGACCTCCTTAATTTTCTTTATCTCAAAAACACAAAACTGAGCAATCAAATTATTGTAAAATCTCGCTGTGTCGTTCATTACTGATCGACTCATCAGCATATTTTAGTTGCTATTTTTCAGTTCTCCTGTCACGTTTCAGCTCCGTTATCGTTTAAATTTTGAGTGGTCCGGTTTTCAAACTTTGTTTTTCATAAAAAATATCCGAATAATTAAAAATGTAATTGCAAAGCTGCAGAATAGGTTATAAGTGAGAACTGCATGAAATATTAATTACAAATTGCTTATTTTTAATTACGAAAGTGACTACTTTCAGCGGCCGTCAGCAAAGCACAGGGAGCCCAAATTATTGAGCGCTCGGACATGCGAGTGAGATGGTTTCCACTGAGCTGGTATGAATGTGCTATTTCGGAAACATTTTTCAACGATATGTAACTGAAGCTGATTTGCATAGCATAGCCACTATTGTTGATATCAGTGTAAAATTTTCATGGAGCTAGGCGTTAGCCCAATCATTCGTTGGTGTGAAATCAGTATAAATATACTGACGTATCTTTAAAAAATCGTCGCTAAAATCATACACGTGACCGAAAGGGAGCATGCCAAGCTACGCAGGCTAAATAAAATATATAAGGTCCTAGCGTCCACTGATAATCACATTGCTATTTTGGAAAATCTGACAAAAACGCTATATACTAGCTACTGATCAGAATTTGTAGTTTCTCTTGGGTGTATAAAGATGTTCTACACTCTTCGAATTAGGATCTCCAGGTAAGTGTTTTTCAGTGTTTATTGGACTGATAGACTGAGGATTATGTTAGATACTGGAGATCCTGACTAAGGATTTCTAGTCAATCACATTAATTCAGACGGTGGGCATGGGCCATGGCTTACCCGCACAGCCGCGTTTTTCTTAATGTATTGCGACTGGTAAAATATTTTAATTTGCGGTCCAAACAATACAATATATAGGCTTCCATCAATCAGTCAAAACATATTGATAGACAGCTTTTACAAAGTCATTTCGGTATTTCTTTGCCGTGAACTGTAAATTAAGTCTAGAGTTTTCGTCGTTTCCGTTAAGTTGATCAGAATTCTTTTCTGCATCATGCATATAAGTGAAGCTGACTGAAGATTTGATTCACGTATCCGGAAGCCGAATGCAGTGTTTTTCAGTTCTCGCCGAATGTCGAAAATCATGATATAAATTTGAGCGAGTCATAACTGACTAATTAATAGATAGTAAAATGCATGAATGCCAAACCACAGAACGGACCGAAAAAGTATGCAGAAGATATGGTGCATTATTTTCAGTAGTTTACTAGCTCAAAATTCAAACAAACTCATTCGATCAGCTGGAATGTCTACTTAGTTTACCGGTCTGTCTGTCCGCTGATCGCACTATATACAAGTCGGTCTTGGGCCTGAAAATCGAGACCTGGTATGAAATGAAGGTGGTCGTTTTTTGGACATCGGCTGAATGCATGAGACGTAGGAACTCAGTCATTTATAGACAGACCGATAGAACATTCAATAAGCCCATTTATTTATTCAAACGAGTAAACCTCAATTATAGATATATTTTTCAAAGAGTGAGTATCGGGGCTACTCCGAGAAAAAACTGCGCCATGAATCAATCAGTTTTTAATCAGTATACGAAGGGGATTTCTCAGTTTCCGACAGTTGGTTGAGAAATGAGCATGCACTCTCGATTGTATCGAACTCATTTTCCTTAATTGAAGAAGGTTGCCAAGCGATATTGTTTAGATTTTCAAGATTTCTCTTCACATTGAAATTTTTACTAATTAATGAAGTTAGTTGCTGGGCAACTGCAACTGGTTGCGTTTTTAAGGTACCAGGGGACCCTCGTGACCACTCACTGAATTCGAAAGCCGCGTAGCGCGCTAACTACTCGTCCAACATGTATAAAAGTATACATTTTCTCAAAGCTGAATAAATGCAGATTCTAAATATGCTTGAGATTATTTCCTATTTTGTATATATTTTTTGTTATTGCACATCTTAGAAAATTCGACCGGCCTTGTTCAAAGAGTATAGCGTGCAGGCGAGAATTCAATCGATTTCTAAACGGAAAGTGTCATTGTAATTATTATTATTATTATTAATGATGACCACTCTTTGTTCTAAAAAACTGTGTCTCCGATTTCCGATAAACGCTTTTGTTGAGGAGATATTTGATGTCAAAATTCATTAATGTGTTTTCAAGCGATTTACACATAAATCGTCAAATAACTTTTAAACGAGGCAACGTATCAAAAATCGGAGACACGGTTTTTTAGAACAAAGAGTGGTCATTACAATGACACTTGCCGTTTAGAAATCGATTGAATTCGCGCCGCCTGCACGCTACTCTTTGAACAAGGCCGGTCGAATTTTCTAAAATGTGCACTGAATAACAATTTTTTTTTTACAAAATAGGAAATAATCTCAAGCATATTTAGAATCTGCATTTATTCAGCTTTAAGAAAATCATATACTTTTATACATGTCGGGACGAGTGGTTAGCGCGCTACGCGGCTTTCAGTGAACAGTGATCACGTCCGAAGGTCCCCTGGTAGTTAAGGCACAAAAGACAGTAGCCACAATTAATCAAGGCCAGTTGCCTACGTGTCCGGCTGGCACTGAAAGCGGTCGGGCTCGATCAGACAGTATAATTACCTCTATCAGTATATCCTGCATGCAAGCAGGTATTGCTGTTGAAAGTACAGCGAGCCAATTCAAGGATATACTAATTACTGATTCATTGATAAAGTACGTACTAGAGTCTCTTGAGTAGCCTCCCCCGCAGGCTTTTTTAGGGGCCCCTAAAAAAGCCTGCGGGTGAGGCTTTCTCTTGAGTGGCTCTCAATACAGGCTAATATTAAATCGGACATTTTCTCATGCAAATATTTGTCATTTCAAGTCGATCGCTATAACGAGTTTAAATTACGATTTTGTAAAATCGCTCTTAAACTTTCTACGTATGTATAGGTTCATTTTTGTTAGTCAGATAGTTTTAAAAGATGGTTGTATATACGAACTAGCTTCACAATTAATACATGACATTTTGTGATTCCGCCATTTTTGCATGTGGCAGCATTCTTCCGCTGTGATAATCCGCATTTCGTCTGTCCTCTACAACTGAAGCTCTTATAATCCGAACTATATAGCTAAATAATTGCATATACAAGTATCAATGCAATCTCTTACTAAGTAATGTCTTTTTCGTCGACAGTCAGAATTCTAATTTTCATTTTAAACCTATTTGTCCTATTTAAATTTAATGAATTTAAGTCTTTTTTTACTTTTAGTCAAATGTCATTATTTACACTGAGGATACAGGAAGGCCGATGTAGATAAATGACCCCCTTAGGGCTAAAAATAAAAAATAAAAAATTAATGAATTATTATTCATGCAGTGTATACGAAAACTTATTGTATTTGCCTGCATACTGTATGCCGCCAGAATTGATGCTCAATCATAGAGGTTCGCACTCGTTAGAAACTCTCATTTTTCAAGATTCGGCTTTTTAATTGGCATGGGCGACACTCAGTCTCTAGTAGTCTAGTATCCTAGTAAAACTAGTCCAAAATAAAGATATTTTGCAATTCAAATTGCTACTGTTGCTATGACAACGAATGTTGATTAGTTTATTCAAAATATTTCTCATTTATTCCCATTAACGCGGCTTATAATTAATGAACGAGAGCTGTTTTACTCAACGCACGACACTCCACAAATCAAATATATATAAATACACAAAAATATTATTACTAACGACAGTCATGGTTGCCACGTGTTTGTATTAGTGAAAGAAGCCATCAGAAAAAAATATACCCAAAAAATCCCTGATGTTTTTAAACCGTTTATTGGACTGAAACCGCAAGTAGAATGGGCCGATAATTAGTCTCCCTTGCAGCCGATTTTAGTGTCGGGAGCGTTGCGTGACGACACTAAGAACGGCTGCGAAGAAGACTAGCCAAGTGCATATGACATGAAACATTTTATTGGCCTCAATTGCCCTATACCACTATGACGTCAAATCAAAACAATCTATTGTTTAAACGCTAAGGATCATGGTCGCTAGAGGGGGACAAAACAGCAACAACACAAAGGATTTCCCAAATAAATGTATTTTACAGACGGTCTGAAAGCGATGAAAGTCACCAAACACAGTAAATATTGTGGGAAAAGTATCGATTAATATAATATCTGGAAACTAGCCAATTTGAAATCAAGCGAACCTCAGCAGAGCAGATTTAGTTCAAAATTCTATTGTTCTTCACGATTCTGTCCCCCTCATAAATAAGCCGTTACGTCATAGTGGTATAGGGCAATTATGCAGATTGTTGGCAGGGCAAAGAAAACATAATCAATTTTCTGTGAAATGATTGCTTTGAAAGATCTTTTCGAAAAATACATCAGCTGTTATGACGTCACTTTGTTTGAAGAGCCTCAAAAATAACCAAAATAGTCATACTTTTGTCCGACCATAAGACAAAAACATAAACAGGTAAAGCTTCTAACTTTTTTGGTGTTTAAAGTATCATATCTGTACTTTTAATCTACTTCAAATTGTTTGTTGTTCTTTTCGTTTTCTAGCACAAAAAGCGATCGATATTTGCCATGATTTCAATGAAACCAGGGTGCTATCAAACAACGTGACGTCACACTTCGCAACATGTTTTTCACAATATCTCTAAAAGCAATAATTTATAAATGAAAAATTATTTGTGATATTATTATTTCCATCACTAATCTATGTACATGTTATAAAATGAAATTTAAAAAAATGTGTCATATGCACTTTAAATATACGTTGTATTGGTCTTTGCTGAGTCCTTGGACTACTTGCTTCATTTAACATTGTTTTTGACCATTTAGATCTATACATTAGATCCAACGTTTTCTGGCAGGATACTCGTACACGGCTTTTGCTACTTCTCAAGTCTACATAAAAAATACCCCCCAAAATACCCCAAAAAATCCCTGATGTTGTTAGAGCGCTTATTGGGCTGAAACTGCAAGTAGAGAGGGCCAATAATGTGGAACATTTGCTGAAGCACCTGTCACTCTTTCAGCAGGCCACACCCTGGGGAACATGATCAGTTGAAGATGAGTGTACCGTGGAGACTGGACACTAGTCAGTCGGTCCCAGTCCCATTGGAGGAAAATGTTCACGATCTGCTGTTCCGTGTCGAAGTTGTGGTTGACAAAATGTAGTGATAAATATTCGTGGCTTGAGACTGTTTGTCTTTGTTTCTAGGATCGCAGCGATGATCCTAAGGAGAAACAGAATATTTCTGCTGGCTGTGATCATTTTTAGTCCATTGATGTATCATATAATTCAAGAAGAAAGACGAGGTGAGTTTGTGTTCAGCAAATACTAGTAAGTTTCTCGTCTACACTACGTTAGAAACTACATGGTTTTTATCAGATCTAGTGATCGAGTGTTTGTCTAGCGGTCAGTCTAGCAAACAGCCATAACACTGGACTTGAGATAAGTCTGTAGAGATTGCCGTTGTTGTATTTGTATTTAAATGGATCTTTCAGTACATGTTGTATGATGGAGTGATACGTACGTGTATCAGTGATGAAATGATGGGGAATGTCGCTATCTTACTTTTAGGTTTTCCTAGCTTTTTTCTGTGGCACAGCTGAATTTAAAACTCTAAAGTTCAATCACAGTGTGCCTGGATGAAAGCTTTCTCTGTCATCGTCCTTTTGTCCAATATAATTCAACTTACATGTACAACATACCGCAAAATATGTAGTTCTCAGTTGGAGCAGGTAGTAGTCAAGTACACTAATAGTAAGCTTACTAGTGACTAGTGTACAAGAATGTAGATCTAGAATACGACTCATCGTCTCTACCATAATGTATATTTGAGAAAATACTCTTAAATCAGTGGCCTTGATGTGCTGATTTTTAGGAAACGCTTTATTCGCACCTTGACGTCTGCATATATTTATATTACATAAAGCTTTATAACTTACATGTACATTGTTGTTGTGCATGAGTATTGTTCTACAACCTATTCAGCTAGCTACATGTATCGATGAAATACAATCATTCTTTCACTCAAAAACATTAGAATGTCACTCAATGAATAATTCAGGCTTGCTTTCTATTCTCCTATAATAGGACTACAACCAAATGCAAAAGGTGATTTGTCAGTTGTTTGTTTTGAAAGAGCACATGTTGATTGAGAATAAATAATAAATAAAAATTAAGCATACTATTATATTTTCTTCTCTTCAAAACCCAATTCATCATTTTACTTTTGTGAGGATGATTTTAAATATTTCTAGGAAATTCACTTGTACCTATTTCATTTTTCATGATTTCAAAATTTTGTGGACACAATTTGTTAATTGTTGTCATTAATATAGTATGTTCTGATTGTTTCTTTACAACATTGAATTACATCTGTTAAGAAATCCTCAGCTTGAAAGAACTTTAAACATTAATTAGTTCCATTGAATTGCTCTTCAGTTCAAGGCTGATTGAATTTGCTTTTGCATGTCTCTTGCTAAAAAAATGAATTTAAATTTAAACTCAAGTTTGTAATTAAATTATGTTTCCGTGTAACTGTACGTGTGGTAACCTTGGAGATTGTATCCTGACACTAGAAAGGTGTTTAAAGCTATCCACTGGATAAGTCCTATCCAACATTTTATTGGATAACTGTATTGGTGGATAGGACTTATCTGGTGGATAGCGCTATTCACCTTTCATGCAACCGGGGCCAGGTGGATAGCGCTAACCACCTTTCATGCAACCGGGACCTAAATAATAAGTGAACCTCACTTTAAACTACATCAAAATAAAAATCATATACATGTATGGTGAAAACGCTATAGACATTTTTGTCAGGAAACTCAAGACAGTTGCCAAGTTGAATTGATATACAGTACTTACAGTACCCCCAAATCTCCAAAAGTTAGATCAATGGACTATTTAATTGTTACTAGTAGTTATAATTATTTTGTAAACTTAGGTATTATATGTTATAATTACACCTACAGTATTCCAAAAATCGTTGTCCCCGCTAAAAGCAACAAGCAAGAAACTGACGATCGCAAAGGGCGTTGGGACTTTTTCCTTATTCATTTATTCATCTGTAGACATTTTGACAACATGCATTTTCAAATGGCCGAACAGTTCCAAATGATTGCTATAATCAACGCTCGTAGGGATAACTTCTCAAGTACCATGGATAAAAAATATTATCTCAATTAGGAGAATCCCATTTCCTTTGCGGTCGTCAGCTTCTTGCTTGTTGCTTTCGGCCCGGACAACGATATTTGGATTTACATGTACCGTAAGGTGTATTAAACATGTATGTGAATTCGGAAATTGGTTGGAATTGAAGTTCAAACTCAATTTACAAAGTGAATTGTACTTCAAAACAATGTAGTGTCTTGGATTTAATTATTGAAGCAAAATTAGAATATACTTCAATTCCAAGGATTTTTCAATTTCATGAGGGAATTCGCAATTTCAAAATTCCCGAGTTCAATGACAGTGAACTTCGGAACTTCCAAGCAAACTACCATATGGAACCAGTCCACTTGTCAAAAGTTATATGAAACACACTCTAAACACCTGTAGTATTTCATGGTTACCAATGGAATGGCTGGTGTAGTGTCATACAAACCCATTTACAGTAGTAACCTTAAAAGCATTGTGTGTACATAGGTGTATAATTACTAACAATAAGCTGAAAGAAGACCAAAGGAAAAAAGTGTCTTGTTTACATGTTGATTAAATTTAAAAAAATGATTTTGAAATTTGAAACATGTAGCATGTGCTATTTCTCAGGTGAAGTTTATTCTTAAACGATGTGCCATTTTAAAATGGAAAATGCCATTTTAAAATTTCAAAGAGATTGATCTTCTTACAGGATTGTCCACTCGCTAGACCAATGAGAATACGTTTAACCTAACACTATTTTTCGGCCAGGACGTTTTTTTTTTACAGAAATGCAGTAATAATAACATTTGTTTTTGTATTGATTAAATTTAATATGTAAGAAGCATTGTGCTACATGTACATGAAACGTATGTGTAGCACGCTACATCCCATGTATTTATCATGTTTCACGAAGTTTATTCTATTTAAGAGGTTTTTTTTAATATACAGAAATGCAGTAATTTGAAATACAGTGTCAGTAATAACATTTAAATGATTTTATAATTTCAAGATCAAACACGTAAGAATCATTATTTGCACTACATGTATAAATTTCTCATGCATAAAGTTAATTAGATTTTTAAATTACTGCTTCAGATTACAAGTAAAATGAAGATAAAAAACACTATCAAAATGAAAATCCTCCACATTATTATTGAGTGTGGTGTATAATGCACTTACGGTACTTTTATTATTGATGTATAGTTTTGTTAACGTTTGATATATTGTATGTATTTGTTAGACTTGAACAATAAAGAAAAAACACAACAACTCTGTGGGATTCTGTGAATTATTAAGTTGTTGAACCAAGACATGCACTAAGATGGAGTGAACATCTAATAGTCGATGGAATTAAAACCCCACATGCTGAGACAGAATAAACAAGGCTCAAATAGATTGTAAATGATGTCAACCTCATGGATACAATAATCAGTAATTAAATGTTTTTGAAAAAAGCAGCGACCATGTTATGAATATTGTACGTCAATATTGTTAGAGCTGAAATAATTACATCTTGTACAATGTATGGTGCACACTTTGTTTCCCCTGTCAAGACAACACTGTTGTTTGTGCTGGCTCCAAAATTTGCCTATTAAAGTGCATATGACACAATTTTTTTATTTCATTTTATAACATAGATTAGTGATGGAAATAATATTTATCACAAATAATTTTTGATTAAATTATTGCTTTTAGAGATATTTGTGAAAAACATGTTGCGAAATGTGACGTCACGTTGTTTGATCGCACCCTGGTTTCATTGAAATCATGGCAAATATCGATCGCTTTTTGTGCTAGACTGACGAAAAGAACAATTACAAACAATTTGAAGTAGATTAAAAGTACAGATATAATACTTTAAACACCAAAAAAGTTAGAAGCTTTACCTGTTTATTGTTTATGTTTTTGTCTTATGGTCGGACAAAAGTATGACTATTTTGGTTATTTTTGAGGCTCTTCAAACAAAGTGACGTCATAACAGCTGATGTATTTTTTGAAAATATCTTTCAAAGCAATCATTTCACAGAAAATTGATTATGTTTTCTTTGATACTACCAATAATCTGCATAATTGAGGCCAATAAAAAAATTCATTTCATATGCACTTTAAAATGTATTTGTCATCTCTTACAAAAACACAGTTGCCATGGTTACAGTACTCCTATTCACAGTATTGGGCCAGTTATTTAAAAAACTACAGACCGTGTTTGAATAAATGCATAAAGCTGTAGTCTTCATTTAAGGTGCATATCAGGGTTATTCGTTTCTTTTGAAAATCGATTACATACAAAATAATGTATTTAATATTTATAAAGTGAATAGGGGCCGGTCATGGACCTTCAGTATTTTGTGATTTGAGCTTCGCATTTGCAAGTTATGAAGGTTTGAAATCATGATATGCTAATTAGGCGACGTCAATGCATTTGCCGTAACATATTTTTATTTTTTCAAATAGCATTCTTTTCTAAAATAGAAAAAAAAGTTTAACATCATTTATAAATAAGTTGTGGAATAACTTTTTGCCAGTTTAAAAATGTCAGGAATTTGCAAAGGGGCACTTTTGTATAATAAATGATGCCTGCGTTGACGTCACCGAATTAGCATATCACGATTTCAAACCTTTATAACTCGCCAATGGGAAGCTCAAATCACAAAATACTGAACCATCCCACTATTCACTTTATATGTAATCGATTTTCAAAATAAACAAATAACCCTGATATGCACTTTAATAATGTTTTGGAAACCAAATATTTGGATAGATAATGCTTTAAATACTACATGATGTACATCAAACCCTTAGTACCTTAGAGACACATGCTTGCTTCTGTATGGACAATGTACAGGCAATGTGATTTGCCCCTGTTTCATATTATCTTTATATAGTTTATATATAAATGAAACCTACAGACCACCCAGTAGCGTGCTTGTATTGTTATAATCTCTGAAACAAAACAAAACAAGATTGAGTAATTGTTTTCATTTTGTGCAAATATTGCAATATTGTGCAGACCACTCGACCGAGATTAAATCATTATCTTTATTGCAAGATGAGAAATGCACCTTAGAATGTTATCATTATAGCACAATGGAAACATATGAACTAGGTGATACAGTGTAAAGCAATGCCATCTGTGCTCGTTTGAATTCATTATTTATCAAGTTATGTTATATATTTAGTTACATTCACGCTCTAAATACAATGAGTATAATTTTAGACTTGAATATGGAGTTTCGCGCGCTGTGATTGGTCGAGCGACCAGTGATTATGAGACGATAATCACTGCTCGAGAGCAGATTGAAGTAAAAACATTGTTACGCGGAAGTACCAATAAAATGTTTTTTATCCTGAATTTCGTCTATTCTCTGCTATTCAAGTCTAAAATTATATACTAAAACAATTATTCACCTCAGGCTCAGTGTTTATGGTCAATATTCACCGATAATCACTTCGCCTTTGGCGAATAATTGTAACCCATCCCAAGATGGGTTACTTATTATGGGTTACTTATTTTACGGGGCTGGGTTGGGTGGTTTACCTTGTAGGGGACCTTGTGTTCTTTTGTAATCTCACCTGCTCTTGGCATATCATTAAATAAATAAATAATAAATAAAATAAAATAATGTAGTTAGTACTTTTTTCATGGATAGAGATTACTTAACAAAGCGAGTGGTTTCACTGCAAAGTTTTGAACATTTTGTGACGTTAAATCCATTGTCAATAAGAGTACAGACAATGGAAAACCGCTTGCGATTTCTTTTTTACAATTTAACAAAGTCAAAAAAACATCCAAAAGCAAGGAAAAAGTTTGAAAGAAAAACCATTTCAAGCGCTCGCTGGATCCGTGTGCGAGCGATTTGTCATTCTATGTGTCTGCACTCTTATTGACAATGGCTGAGAGCCAATCAGATTGCGAGATTACGCTCTGTTATTGTAAAAAATGTAATTGCGATGTCCATGAAACATTTTTATGAAACATGTAACATTATGGAATAATGGTTCCTTTTGCAGCTATACATGTACATGTACTCATCAGATCTAATTTGATTATTTTGCAGGGCACTTTACTCAACCAACATTCACAATAGATCCTGAACTAGTTCAAAGTCTTCAAACTCTTAGAGAAAGATTACGGGATGCGGAATTTCAAAACTCTGCCAGATCTCAAGAACTTATATCACTGCAAGCACAGCTAGCTAAAGTAATAGCAAATCAACCTAGAACTAATGAAATGACATCAAATAGCAGCAGTCGTTTAGTGATGCCACTTGCTTCTAGTTCCGCTTTAAATTTACCAAGTATTTATCATTTAATGCCACATTTGATGGACCACCCAGACAGTTTGGTTCCATCCCTTCAAGTAAGCAGAGATAGAGTTGGGGGTAAGTGTTATACAGCTCATTCTGACAGGCTGCTTCTCTTCAACCAATCAAAAAGCTTGCAATTAACTGTGGTAATGCATGGTGTAATGTTTCAGTTTCACTGGTGTTTGGAATTCCCACAATCAAGCGTCAAAAGTCTTCATACTTATTGAACACCATATCATCATTACTGGAGTCACTGAGTCAGGAAGACAAAGATGACACTGTTATAGTAATATTTATAGGAGAGGTAGGTTGGGCTTTACAATGTATATAATACAATAAATATAATCACGTGATTTCCCAGTGGTTAGAGCACCTGACTAGTATCCAGGAATTCACTGCAGGTTTACTTCGGGTCATTCCACAGTAAGTCGTCTGTTGCGGAGACTACATTCAGAGACCTTTCCCATTACATATCTTGAAATCTAGACTGCATAGGAGATCCATTCCACTTTTGTATGGTGGATGTGTATTAGAGCTATGAACAAGAGTAGTGTGATTCACCCCTAATCACATGATTGGAATGTCACACTAAGTTATATGGCTGTTGCGGAGACTACACAGAAAAATGTTTATTTTCGATACGTCACACTAATGTGAAAAGTTCTCTGAATCTATGATAAAACTGAAATGTCTGTCTGCTTTACACTAAAGGGCTTTCTATCTAGCTTATATAAATGCCAAAACATTTAACATCTAGTCCTCATATTCCCATCATAACCCATAATTTTAAATGATGGTGCTGTTGCGGAGACTACGTTGCGGAGACTACATCAGGTACTTTGATTCAAATGCAGCAATAACAACAAGGACTAAGCAGTTAAAGAACAAATTTTGAAGTTTGAGCACAATGTGACAATATCATAAGCAAAATTCAATTACTATAATGAGTAAAAGACACAATGCAATCAAGTACATGTACAGATTCTGTCAATTTGCTCGATCCAGTCGATTATACCACACTACACATCAAGTAATCTGAATCTGGGATAATTTACAGTGTCTGTCTGTCTTAAACTTTAGGGCATGCTATCTGGTTTAATGTGATGCCAAACCATTTAACTTGTATGCATGTATTCCCATCACAATTAACAATTTTAAATGATGGTGCTGTTGCGGAGACTACGTTGCGGAGACTACATCATGTAATAAAAATCACAATATTTCAGTACTGTTAGAGAAAGTGAAATTCACTGAGAAATATAGGCCTGACATGCCTTACAAAGTTGTAAAGCCAAATAAAATTACCCACAATACTCTAAAAATGTGAACTGCAGATGCTCAGAAGTTTACTAGTGCCCAGTCTCCTAATATTGGTTGAGAATGGTAAACATGTAGTGCAAAGTGGTTGTACTAAGCCACAAAACAGTGGATTCTGCTGTATTTTGTTCTCACATACAGAGAAGACATGAATCTAGAAATTTGCTATTATACTTTTATCAGTTTGGCTCAAATTATACCTGACATTTTAGATTTACCTCTCAAAAGTTGTAGTCTCCGCAACAAAATTGTAGTCTCCGCAACAGAAAAACAATTTGATTTTTTGCCCTTATGAGAAAAAATTCAGGGCATGTTGATGTAGTACAACTTATCTCTAAGTGTAAATTAGAACTTATCACACTTGGGTCAAAGTTCTTTCATTTGGTCACTCATAAACAAAACTTTAAGGTGTAAAAATGTTGCGGAGACTACAATTCACTATTGGAAGCCAAATACAGCATAGCTGTAACAGCACAGTCAACTTCAACCATGTGTTTTAGAAAGTAGACCAGTATTAGAATATATCCAGTGGTTTTGCTAAAAGTTTCAGCTTTTAATTGTTTATCAATCAAAAAATACATTTGTAGTGTCCGCAACACTGATTTCATGATTTTTTATAATTCATTATAATTTATGCAGCAATGCCGACTTGTCAAAGTAAAACATCACTTGTAAAGTAAAGTTAAGCCTCTTAACTACATTTTAAAACATAATTTGAGTCAATTAAAGACATTTCAAAAACTGATCTTCAGGTATCACAATACTGTGGAATGACCCCTTCCCATCTGGCTCGGTATTTTTTCCGAGTCTTTGTATGGTTGACGAAACCTTACGAATTACATTACACTGTCTGATACACACACTGATATATGTGCACAAATGTGGTTCATATTATTATTAACAGTAATTTCTTGCTTAACTTTAGACTAATGAAGATTATAGTAGAGAAATTGCAAATTCAGTAACAAAAAGGTAATATTTATATTACGCACAGGACTTTCTTCCTTGCTCCCTCCCTTACTTGGCTTCTTTCCTACTTCCTGAACCTTCAGTTCTTTTTACTTTCTTAATTTCTTTGACGGTGGAATGCCGGTCCATTTGCAGGCTACTACAGAAACCTGCAAATTAAACCTGATTCTGAACAGTCAAATATTTGGTAAAAAATTGTTTTAGTTATTATCAACATTTGTTGATTTTTCATTAGATTTCCATACGCTGTAGAGGCTGGTCTTGTTGAAGTAGTTGCACCCCGTAAAACATTTTACCCAAACTTGGATAACTTACCACTTACGTTTGGAGACACTAAAGACAGAGTGAAGTAAGTGAGAGCAATAATAAATTTATTATGAAATGAAATTGCAGCAGTTAAACTGGCTACGAATTGCCAGAAACAGCACAGGTGGTTAGCACTTAGTCCTATCCAACAGATAAAAGGGTGATGTTATCCAATAAATTTATGTGGCTAAATGACTATTTAGGCTAAGTTAAAATCAAGGCACACGTGCAAGTGCTCAGTCGTGCAGTCTCAGGCTCACGTGGCACCCATATTGCTGAACATGCGTATCTACATTTGTACTAAAACGTGAAAGCTGAGTGTGCTGGCCAGCGGCAGTGCGCCATGCTTCTGGGGCGCCCCAGGCTATTGCAGGGTCACTTGGTGCCGTACTTGCAGATCGTCATGGATCTAAGCAAGCGTGTCGCTCGTTTTGGTTACCAGTGGATAGTGCTAACCACCGAAGTTCATGCAACCGGTGTCAGTGTTGCACTGTGTAATTTATTGACTGCAACTACAACCACATTTCTTTATATCCCAATGTCAACCATAAACCACAGTCTTGATGCATCACCTTGACAGTTTCTCCTCAGGGAGAAGCACAGGCAATCCAACCATTTCTTCTGAGGCCCTGATTTTAACATAATAATTGTATGCACACGTCTTTTTATGGGTTTCTTGTGGTAGACCTCACAGGATTGCAGTAGTCTTAAAGTGCCTATCTCCCCTATTTTTTTATTTTAGAAATCACATCAATATGAAGTGGATATTGGGGTGGTTCAGTGTTATGTGAATTGAGCTTCGCATTACTGAGTTATAGACTGAGGTTTTAAATCATGACATGCTAATTTTGTGACGTATGAAGAGGTATTTCCCATACTTTACTAAGTGATTTTCAAGTAGTGCTTTGAACTGAAATAATTAAAAACGATATATGGAAGTATGCAATGAAAACTAAGGAAAGTTTCTGCAGTTTTAAAATGTCAGTAATTTGCACTAGGGTGTTTTTGTATAATAAATGATGCCTCCTCATATGTCACTTCATTTGCATTTTGAGATTTCAAACCCTTATAACTCACATATCCAAAGCTCCAAATCATGAAGTATCAAATCCTGCGACTATTCACCTTACATAGAATACATTTTCATGATAACAATAAAATGGGTGATAATAATAGCTAGGCACTTTAATTTAAAGATAACTTTCTGAATAAAATAATGTTTTCCGTTGTTTTACATTTGTATACATGATAGATGGAGAACAAAGCAGAATCTAGATTTCTGTTTTCTAATGATGTACTGTCAGAAAAAAGCAAGATTTTATGTACAGGTATGTAGAATAAAGTTCACCAAAAGTTTACTGTCTATGTACAAAAGTATTCCTGGCATGCACATACACGAAAACATTTTCAAACTTTAAGTTTATAATATCTACTAAATTTCTAGTTAGAAGACGACATTGTAGCTACATCATCTTACGCAAGCACTATCAAGACCTTTGCTTTACAACAAGAGAATAATCGTTGGTTTATGCTGGAGTTCTCATCACTTGGATTCATAGGTATGAATAATAATTTATTAGTGACAGTGCATTACACGTACTGTAAATCACTTGACAAGCAGGTTCCAAAGTTTGTTTGGAAGTTCATATAATTATCAAATTCAAAGCTTAGGGAGATAACAATGTAACTACCGGTGTACACATACATGTACATATACTTTGTTTTTTAATACAATACTTCACTTCACTTTCGGAATTCACATGGGAAGCAAGTTTAAAGTTTGCCAGCAAAGTGATCATTTTGAAGTGACAAACTTCGGAGCCGGTCATCAAAAGTGACTTGAAACAAACTTGGAGCACAGTTGGTGGTGTGAGTTCTAAGGAGTACTGATTTAGTAATTCTGATATGTTTGTTTTTTGCAAAAGGCAAGCTGTTCAGAACCTCTGATATCACCAAACTGGTTGAGTTCTTCCTTCTCTTCTATAAAGACAAACCTGTGGATTGGCTTCTTGATCATATATTGTGGGTTAAAGTGTGTAATCCAGAGAAAGATACGGTAGGTGTCACATTATAGTCAACTCTCTCAATTAGTAGATCGAGCCTGTTACTCAAACACCTAGTAGTGAGGACAACCCTGGATATACATGTACATGTATGTAACTTGTAAATCATTTTTGTATTGTTAAATACTTTTTTTATGATTTGGTCTACTTTAGGCCCATTGTAACAGAGAAAAGAGACTGTTAAGAATCAGATTCAAGCCATCCTTGTTTCAGCATGTTGGCAAAGAGTCGTCATTAAAGGGAAAAAAGCAAAACCTGATTGTAAGTTGTACTTTCACAAGATCTACTTTATTTTCTGGTGTACATGTATTATCAGCAGGTTATCTACAGGTTGATTTGTCCATTATTCACGCAAGGTGCGGGTATTAGACCATTGCTGGTAATGGACTGGTTTACACAAGCCCCTATAAACTGCGCGCGCCATTGTGTTTTTGAAGGTGTGATATATATCAGTTGATCCTGATTCTAAGGGTGCTAAGTTGTTTCACTGGGATTTCAAATTCCAGAGGAGTGTTGGCATGAATAAACAACCATAATTTTGAAAGAAAATAAAGTGTGATTAGAATATCCTTTGTTTGTATATTTACAGCTTTAAAAGCATTCTATTAGTGAATAACTGTCACTTCATTTCAATAATACCTTTTAAATTGTTTATTTTATTAAAGTATTATAATTATTATTATTATTATTATTATTATTTGGATGAGTTTCGACTTAGAAACTATATTTATAAGAAAGACAAACGCAAGGAAATTATGACGTTTCGACATCGTCCGATGTCATTATCAAGTGAGTTTAATTTGAATGGCAAATAAAATATAAAGGCAGTTCATGGTTGATTGAATTGTTACAGTTGAGTGAGTAAAGTAAATAAATAATGATAAATGAAGTAAATAGTTTGGCCCGAACAGAGTCCGACTGAACATTCAATGTGGGCGATTTTTGCTTTATAAAAAGCATCTCGTACAGGAGACAGTCAAGTTTAGTTAATTTACATTTCTTCAAAATGGAGAAACAATTGGGTGGTATGGCTGTGGTCAGTCCATGAAGTTCTCTTTGATGCTTCCCAATAGATGAGTAGCGGTGTTCATCAATGCGTTGGTGTAAGTGACGCGCTGTAAAACCAACATAGTCCGCATCACACAGACCACATTTGTAATAGTACACAACAAGTTGTTGGTTTTGAGCGGTGGCTTTGGCTCTTTCATCTTGAGTACATCTCCGAGCTTTCGGCTTGTGAAAACAGGTTGCAAATCTGTGCCAAGTTTTCTATTTAACTGATTGAGTTGGCGCCTTACGATATCAGCTGGTACATGAACTGCCTTTATATTTTATTTGCCATTCAAATTAAACTCACTTGATAATGACATCGGACGATGTCGAAACGTCGTAATTTCCTTGCGTTTGGCTTTCTTATAAATATTCTTCTTCTTCTTCTTCTTCTTCTTCTTCTTCTCTTCTTCTTATTATTATTATTATTATGTTACGAAGTTATGAACTACATGTATATATGAAAATGCCAGCTAATAATATTTATTAATCAAATTCAATACAAAATTAAAATTAAAAAATTCAATACATGGCATATCGCTTTCCAGGACAAAGATTTCAAGAAGTCAGCGTTATTCCAAGCTCATCTCAACCCCAAGGCACAAGTGCTCACAACCCTAGAAAACTACCAGAAGTTCTCCATTGATAGAGCCTACACAGGGCAGACATTCTTTTGGTGTTATTCCCCCCACATGGGGGATGTGATACGCATAGTATTTGACGAGCCATTGAATGTGAAATTGTAAGTGACTGTTATTAAACCCTGGGGGGAGGAGGTGGGGGGACACCCCCATACGAAAGTGGCATGAAATTGTTTTCACCCCAAAGAGGTACCAAGTCTAAAACAATAAGTATTTTAATTCCTTTGCATCTTGCGGTCAATTTGTGATGCCTCTGAAGCTTCGCAAAACATATGTTAGGAGGTCGAAATATAATTACAATCTGCAACTGTCATTATTTTATTTGCTGACAGACACCCTAAAAGGTACCGAATTGGTGTCTATTGGCAGTCCTTTTAAATCTGAGACCTCCTAATTCAGTGATACCAAATCACAGATTTCAAACCCTAAATGGTACAATGAGCATCCCTGTCACCTCATGTATGGGAGTCCCCTCATTTGATTTGCAAATAGTTTTTTTATAAACTGGTAAACTTTACTATGAAAAGCTTTTGGAAATACCAAACAATCTATTTATCTTTTTTAGGGCTACTATTGATAACAGTCAATAATAATATTGTATTATTTACTTAAAGGATTGTTTTACCCTCTTTAAATAAAGGTTTCTATCTATCTATATTTTGATTCAGGTTTCGTTTCAAATCTGGCAACAATGAGCATCCTGGTGATGTCCTACTCAATGCTACTGTGGAAGTATTGACAGAAGAATCCAGAAAAACAGCTAAAAGACTACCAGGTCAGAATACTGTGCTACACGTACACCCATACACATGTCCTCTCAATACAGTCTAGACATACCGTGTACTCAGGTTGAATTTCATTATAAGCCGGCAACCAGTGCCAGCTCTGGTGGCTACAGTACAGTCTAGACATACGGTGTACTCAGGTTGAATTTCATTATAAGCTGGCAACCAGTGCCAACTCTGGTGGCTACAGTACAGTCTAGACATACCGTGTACTCAGGTTGTATTTCATTACAAGCTGGCAAACCAGTGCCAACTCTAGCGGCTACAGTACAGTCTAGACATAACGTGTACTCAGGTTGAATTTCATTATAAGCCGGCAACCATTGCCAACTCTAGCGGCTACAGTACAGTCTAGACATAACGTGTACTCAGGTTGTATTTCATTACAAGCTGGCGACCATTGCCAACTCTAGCGGCTACAGTACAGTCTAGACATACCGTGTACTCAGGTTGTATTTCATTACAAGCTGGCGACCATTGCCAACTCTGGTGGCTACAGCACAATCTAGACATACCGTGTACTCAGGTTGAATTTCATTATAAGCCGGCAACCAGTGCCAACTCTATTGGCTACAGTACAGTCTAGACATAACGTGTACTCAGGTTGAATTTCATTACAAGCCGGCAACCATTGCCAACTCTAGCGGCTACAGTACAGTCTAGACATAACGTGTACTCAGGTTGTATTTCATTACAAGCTGGCGACCATTGCCAACTCTAGCGGCTACAGTACAGTCTAGACATACCGTGTACTCAGGTTGTATTTCATTACAAGCTGGCGACCATTGCCAACTCTGGTGGCTACAGCACAATCTAGACATACCGTGTACTCAGGTTGAATTTCATTATAAGCCGGCAACCAGTGCCAACTCTATTGGCTACAGTACAGTCTAGACATAACGTGTACTCAGGTTGAATTTCATTACAAGCCGGCAACCATTGCCAACTCTATTGGCTACAGTACAGTCTAGACATAACGTGTACTCAGGTTGAATTTCATTACAAGCTGGCAACCATTGTCAACTCTAGCGGCTACAGTACAGTCTAGACATAACGTGTACTCAGGTTGAATTTCATTATAAGTCGGCAACCATTGCCAACTCTGGTGGCTACAGCACAATCTAGACATACCGTGTACTCAGGTTGAATTTCATTATAAGCCGGCAACCAGTGCCAACTCTATTGGCTACAGTACAGTCTAGACATAACGTGTACTCAGGTTGAATTTCATTATAAGCCGGCAACCATTGCCAACTCTAGCGGCTACAGTACAGTCTAGACATAACGTGTACTCAGGTTGTATTTCATTACAAGCTGGCAACCATTGCCAACTCTAGCGGCTACAGTACAGTCTAGACATACCGTGTACTCAGGTTGTATTTCATTACAAGCTGGCGACCATTGCCAACTCTGGTGGCTACAGCACAATCTAGACATACCGTGTACTCAGGTTGAATTTCATTATAAGCCGGCAACCAGTGCCAACTCTATTGGCTACAGTACAGTCTAGACATAACGTGTACTCAGGTTGAATTTCATTACAAGCCGGCAACCATTGCCAACTCTATTGGCTACAGTACAGTCTAGACATAACGTGTACTCAGGTTGAATTTCATTACAAGCTGGCAACCATTGTCAACTCTAGCGGCTACAGTACAGTCTAGACATAACGTGTACTCAGGTTGAATTTCATTATAAGCTGGCAAACCAGTGCCAACTCTAGCGGCTACAGTACGGTCTAGACATAACATGTACTCAGGTTGAATTTCATTATAAGCCGGCAACCATTGCCAACTCTGGTGGCTACAGTACAGTCTAGACATACCGTGTACTCAGGTTGAATTTCATTATAAGCCGGCAACCATTGCCAACTCTGGTGGCTACAGTACAGTCTAGACATACCGTGTACTCAGGTTGAATTTCATTATAAGCCGGCAACCATTGCCAACTCTAGTGGCTACAGCACAATCTAGACATAATGTGTACTCAGGTTGAATTTCATTACAAGCCGGCAACCATTGCCAACTCTAGTGGCTACAGCACAGTCTAGACATAACGTGTACTCAGGTTGAATTTCATTATAAGCCGGCAACCATTGCCAACTCTAGTGGCTACAGCACAATCTAGACATAATGTGTACTCAGGTTGAATTTCATTACAAGCCGGCAACCATTGCCAACTCTAGTGGCTACAGCACAATCTAGACATAATGTGTACTCAGGTTGAATTTCATTACAAGCCGGCAACCATTGCCAACTCTAGTGGCTACAGCACAATCTAGACATAACGTGTACTCAGGTTGAATTTCATTATAAGCCGGCAACCATTGCCAACTCTAGTGGCTACAGTACAGTCTAGACATACGGTGTACTCAGGTTGAATTTCATTATAAGCCGGCAACCATTGCCAACTCTAGTGGCTACAGTACAGTCTAGACATACCGTGTACTCAGGTGAATTTTTCATTATAAGCCGGCAACCATTGCCAACTCTAGTGGCTACAGTACAGTCTAGACACACCGTGTACTCAGGTTGAATTTCATTATAAGCCGGCAACCATTGCCAACTCTGGCTACAGCACAGACCTCTACATCTAATTTATTGTCACTCCCATCCACTTACTTGAAATTTTATTGAAGAACTATGAACTTAATATATATGTACATGAACAAACTGGTGTAGGCCAGCAGTGTTGCCCATTAGCCTACCTAGAGCCCTGGGGGGTCTAGGAATAGATTCCTGGTGCTTGTCAGCGAGGTTGCCCATTAGCAGTCTAGAGGGGGTGAGGGTATTGCTGGGTATTCCCCATGGTTGCCCCTGTAACAGTTTTGCAGCATGCCTGCTTGCTCAGTCGGATTTGAATTGTCGACTACCTGGCAAGGTCTTCTTGTAGCTGCACAAATTGTCCTGGCTATTGTTTTTTTAATGAAAAAACAACCAGAACTTTTGTGCAGCTACACAAAGACCTTTCCAACTACCTAATATTCATTATTTACCTATGATTCTTCTGATGGGTGAAATTTCATTCTCGTTCAAAGGTTTGCCGCCAGATGCCTCGCCTGAAGCTAAAAAGAATTACACCAGAGGAGAATATCCACTGTCTGCTTACATCAATATAGGAAAGTTTGACAACTATGGCATTGCAGAAAATAGTGCAGTGCCTGAAAATGTTGGTAAGGTTGTGGAATTAAGAATACGAATCCTGATGCATCAAAGCCCAAACTGGATCATCTTCAGCGAGGTGTGTGTGGAATTATTGAATTTATTGTTTGATAAGAATTCAACTGGTCAGGTCTTTATATACAGTAAGCGAGGGCTTGAGCCAATTAATGTGTAGCGCTTCTTTGATCTTAAGGCTAATCTTGTTAGAAGCGTGACCAAGGATTTTAAAAGAATTCCAAGAACAAACGCTACATGGCATGCTGTAGAATTATTAAGATATTTAAATAATATGTGGGACCCCTTATCCGAGGGCAGGTGTTCATTGCCGGGTTTCAGATCGTGAGAGACTGGGTACGAGTCTCTAAATTGTGATAATCAACATGCAAGACCCACATAGTCAGACAGAGCACATTGAGTTAAGCAAAATCCCAAAGTTTGGGGTTAATCGAGTCAATATTGAACGACTTACGGCCATTCAAATACATGTACATCACATGTATGCTAGAATTTACAAAGAAATGACGTATGGATTGCCGGACAACTGTCCGCTGCATTGAACATTAAAATAGTTCAATTTAACTTTATACCACCAAACTATCAATTAAATAGAAACTAATTTCACCATAAGAACAATAAAAGAGGCTGTGAGGAATGATGTTATGGTTCAATGATACAACCTACTTGTCTAACTAAATAGAAACTAATTTCACCATAAGAACAATAAAAGAGGCTGTGAGGAATGATGTTATGGTTCAATGATACAACCTACTTGTCTAACTAAATAGAAACTAATTTCACCATAAGAACAATAAAAGAGGCTGTGAGGAATGATGTTATGGTTCAATGATACAACCTACTTGTCTAACTAAATAGAAACTAATTTCACCATAAGAACAATAAAAGAGGCTGTGAGGAATGATGTTATGGTTCAATGATACAACCTACTTGTCTAACTAAATAGAAACTAATTTCACCATAAGAACAATAAAAGAGGCTGTGAGGAATGATGTTATGGTTCAATGATACAACCTACTTGTCTAACTAAATAGAAACTAATTTCACCATAAGAACAATAAAAGAGGCTGTGAGGAATGATGTTATGGTTCAATGATACAACCTACTTGTCTAACTAAATAGAAACTAATTTCACCATAAGAACAATAAAAGAGGCTGTGAGGAATGATGTTATGGTTCAATGATATCACCTACTTGTCTAACTAAATAGAAACTAATTTCACCATAAGAACAATAAAAGAGGCTGTGAGGAATGATGTTATGGTTCAATGATATCACCTACTTGTCTAACTAAATAGAAACTAATTTCACCATAAGAACAATAAAAGAGGCTGTGAGGAATGATGTTATGGTTCAATGATACAACCTACTTGTCTAACTAAATAGAAACTAATTTCACCATAAGAACAATATAAAAGAGGCTGTGAGGAATGATGTTATGGTTCAATGATATCACCTACTTGTCTAACTAAATAGAAACTAATTTCACCATAAGAACAATAAAAGAGGCCATGAGGAATGATGTTATGGTTCAATGATATCACCTACTTGTCTAACTAAAGAGAAACTAATTTCACCATAAGAACAATAAAAGAGGCTGTGAGGAATGATGTTATGGTTCAATGATATCACCTACTTGTCTAACTAAATAGAAACTAATTTCACCATAAGAACAATAAAAGAGGCCATGAGGAATGATGTTATGGTTCAATGATACAACCTACTTGTCTAACTAAATAGAAACTAATTTCACCATAAGAACAATAAAAGAGGCTGTGAGGAATGATGTTATGGTTCAATGATACAACCTACTTGTCTAACTAAATAGAAACTAATTTCACCATAAGAACAATAAAAGAGGCTGTGAGGAATGATGTTATGGTTCAATGATACAACCTACTTGTCTAACTAAATAGAAACTAATTTCACCATAAGAACAATAAAAGAGGCCATGAGGAATGATGTTATGGTTCAATGATATCACCTACTTGTCTAACTAAATAGAAACTAATTTCACCATAAGAACAATAAAAGAGGCTGTGAGGAATGATGTTATGGTTCAATGATATCACCTACTTGTCTAACTAAATAGAAACTAATTTCACCATAAGAACAATAAAAGAGGCTGTGAGGAATGATGTTATGGTTCAATGATACAACCTACTTGTCTAACTAAATAGAAACTAATTTCACCATAAGAACAATAAAAGAGACTGTGAGGAATGATGTTATGGTTCAATGATATCACCTACTTGTCTAACTAAAGAGAAACTAATTTCACCATAAGAACAATAAAAGAGGCTGTGAGGAATGATGTTATGGTTCAATGATATCACCTACTTGTCTAACTAAATAGAAACTAATTTCACCATAAGAACAATAAAAGAGGCCATGAGGAATGATGTTATGGTTCAATGATACAACCTACTTGTCTAACTAAATAGAAACTAATTTCACCATAAGAACAATAAAAGAGGCTGTGAGGAATGATGTTATGGTTCAATGATACAACCTACTTGTCTAACTAAATAGAAACTAATTTCACCATAAGAACAATAAAAGAGGCTGTGAGGAATGATGTTATGGTTCAATGATACAACCTACTTGTCTAACTAAATAGAAACTAATTTCACCATAAGAACAATAAAAGAGGCCATGAGGAATGATGTTATGGTTCAATGATATCACCTACTTGTCTAACTAAATAGAAACTAATTTCACCATAAGAACAATAAAAGAGGCTGTGAGGAATGATGTTATGGTTCAATGATATCACCTACTTGTCTAACTAAATAGAAACTAATTTCACCATAAGAACAATAAAAGAGGCTGTGAGGAATGATGTTATGGTTCAATGATACAACCTACTTGTCTAACTAAATAGAAACTAATTTCACCATAAGAACAATAAAAGAGGCTGTGAGGAATGATGTTATGGTTCAATGATACAACCTACTTGTCTAACTAAATAGAAACTAATTTCACCATAAGAACAATAAAAGAGGCTGTGAGGAATGATGTTATGGTTCAAGGATACAACCTACTTGTCAATGTTTTTACAATACCAACGAGTGAGACTGCAAATTACTTTTTGCACAACACTGGAGAATTGGCCAATAAATGATAGCTTGTAATAAAAACATTTCTAGTTTGTTCTATAGAATGAGGTGTTGTATTATCGTTGTCTTGTAAATTAATGGTCATATATTATTCTCCACAGATGCACATAGTACCGGTATCACTCAAGAAAAGCTAACCCAAGAATAATTAGAATTATAATAATAATTAATTAGTCAATGTTTTCCTTAATTTAGAAACACTACACGGTGGTCAAAAAAGTACGCGAAATCGACAACGTTTGTATAACTTCTACAGTTTTAATCCAATCAAAATAAAACTATGGCAACATGACAGCATATGTCAAGGCAACAAACTTGTTCTTTTTTGTTTTTTATGATTTTTGGCGGGAAAATGACGTCCAGAACATGCCAACGAATTTTGAAATTCAAAACTACACTAAATTAATCATTGCATTTGAAAGAACATGTAAAATTAGAGAAATAGCTGAAATAATATCTCAGATATCGTTATTCAACCCAAAGATATGAATTTTTGAAATTTGAAAATCCGCCATTTTGTTTCTAAAAATAGCACAAAATGGCGGAAATTTCAAATTTCAAAAAATCATATCTTTGGATTGAATATTAAACAATATCCGAGATATTATTTCAGCTATTTCTCAAATTTTACATATTCTTTCAAATGCAATGATTAATTTAGTGTAGTTTTGAATTTCAAAATTCGTTGGCATGTTCTGGAAGTCATTTTCCCGCCAAAAATCATAAAAATCAAAAAACAAAAAAGAACAAGTTTGTTGACTTGACATATGCTGTCACGTTGCCAAGTTTTATTTTAATTGGATTAAAACTGTAGAAGTTATACAAACGTTGTCGATTTCGCGTACTTTTTTGACCACCGTGTACATGCATTTTCCAGGCAAAAAGCATGTATGCATTCACTTTTAATTAGTAATTACCATATATAATCGATATGCTTTCATTGACAACTTAATTTTAAGTCAGAATTTGGGCAATTTTGAAAAACACACAATGCATTAATTAATCCCAAATTGCACTCAAAACCATATGATTCTCGAACCCCGCTATCTTGAACAATTTATCGATTCCCATGGGAGTTCGAAATAACGGGGTTCTACTGTATTCATGAAAAATATTGCATTTTGCACTGCCTTAGCCAATCAGAATAGAGAAGTTTCATGAATCAGACAATTAAGTAGCTTCTAACAATGTAATGCTCAATAAGAAAATCCTAGTTTTTATCTTTTTCTATCAAAACAAAAAGAAAAATGTATTATTGCACTCAATAGCAGGTATTCCATCTTATATGTACTTATGGTGTTGTGTATAGAACTAAATACAGATTTAATCTTTTGGGATAATAATTATACTAAATAACATTGTAGGAGCATCATACACAGGTCTCAATGCTCTTACAATTAGGTACTAAATAGAATGTTAGACTGCATGCCATGAGGACATAATTTGTACATATACGTGTACAATGTCTGTTGCAAGAATATGCAATGAGCTATATTTGAGAAAGCACCCACACACCAAATCAAAGGCACTCACTTGTAACACAAAGGTGTATAATTTTTGCAACTGAACAATATATAAATATTACAATTTGAATATTTAATTAACATTATTTTGCTCAATTAAATGCAATGAAGTTGAGTGTCATTGGTTATCTTTCATCTCAGATCAGCATTCTGGGGAGGGATAAGGGACGAGAGGGCTACCCTACCTGTGCTACAAGAGTCATGCCCAGGCCGCTTGGTGTGAATAATGAAGCCAAAATGATAAACCGCCAAATTTATTAGTCCAATACGGCAAAAACTCAACTCAAAAAGTGTACCTGTGAAGGATCTAGGGGGTTCGGCTGAACCCCCTCAATAATAATAATCTGTATTCCTTATACCATCATACTGATACAATGGGTTTACAAACAAAATAATCTACGTAAATATATATACTAACAGATAAAAGTCTGATATGATCATCAAATGAGACTACGACATTATAACAATATTTTATAGCAAAACTCTTCAAAATAGACTCATCTTCATCTTTCATAGAAAAAAGATACAAAAACAAAGCCCACTTGGTAAAAGAGCGGAAATAATTATTTATATTCAATAAATCAAAGTTACATAAAATTTTCTCTCAAATCTTTAAAAACCCTATTTGTACAATTCATTATGTAATGGAATTCATCTCCTACCTCATTAGCATTACATAATTTACAAATACGGGCTTCATATGGTTTCTGCTTGTAATGGCCAGATTCAACAGGTAGTTTGTGTGCGGATATTCTTAACCTTGTTACAGCTTGAAGGTTATGGAAATTAGAAACAAGGTCAAGATATTTTTCAAAACCAAAATTTGACTTTTGCAATTGCAATTGAAGTCCCTAACCGGCCCTAAATGAAGCATACTACGAAAATAGTTTAAAAAATGATTTACAATATTAATACGTTTTTGCCTGGTATTTGAAAAGTGGTAAATGCTTTTGCATACTTGGGCTAGATGTATCTCTGCCAATAGGAAAAAGGTCCAATTTCCCACCAGTCTTCCTGCTGGTACTTTGTACTGCAGGAGGCTCAATCATTGACAACTGAAGGCTGTCCACCGAACAGATCAAGGCAGAAAAGGGTCCTTGATAATTCGATTTGATATTATAGGCTGTAAAAAGTTCCTGCAAAAAATGGCAATTTTTCCCTTGGCATGGCAAAAATGTGCTATCCAAAAAGTCTTCCAAAAAATTGAAATCAGTCCAAATTCAAACCCCAAAAATGGATTTGCAGGGAGTTGTGATCAAACTTCTCATACTCATTAATTATTCACGAGGTAACCAGCCAATCAAATGTGCAGAATCAGACCACGTGATGTAACTGGAAAGTACGGAAAGTACTGGCAAGATTAACTGGAAATTTTTCCAGTACTCTCGACCCCAGTACTTATCATGAGGGACAATTAGAACTAATCGTCTCTCATGACTGTACATGAGTTCTTATCCCTCATATAACAATCATCGGAATCTTGGGCAGAGTAGAGGCAAAAACACTCTGTCCAAATTCGCTTTAATCTGAAAGCAGGCTCTACTCCATACTACTCAAGAGTCCAACACATGTGGGATACCATGTCCTCGACTCTGCGCATTTGGACTAGACGGAGTTTCCAGTCCTCGGCGAAACCCTGTCTAGTCCTCATTCTCTGCTTTGAAACATTACTTCTAAAGGTGTCAGGCTGCATTGTAACTGTGAGTCTTGAAACAAATTAAAGTGTAATTAGTGCATTCAACTTGTACACAACTGCCAGATTTGTAGCATTTTTGGACAATCACAATAGACCGAATGCAATGATGGCGTCTACTTTCAATTGCCATTGTTCTGGACAGACTAGCCTCGTGTTCATGTGGAAACACAAAAGCATTTTCACCTGTATGAGAGGCTAGTCAGTCCAGAACAATGGCAATTGAAATTGGACGCCATTATTGCATTTAGTCTATGCAATCGTGTGTAATGAGTCCTTGTTATTGGAGTTTAACTCTGTCAGGGTAGTCGTCCCTGCCATTTGATGTCATGCCGTTATTTATATATATTTTCCTTGTACTGTAATTGGGCAATTATCTGGCCCAATCAATCAATAAATACTGCCACCTAATGTGAGTAACATGGATATGCTGGGAACATAGCCAGCCTTCCATAGTCGGGGAGCTGAGGCCGGAAAATCGAAGTTTCGTACAACCCACACCACAGTAAAGGTTTGACACCGGATTACATATCAAGAAATCTGTGCTGTTTACGTAGACCAGCTTACGGGGACTGGGCACGAGTTTACCGGTCACCCTGTGTTAGGTTTCCCAGTCTTTTTGGCCGTGTTACAAAATGGAGGACAATGTTTACATTCATTTACTCGATTTGCTGTAAGTTTGGATGGATTTTTCGATAAAAATCGTACTTTTAAGCGAAAAATATTTACAGGGTTTCCAAATATGGTAAGTACAATGCCCAAATATGGACATAGGAAAGCTGGCCGAGCAATAGCACATTTTAATGGGGGATTTCTTGATATGTTGTGCAATGAGACCTCCTGAACAACGTCAGGTAGTTCGTGGAGTCGAAAAGTGGTATCAGTTTCGAGATAAGGGCACTTTTTGCAACGTCATCTACGACCTAGCATGGAAACGAGGCTGGTCAAATAAACTCATTTATTCATCGATTATTCCTTATTTACCGGACCAATTTAATTCAAATGACAACATATCATCGATCTGTTCATAGGTCTTGTCAAGAACTACGTTTAAGATGTCACGTGACAAGTCACGTGACTATATTATCATTCACGTGAATATATGACCATATTCATGATTTTTTTACGTAACGTCGCAATAGAATAGTACAAATGACTTTCTTTGATTTAATTCATCGCATTCTATCTCGTTGAACACATATATCTTAAGTAAGAAAATAACTTATGTTAAGCTAAGTTTTAGCAAAAATGACATAGCATGAAAACGAGGCTATAAATTTAAACTGCGGTATGCTTTAGAAATTGAATTTGTAGGAAAACCGTTTTTGCTAGAACAAAAATTATTCGAGATTTATATTCAAGTTCAATAAGGCGTCTTTTAATTTCGAATAATTATATTGTAATGGGAAATAACGATTATTTACTAGAATTTACCTCGATTTGAAACTGGTAATCAAATCGAGGCTAATTTATTCAACATGGCAGCCTCCATGGTGTCTTTGTTAGAATGACTGTAAGTATATCTGTTTTAAGTTTTTTACACAATCATTTACATTAATGTTGCGTAAAATTCTAAGAAACGTTACATGGCTACAGATAGCAACGACTTGGAGGATGTAGGAATTTATATTCCCCTTCCAAAGAAGAGAAGACTGACTTTGTATAAAAAATATATTATATGCCAATGTGATCGTAATGAGAAGTTGAGAAAGGCCAAAGAGTCCTCTATATCAAATCTTGTGTCAGTATTATCCATACGTAGAGATGATGTTTACGACAGGCTTTGCACAGAAATTACATACCTTAAAGATCAAGATAATGAAATACAGTGGCACTCTACTTGCTACTCGACATATACAAGTCAAGAAAACATTAAATATATGCTGCCACCCTTCCAGGTAATCAAGAAAAAGAAAGTGTCGAAGAAAGTTCTGCTAGGTGCTCAAGATCCGCAGGGAGCCCAATGGATTGGTCAAAGTGTTTGTTTTGCGGAAATAAAACGTACAAGAAAAGCAAAGAAATGAATAATGTTAGCACGTTTGAAGCTTGCAACACAATAAAGACAGTTGCAGAGGCTACTGACGACCACAGAATTCTTCACATATTGCGTGGAGTTAACAATGATCTGGTGGCAGCAGAAGCCAAATACCACAAGAGCTGTTTTGCTTCATATACTAGCAAATCAAATTTAAAACACAAGACCTTCAAAGAAACACACGACGAGTCATTATACTCTCTAGCTTTTAAAGAACTGGCTAGCAGTATTGAAAGCGGCATAGACGAAGGGAAAGCATACGATATGTCTTCCCTTCTGTCCATGTACCAAAACAGTTTACAGTCAAAAGGACAAAGGCTGAAGCTCAGGTTGCAAAATCATTTTGCTGAACGAATCGTTTTCCATCAGCCATTTGACAAGAGGAAGCCTGAACTAGTTTATTCAAGTAAAATTTCATTGCAGGATGTCATTAATGCAGCCGTAGACTTGCATCCCTCCAAGCAGCAGGGCAGTTCTAGTAATGAAAGCTCATCTGACAAGACCAACTACATTTTTGAAGCCGCAAAAATGATCAAGAATGACATCAAGCAATGTAATGGTATTTGCACTAGACCCCTTAGTGATGTGAACGATTTGAACCAAGAAACTGTCAGAAGAATTGTTCCTAATCGCCTGTACTGGCTACTCCGCTGGATCATAGGATGTGACGTAGAAGATGCTAGCACAAATGCAGCTGACGAAAGAAGAATATTGAGCATTGCACAAGATATCATTCATTGCTCATCAAATGCTCGAGTGAAAACACCAAAGCACATCGGTCTTGCGATGTCGGTGCACCACTCAACAGGATCAAAACAGATTGTTACACTTCTCAATAGCATGGGTTACTGCTCGTCCTATGATGAACTTAAAAGTGTGGACACAAGCCTAGCATCAGAAGTCCTTGCCAAGTCTGAAGAATATGGTACTGTTTTACCTTCAAATATATCTCTAGGATCCTTTGTACAGATTGCTGCTGACAACAATGATTTTAATGAAGAAACCCTCGACGGTAAGAATACGACTCATGTAACAACGATGGTTATTTACCAACGAAAGCCATTTGGGCCTGCGCCTAAACCGACAGTTCTGGGAGATCACGGAGAAAGACGACGGACACTACAAGGTCTAGGAAACGTCTATGAGATTCAAGATTTTTCTGCCTTTGGAAGGCGACCTGTAATTTCATCTTTTATAGGTCAAATTGACATTCAGTGGTATGATGGTGCGACAAGTAATTTCGTCAAAGCAAGCAACATGGATGCACTGTGGGCTTTACTGCGCATGAATCCTCCACGGTTGCAACAGTTAACAATTACAGATATACAGCAGCCAGAGGATCAGCTTGTACCAAGCTGGAGCGGCTTTAATTCCATGCTCTTTCAAGACGTCCAACGATCAACGACAATAGGCTATTGTCCCTTAATAAATGGATCAAGCTCAGAATTTAGTACAATCTACACAGTTATGAAGCACGCACAGAAAGTCCGTTAATCAGCGCAATCATGGGTCAACAGGATACAGTCATAACTTTTGATTTTGCCGTTTACATCAAAGCCAAACAAATACAGTTTAGGTGTCCAGATGAGTTCTCCGATACCGTAATAAGGATGGGAGGATTCCATATTGCTCTGAATTTCTTGTCTGTAATTGGTAAGAAATACACCAATTCGGGTCTAGATGACTTACTTGTAGAATCGGGCGTATATGCAGCTGGATCAACATCAGCACTGATAGCGGGCAAGTCATACAACAGAGGTGTCCGTGCACACAAATTGGTTAGTGAGGCATTGTTCCGTCTCTCATGGAGAGCATTCTCGAAATGGCTTTGCAATAAACCAACACAAGAAGCAAGTATTGATGAAGAAGTGCTACTCGCTAAGATAAACGCTTGCCGACATGCAGTGAAAGATCATTCAAATGTCTCAGAGAACGTCAAAGAGTTAGAGTGTCAAGTTCAGCAGGTTGTGTCAGTGTTCAACGAATTCAAAGAAGAAGCACGAGCTAAGTCAAAACTCTTTGCATTCTGGGAAGAATATGGCACCATGGTCGACATTCTCCTACAATTCATCAAGGCAGAGCGAACAGGTGATTGGAATCTACACCTAGCTGCCACAGCCAATATGTTGCCTTATTTCTTTGCCATGGACAGGCAGAACTACGCCAGGTGGATGCCAGTTTATCTTGCCGAAATGAATCAGCTTCACGATAAACATCCTGAAGTTCATCAACAATTTGTTGACGGAAACCATGCTGTGAGCCGTTCTGACAATCAGCCATTCTCACAAGTATGGACAGATATGGCTCTAGAACAATCTATCAACGCAGATTCAAAGTCCATAGGTGGAATCGTTGGCATTACGCAAAGCCAGTCTGCGCTAGATAGGTGGTTCAGTTTTGACAGTTCATGAGCGCGCATCTATTACAACGGCCCTCAAAGAAATGTATGCTATTCGTGATAGTGATAGATTAGGGTCTCATAAGGAAGTGAAGCCAAAAAGGATGAAACGCGATGAAGATGATGTCAGGAAACTTATTTCTTGTTTCTCGTCTGACCTGATGACAGACCCATTTGATGGAGATGCAGATGAACTTCTTAATCTCGCAACAGGCGTAGTCCTGCCTGCTGAACTGACTGAGAGTTTGCTTGAAAGTACAGAGAAGGGAACACAGCTGATGAATGATTTTATTCAAGATCGTCTCAATACCAACAAAGTTAGTTTTTGGGAACCCTTAAAGCAGCTCAAGGTAAAGACCTTTGGATCGTTGAAGAAGAAAATCCAAGTCAAAGCAACAGATGAAAAAGTTATCACAGTCGAAGCAGACAGAAACTTGTTTGGGCGACTACTCATCGCTGCTAATGCAAGACAGATAAATCTAAGAGATGTTTTGTGTTATGAACTTTCTCCAGTACCATTTTCACTAGCGCACTGCGATGGAAGTCTCAGAAAAACCAACAAGAGCGTCCTTTTCTCTATTTTGGAAAAAAATGTGTCCATGGCTGCAAGACTACCAGCGCCAACTCTAGAAACTACTTCAGTTCACTTGATAGATGGTATGGCTTTAGTACAGATGGTAAAAACTGGTGGGGCAACCACCTTCGGTGAATTGGCAGACAAGTACTTTTCTATCGCTACAGAACCACTATCGCAGAACGGCTGTGATCGACTTGACATTGTATTTGATCAGTATTGGGACAAGTCCATCAAATCCTGTGAGCGTTCAAGACGTGGATTATCCAGCGCATTGGAAGTGAAGATACACAGTCCATCTACTCCAATTCCAAAACAATGGGCCAAATACATAACCAATCCGGTAAACAAAACCAACCTCTGCCTTTTTTTGACAAATGCATTCACCGTATTAGTTCAAGAGAAGCTGCCAATCAACAAACAACTAGTGATTGGAGGAGGGTGCAGTGATGGAGAGTGCTTTGTCCATCAGAAAAGGCCGCCGAGTGGAGACTATCAGAGAATTGAAGGCCGATCACGAGGAATCTGACACAAGACTGTTGTTGTATGCTAAACACGCCTCTCAGCCAGATAGACGAATTGTCATTCACTCGCCTGATACGGATGTATTCGTTCTCAGCATTTCTTTCTATGACGAATTAGGCTGCAAGGAATTGTGGTTTCGAACAGGAGTTAAAGACCGTCTCCGCTACGTTCCTGTTCATGAAGTATCCAACAACATCGGCAAGAAAATGTGCAAAGCTCTTCCTGCATTCCATGCATTGACCGGATGTGACTCCACAAGTGCTTTTGCTGGAGTTGGAAAAAAAAGGGGCTATGATATTTTAAGACAGTGTGAACGCCACCAAGAAATTATGTCACTACTAGGACAACAACCCAACCTTACCGAAGAGATGATAGAACAATGCACTAGCTTTGTTATCAGTTTGTACCCATCCACAAAGCGAATCCCAACTACCATGGATGAGCTTAGGTACATTATGTTCTGTCAGAAAAAGCATAAAAGTGAGATGCTACCACCAACATCGGACAGCCTTTGCCAACACTTGAAGAGGGTGAATTACCAGACATTAGTTTGGAGGAGATCACTAGTTGGAGCTCAGGAGCTGCCACAACCCCAATGCCATGGCTGGAAGGAAGAAGATGGTGACTTAACTTCAGTTCTGATGACAAATGACCCTGCACCTAGAAGCATTCTTGAACTGACAACATGTAGCTGCAAGAAGTCAGCATGCAGAAGCAACTGTTCTTGCTCCAACAACGGTCTGTGCTGTACAGAAGCTTGCTTTTGTATGGCTGACAATGAAACCTGTATGAATCCTCATGGTAGCTTGCTTCTTGCTGAAGACTCCGATTCTGATGAAGCGGAATAGATAACCTGTTTGGTAAGTTCCGAGAATCTCGAAGAAATTTTGTTCTAGCAAAACGGTTTTCCTAAAAGTAGTTTTATAGCCTCGTTTTCATGCTATGTCATTTTTGCTAAAACTTAGCTTAACATAAGTTATTTTCTTACTTAAGATATATGTGTTCAACGAGATAGAATGCAATGAATTAAATCAAAGAAAGTCATTTGTACTATTCTATTGCGACGTTACGTAAAAAAATCATGAATATGGTCATATATTCACGTGAATGATAATACGTGACATCTTAAACGTAGTTCTTGACAAGACCTATGAACAGATCGAAGATATGTTGTCATTTGAATTAAATTGGTCCGGTAAATAAGGAATAATCGATGAATAAATGAGTTTATTTGACCAGCCTCGTTTCCATGCTAGGTCGTAGATGACGTTGCAAAAAGTGCCCTTATCTCGAAACTGATACCACTTTTCGACTCCACGAACTACCTGACGTTGTTCAGGAGGTCTCATTGTACAATAATCCGGTGTCAAACCTTTACTGTGGTGTGGGTTGTACGAAACTTCGATTTTCCGGCCTCAGCTCCCCGACTACCAGGATACACGGGCAGATCTAGGGAAGGTGTATTTAGCTGAAACTTCACTGAAATAATCTCAGACCAATACAACACTGGTTAATTTTTTTCTCAAAAATTCCAATGGGAAGTAATACATTTTTATGAATCTTTAGGTGTCAGTGACGCCACTTACTCAACCCAAACAATCATCACGGCTTCGCTCCATATATTTCTTCATGTTTAATGTCTTGAATTATTTTATTTCTATGAAGCTAAAAGTTTGTGTGAAGGAGTTTTCTTACCTTATTTGTACTTAGGATTGATTGTTCGACTAGTTTTCTTCAGTGCAGAGCTGTTATCTGAACAAACCGTTCAGATATTTTGATCACAAAATACAAAGAAATGTATGGAGCTGAGTTTGGGTTGAATCAGTGACATCACTAACACGTCCTCTAAAGATTCATAAAAATGTATGGGAGGTTTTACGTGTGACGTAGTGGCCGTCAAAATCTACAAGATGTTCGAACCTAACTTTCAAAGTCTGTTAGTTTTTCTTCAAGCAACTAGATGACATTTGTTTGTTTGTTTATAAGAAACTTATATTTGGTATATTTGACAGATATTTAGACTTCACCGATCTAAAATTGAAGTTTTGAGCAAGTAAAATGACGGTTTGACGGCCACTCGCGACAGATTTTGACGTCAGAAAAAGATTCCATAAAACCTCCCATTACTTCCCATTGGAATTTTTGAGAAAATAATTAACCAGTGATTGTATGGGTCTTTGAGATTATTTCAGTGAAGTTTCAGCTAAATCAAATTTTGAATGATTTACGTACTAGTCCCAGAATAATTATAATTATCACAAAGGGTCATCATTTTGTAAGTGTAAAGTTCAATTTTATTGAATGACTGAGCTCTGTGAACAAAGGTACAGTAATACAAGGAGAGGAGTACAAGGGAACTTTCACTTAAAACTGATTACCAATACTTAAAAATAGACAACTACATGTACAACAGGGACATCTTGTAATAATTCTCTTGTACGTGGAGTACATACAATCATGTAGTAGCTAGCCTGAGAAAACAGCCACCTCTCATCGGGGGAGTAAAAGCCGACCGATGGGAGGCGGTTGTTTTCTCAGGCTAAGTACATAGAGAATTTCCTAGTTGTTTAACTTGCTATATAGGCCTCAATCAATGTAAAGTGTTACTAATTTCTAACACTTTCAAATATTCAAGAATGGCATCAAAATTACATTAGAACCTAAAATTAAATTGAATAAGGGATAATAATTATTAAAGCCCAGTTACAATGTACATGACCCAGGGGAAGGGGGTTCTTGGGGGGTTCTTGGGGGAGGGGGGGGGGGGGGGGGGGGGGGGGGGGGGGGGGGGGCAATGTAAAGGAAAATGAAGCCAAAATGATAACCTCCCAAAATGTCCAATACCCCCAAAAAGGGATTTGTACATCTCCTGTCAATCTTATACCAGAGTACCACCTCCCCCTGGGATTCATGTACTAAACATGTCAGCATATAATTCCAATTAAATGTAAACTATCATGAATCCAAACACTAAAAAACGTTCTCACCCAATTCCAGGGATGGCGAATGGTCCAGGGAAATACCCTGTAAAAATTACCTGGATCTCAAAATCTCGATTATTTTCTAATTTTGTCTCAAGTCTTGAATTTCTAGATTGAGGATTCAGGATGTCGGAGTCTCATTTTACAAGACAAAATATTGAGCTCGAATTTAAAAAGGCCGATGCAACGTTCGCTTATACCATTTTTCACCTCCTATTTCTTTTCAGGGATAAATTGTCCCAGTAGGTTATACTTTAGGGGTCGGTGTGGTGTCCATAGTCAGCTGTTGAAATTATGAAACACTACAAGACACCAGTCACGCTTTAGTACCTAATTATTCGAGGCCAAAGTGTGTTGTGTATTCCTTTTTCTTTGAGCAGAATAAATTATTATTACAAAAACAAAAGGGATACAAAACTGCAAGGAAACGTTTAAACAGGATGGAAAATACAAAATAAGGTGTCCCAACTACACATGTTTAGTAAGGAATTGGATCAAATTCATTCTGCCAGCACTTTAGGATAGGGCAAAAAAAGAGCAGCAGCTACATGTACAACTACCATGGAATACAATTTGCAGGAAGTTGTCCTCAAAAAGAGGCGACACCATTTTGCAACAGCAAACTGAAATTTGCCCCACGAAAAAGAAAGAAAAATGCAACCAGAAGCCAGCATTTTGACAAGCACGAAAGCCCCCATTCAACATCTAATACATGTAAGTGTGTGTTGATCTTCAAACTACATGAAACTGCTTCCCATATTTAAAGACAACACTAAAAAGGTGTCTACATTTTAACAACTGCAGCAAGCAATTGCAAAGCAGTAAATTCTTGCCGTTGGTGTGAGCTGCATCAGGGCCATGCATTCTAGTTATCCTTCCTGGCCTTTCTACGAGTGACTCTCCTGAAATGGCAAGAATGTCTGGTCAATAACATGTCATGCTTGAAATAATTCAAACATTTTAAGTTGCACCTCTCAGGTTCCTCTTTTTCTTCAACCTCTTCTTCCTTCATTTCAAATGGAAAGAAACAAAATGTTGGTTACTTACAATGTATGTGCTTCATTTTATTACAAAATAAATGAAAATAAATATCATTATAGTAAAAAAAACTGTACCTTCTCTTCTTTCTCCTCCTTCTCTTCCTTCTCTTCTTTCTCCTCCTCCTCTTCCTTCTCTTCTTTCTCCTCCTTCTCTTCCTTCTCTTCCTTCTCTTCCTTTTCTTCTGTCTCCTCGCCCTATAAACAAAGCAATAAACAGGGTTATTCCTCTGGACTGAACACTACAATCTGAAACTAAGTACAACGGCCTCTACCTCTTCTTCTCCAACTGGTTCCTCTTTCTCTTCTCCTTCCTCCGTCTGTACAGAAAAACACAATTTATAAAATCAGTTTAAGGTTCAGTGCATCTGGTGTTAACAGTTGCTCAAGACATGGGTATGAGTGGTTTTCGTGGGAAACCTACGGCACAGAATTATGGTCACGGTACGGAATCGAAGACCAATCACAGTGTGTAAAATCATTGCTCAACCAATCAGAATGCTTGGACATGGCACGGTTACTGCACGGCACGGTCACCTCACGGCTTGATCCGTACCATAACTACTTCCTACTGATACGAAAACGACTCTATTGCACACTCAGTCAATTCCCATGTCTGAACATATCTGATGGATACAGTAAACAAAACCTTTGAACAGGCGTGTAATGACCATGTACACAAAGGGAAATGTTATATCCAGAACAGAGAGCATTGCTGTACCTTGGTGTTCTCTTCAACTACATCTTCAGTAGGTGCATCTGTTTTCTTCTTAGATGCATCGCTCTGTAACAGGCAAACAAGTTAAATTGAGAGACCATAAAACAATGCATTGTCCATCATTGACATTATACATCGCATTATACAGTGCTCAATACTCTTACAATATAATAAGAACAAGACGCTCTAGATACATGCTTTCACTCAGTGGGCTTCAGCAATGAAAAATGAGCAATGAGCCTTCGGTTTCCTTGGCAGTGCAGCGAGCATGCGCCTTGGTACCCAGTTGCCAATTTGTGGCCATCAAAAAAAGAAAGCCCATTTTTCAACTTAACGTGCCACAGGCAGCCCACCGAGTAATAAGAATACATGCAAAATAATAACGAACTTCATGTAAATATGAAGAATAAATAATCACTATAATCGCCATATAAATAAATAAAAATTATTATTATTATTATTATCATTAAGTAACATACCTTTCCTCCAGGGAAACAGAAAGCAGCAATAAGAACAAATGGAAGGATGATGACAATAACGAGAGATTCGAAGCCTTTTTGCTCGTACAATCCGATTCTTCGATGGACGTAAAGATCTTCATTTGTTGACGATCGCTTCAGTTAGTAACCGAGGGGAAGGCAATATTTTATTAGTCCACCCTGTTGTGTGCTAAGTCGCTGCACTGATTGTCACTGTGGACCGCAACATGTAGTCGATCGAATCCTAGTACCGTATAAATGCTAGCTCTGAAACCAAGTCATCCCAGATGCACTGAGAGACATGAACTGAATTATCTGCCTAACAGCTCGTTCGGGCTCTTTCTCAGTATGATCACTATCCTGAAAAACCTTGATTCAAATCAAGAACTCTTTGTAGAACTGGGCAAAACAATATGAATATTGAATGAAATTTTCAGGAATTCAGGACGGTGATATACTGAGAAAGCCCCCTCGTTGGTTTTATGAAACCGTACCAATCTTTATTCTAAATGAATAGGTGTTCATAAGAGACCGTTCATAAGTCAGTGCAAAATGAATACGAGGAATCGGTGAGTAAATTATAAAGAAAAAAAGTGAATGTTGAAGGATTGACATGGTGTGATAATAATGAGTGCGAAGCGAGATGGATTATAAATGATATGTCAATAGATTTCTAAAAAATGAATGAAGGCTTGCAATAAATGAATGACAGCGGCAATGAATCTCTGTAAAAATGAACGAGGAGGGTGAGTAAATGAATGAAATGAGAGAAGGACATGGTGTAGATGAGTGAACGAGATGGATGAGTGAATCAATCAATCAACAAATGAATGAATGAATGGATGAATGAAATGGATGAACGAGGACGTTCATGGTGAGTAAATGAATGAAATGAGAGAAGGACATGGTGTAGATGAGTGAACGAATGAAGGAGATGAGTGAATCAATCAATCAACAAATGAATGAATGAATGAATGAACAAATGAATGGATGAATGAATGGATGAACGAGGAGGGTGAGTAAATGAATGAAATGAGAGAAGGGACATGGTGTAGATGAGTGAACGAGATGGATGAGTGAATCAATCAATCAACAAATGAATGAATGAATGGATGAATGAATGGATGAACGAGGAGGGTGAGTAAATGAATGAAATGAGAGAAGGACATGGTGTAGATGAGTGAACGAGATGGATGAGTGAATCAATCAATCAACAAATGAATGAATGAATGGATGAATGAATGGATGAACGAGGAGGGTGAGTAAATGAATGAAATGAGAGAAGGACATGGTGTAGATGAGTGAACGAGATGGATGAGTGAATCAATCAATCAACAAATGAACAAATGAATGAATGAATGAGAAGGGTGAGTAAATGAATGAAGGACATGGATGCATGGAGGAGTAAATGAATAAATCAACAAATAAGTGAATATGATGGACGAGTGATTTAATGAAAGAGATGAATGAATGAATGAACAAATGAAGAAAGGAGAAAAATACATTGATAAATAAATAAATGAATGAAGGAGATACATGTAGATGCATGGATGGATCAATCAACATTTACTCTTGCATGGTATACACATAGACGGACTAACTCACCTCTTCACCACCGCCATACGTCTCCTTGACATTCTTCTTTACCCAGCTGTAGATTAAACAACCAATCAAAGACTTTAAAATAGTAGTATGAGAACATTGTACATGTACAAGTCTTGGCATGGCAACTAAAGCCGCATCAAGGGAAAATTGGCGATGTTTTTGTCATCTACACGAGCAAGTCTTCCTTGTCAAGGAAAACTGGCCAAGGAAAGTTTGCCCGTGTAGATTCAGCTTAATACACACCTTTCCTTTGCCCACTTATCGGCCACACTTCTGTCATCAGTGATAATCACATTATCAAATAATATTTCGGGTGTCATTGACCACAGTTCAAGTCCTATACCAACCTGGAATATACAAATGTAGACACACCAATGCTCAGTCAAATAACATACACAGACATATACAACTATAAGCAGTGATTATGATAGCAGCGAGACAATGCTGTTAATGATGCCGATGGTGATGGCGACCCTGTGAGAATTATGATGATGATGATGATTGTGATGAAAAATACTTACAATTGAGGTCATCTTGAAAGGTTCTGGATCTTCAAAATAATGTGGGTTTGGGATTTGTTTTGGCTTCCAAATACCCTACGAAATAATCAATATGATAACTTAGACCCAAATAATTCCTTTATAACTTATAATCTGGATTAGTAATCAGAGGCGCAGACCATGTTATACCTTATAATCTGGATTAGTAATCAGAGGTGAAGACCATTTTCCTTTGAAGTTGGGATTGTCAGCCATTGGTGGCTTCCACTCTCCACAGCCAATTTTTTCACACTTTGGATTTGCTATAGATGGACACAAGAGAAAGTTTTAACACAAATTACAACAAATGTTCAAGTTGAACATAAACTCTTGAGGGCACAATTTCTATGTTACGCGATGTCATTTTAAAGATTTAAATAGTTGGCTTTTGAGCCGAGAGGTCAGTTCTATAAAAAAAATTTGTCTTCTGATTAATGCAATGATATTAACAGCATTACTGGCTGATACACAGAGCAAATGTTATAGCCAGGACAAGAGTCTACTTTCATCAGGACAGATTATGTAATTAGCCGGTCGTCGGCTTCTACTGAGAACCATGTATAAGTTACACACACCACATGTAATTTTTTTAAACAAAGTTTCTGTTACAGTGGAGCAGCTGCCTGGAATTCTCTGCCACTAAATAAGCGAGAATCCCCTAGCCTTGCTAGTTTTAAAAGTTCTTTATAGATTCTTTATATTCATTATATATTTAATATTACAATATACAATATAACACGGCTCTCAGGAAGAGCATTTATTTTAATGATGTAGACACCGTGTGAAAATAAAGTTTTATTATTATTATTATTATTATTATTATTATTATTATTATTATTATTATATTATGTACAGATTGCATTATTTACCGATCTGTGGGGCTTCCCATTCGCCATCTTCTTCATTATCCCAGTCGTCAGGTTTGACTCCATTTGGATCAGGGATGTATTCTGGCTCATCATCAAGCCAACCTTCAGGTTTCTATGTAGCAAACAATATGCAGCAGTCAATATATAAATAATGTCAGATAACCACTGGATAGTTTGTAATGGTTTTGTTAGCAGCACCATAGGCTTGTCAGTAGGTTTTAAAGTAGCAGGATTCTAGCTAAACATAACTAGCTCAACTACATTGTACATTAGCATCAATTCACTCTTCTCACGCATACTGATTTTTAAGATCGGCAAACTGGTTTCTTTCTGGTGCAAGCAGCCTATATGATCTGAAAGAGTTTGTCTGAAAGAACATTTCTGGAAAGCTTTGATGGTATAGGATAAAATCTCAAAAAGCTATCGGGATGACATTTATAGACTTTAGTATGGGATTTTGCCGTCATGCGTTGCAAGCCTCGTTTTGATGTTTTTTTCAGAATTTAAATCGTTCATAACTTCGCAGAGATATATAATTTCGTCATGAAATTAGTTATATAAGTATAATGTACAATGTAGAAGTTTCATGACGAAATTATATATCTCTGCAAAGTTATGAACGATTTAAATTCTGAAAAAACATCAAAACGAGGCTTGCAACGCATGACGGCAAAATCCCATACTAAAGTCTATAAATGTCATCCCCGATAACTTTTTGAGATTTTATATACCATCGAAACTTTCCAGAAATGTTCTTTCAGACAAACTCTTTCAGATCATATACAATGTAGGCTGTTTGCACCAGAAAGAAACCAGTTTGCTGATCTTAAAAATCAGTACGCGTGAGAAGAGTGAATAATAATTAGCATCAGTTTGTTCCATACTCTTACACTGTTGTAAAATCATTTAAAAATATTTCATTAGAGTTTGTGATAAATTCCAAAGCAATTCAGTTTATAATTATGTTATTTTGGGCATACATGCAATCCATGTAGTTTAATTATAATCAGGATAACGAGAAGTTGTGTAAGTTGTGTGATCATTTCTTAGTAAATATTTCGAATGATCTCCGTCTTTCATCATCAGTATGCGTACAAGTTTTTACAGCTAATTTACGTCACGCGTGACCAGTAATTCGAAAATTTGAAATCAACATTTCAAATAACGGTTTGAACATTTCAAAGTCCAACGGGGAATCTCCTACAGACCACTAAATATTTTCTCAAAAACGTTCATAAAATTAAAATTAAATTGGATGAAAATTTGTGCCAGCTAAGCCTACATACTCTGCAATCACAACAGCCTGAGTAAACAGATATCTGATACTTTTTTCTTATAGATATATTTGTGGAGATTAGATTTTTCTGTCTGAATGTTCGAGACTCGAGTCTAGACTTCAAAACTTCACTTGAATGTTCCGATATACTGGTCATGCGTGACGTAGATTAGCTGTAAGATCAATCACCAGTTTACCTTAGCATTGGTATCGGGAATCTTTGGAGATGCCTCCTCATCCCAATCATCAGGCTTCTCGGCATCAGCATCAGGTATTTTTTCCCTTTCGTCCCAATCTTCTGGTTTCTTGTCATCAGGGTCTTCGATTTCCTTGGATGGGTTAATGGGAGGGGTCATGTCATTAAGTAAACTACCTTTGTTTATAGTCTGCTGGTCAACCAACACTTCAAAAGTGTTGTCCGGTCGAATGATGAGGGTAAACAAGTGAGTTTTCTTGCCGTCAAAAACACCCTGGAAGTTGCCGGTGGGTTTCTTGGCATGCTTCTCTTCAAAAGTTTCATTTAAAGGATTTTTGTGTTGGAAAATGAAATGAAGCTATGGAAGAAATCCAAAAGAGAAAATTAGTACTTTATACTTCTTACTGCACTCACTAATCTCAACTGGAGGACATAACAAACCCTGGCCGAGGTCACTCAAATGACTAACACACTAACTTACTAACTTCTCTTGTGACTATAAGCCGCTTGGTTGCAAAATTGCGCCTTAAGGTGGCTGGACTGGGTTTTTAGGTGGCATTACCTTCCATGTTTGAACGGAAAATTCGTTGCTGCTGACAAGCTAATTTAAAATCAATTTTTTGTACCAAGTCTAGAGATAGATTAAAGTTTGCCATGATATATGTTTGATCATGATCGGAGTTATTCTAGCGCCAAAATGACGTTATTACGCTTTTTGAATAAATTCGATTTTCAGAGAGAGTAGAGTTTTGTTTAAAAAATTGTCTTCAAGACATAAAGTTCACATGGTCGTCTTCAAGTTTACGAAGTTTCGATGATTTGTATGGAAGCGTTTGCAAATAGATCGAATCGGAACTTTTTGGTAACGAATTTGTAAACAATCCTAAACAATTGTGTCGGGTGCCCGAAAACTTCGCTTTACGGACTATAAGTAAACTTCTTTTGAGCTCATATTGTTCTGCAACCTTTTCGGGATTCCTTTTAGGAAACGGAAAGAAATCGCTTCATTCGATTTCGAAAAATAGGAGTTCCAGTAAAGATATGCATTTTGTCTTTTGTCAAGGATTTCACTTGTCTTTACCGAAAGGGGTAAAACTGAAAAATCCGGTGATGAATTTTTCTCTAACTACCAAGTCAATTAGTTTAGATAGCACATTCATCAACCCTGAAGTTTCAAGTTCATTGAAACACTTTAACACGGTCAAATATTTTTTCTCAAATCCGAAGACTTTTGCATGCCCATTTCCAGAATATGACAACCGCATCTTATTTGTGTTATGTTTTCTTTGTCATGCATCTCTATTGTACAGAATACTTGCTAAAGTTGTACATTCCAACACACCATGCATTCCATGCACCGCCTGATTGTCTTCCAAATCCCTTCGGTATCTCGGATATGGGCATTGTCACACAATTGTATTATATTATTATATTATCATACTCGGACGGGACTCGGAAGGTAGTCAGGCGGTGCATGGAATGCATGGTGTGTTGGAATGCACAACTTTAGCAAGTATTCTGTACAATAGAGATGCATGACAAAGAAAACATAACACAACTAGATGCGGTTGTCATATTCTGGAAATGGGCATGCAAAAGTCTTCGGATTTGAGAAAAAATATTTGACCGTGTTAAAGTGTTTCAATGAACTTGAAACTTCAGGGTTGATGAATGTGCTATCTAAACTAATTGACTTGGTAGTTAGAGAAAAATTCATCACCGGATTTTTCAGTATTATCCCTTTCGGTAAAGACAAGTGAAATCCTTGACAAAAGATAAAATGCATATCTTTACTGGAAATCCTATTTTTCGAAATCGAATGAAGCGATTTCTTTCCGTTTCCTAAAAGGAATCCCGAAAAGGTTGCAGAACAATATGAGCTCAAAAGAAGTTTACTTGTAGTCCGTAAAGCGAAGTTTTCGGGCACCCGACACAATTGTTTAGGATTGTTTACAAATTCGTTACCAAAAAGTTCCGATTCGATCTATTTGCAAACGCTTCCATACAAATCATTGAAACTTCGTAAACTTGAAGACGACCATGTGAACTTTATGTCTTGAGGACAATTTTTTAAACAAAACTCTACTCTCTCTGAAAATCGAATTTATTCAAAAAGCGTAATAACGTCATTTTGGCGCTAGAATAACTCCGATCATGATCAAACATATATCATGGCAAACTTTAATCTATCTCTAGACTTGGTACAAAAAATTGATTTTAAATTAGCTTGTCAGCAGCAACGAATTTTCCGTTCAAACATGGAAGGTAACGCCACCTAAAAACCCAGTCCAGCCACCTTAAATAGAGGTCCAACAAGAACTGCATTGCATTACATTTACCTTGCGATCTTCTCCACATTTGTCGGGTCCAAACATGATGGAGTATGGGCTCTTATCTGTAAAGGTTTCCTGCAAAGAAGACAACAGTAAAGAGATTTAGAACACACAGGAAGATGATGTGCACTATGATGCCGGGTTGCTTTTGATGTGAGTGTTCTTCACATGGTATACATATGTGCATAGCTACAAATGCAAATTGACTTGCTAAGCCATTTAAAGTTTTAAACCTTTCTAACCATTACGTCAAATGGCCAACAACTTACATGACTGAGCATTCTGGAATCAACAAAACAACTGTAATGCTGCATAAGTACATACTACTTGTACAGGTGGTTAAATTCCTTGAGTTAGTAGTTCATTCTCTGCCTTGCTTTGAGGGTTTTTCTCAGGGTACTCAGGGCCCAGTTATTCGAAAGGCAAGTCGCGCTAATCCAGGATTAAATCTTAAGAAAACTATTGATGTTAATCCAGGATTAAGACTAATCGCCTTTCGAACAACCGGCCCCAGCTTAGTTAAATGAACAATATTTCCATCTAAGCAGTGCATGTGGTCAGACATGAGTCGCACACGCATGTTAAGATGCATCCTTCATAATTCCACAACTGGCTGCAGGGAAGGATGATTACCACCAAAATTATTTAAAATCTTACTGGAGAAAATCCATGTCCATCGGCAAGGAGCTTGATATAGGCACCACCACACTCCATAGCTTCCTGGAACTTGACTTCATATCTATAATAATAAATGGACAATGAAGATCTGAATTTTACATTCTAAAGATGCAGTTCCTCTACCCTGGCTTCCAGAGGATTTTTTATCGAGAGGAGCGAAGTGATCATTTGAAGCGCGAACAGCAAAGCTGCGAGAAGAGTTGGGCAACATTATGAAAACAAACATGCCCAGAACAAAACCGGTTTGATGACCAATTAGCGTCAGAAGCGAGGTAGAACTTAGATTACCAACTGCCGTGACAGAGGTATTTTTGTTTGCTTCCCAGCCTGATTAGTTGGGCGGCTTAGCTGCTCACCCTTCGATCGACCGCTTTGCTCCTCACAGTTCCTCGGGTTAGTTTTCTTACTTTATATAGTAAAAGACAGCAATATGCAATAACTGTGACTTTAATAATTGACATCTCCTAATTCAGTTTAATCATCACATTTAATTAGTTGGGCTTCGTGTGGAAGGCCCAACTCTAAAAATGCAGGCCGTCGTAGTCGTCATCTTTGACCTCAAACGTGAAAGTGGCTTCTAATGTGAGTGCGCCCTGTGCCGGCCACTGGGAATCGAAGTACTTACTGAACAATAAATGGCTTGTCTTCAAATTTGAATGGCTTATCAAGTGAAGCAGCAATGGCATGATGTCTTGCTCTTGACTAGAACAAATAAAAATACAAAATATAAATTATACACAATTCAGATTTACTATTTCAATATTCTACATGTACAACCATTCAGGCGCTCTAACCACTGAGCCACTGGGAACTCATGTGATTGAGTAAGTCTTGGCTCTATATCCAGATCACTTGGGACGTACACTGTACGATCAATCACATGATCGAGTTCCCAGTGGCTCATGACTGGTGGTTAGAGCGCCTGACTAGTATCCAGGAGGTCACAGGTTCACTATTCCTGTCTTGTTTTTTTCTTCAAGTCTTTATTTACACTTGATGAAACCCTCCTACTACTTTGTACCTTTATACTCCTTGACAAAAGCATTTGCTGAACTTTAGGCTCAATTCAGAGAATAACCAGTGCAATTAACAAAGGCTTCCATTGTCCAATGTGAAAATAGTTTTGTATTGTCGTTGGTATTTGTGAATAATTTACACTGAAGTGAAGCTACGGCTGAGCATTCATCTTTTCTCAAGGGCAGAGTACTCCACAATGGAGTATCAAAAGGCTTCAAATAAACATGTACAAAGTGGCAGATAGAATTGACAAAAGCTAGGTGGCACTGACAGTCTGCCACCCTCTACTGAAGTTAATGACTTTCCTTGTACCAGAGCAGTTTGTCATTGCATGTGCCAAAACATTAAAGTTGCGGTCCACCAATCAATACACAAATAAAACTTTCTTTTTTTACAGAATCCTACATGTGATTGCAAAAAAAGCCATACTATCTAGGAATTATTGCAGTATTTATTAATTATTTTAATTTATTGATTTTATTTCTCTATGACAACATTATTGCAATAAGGTGTAAATATTACAGTGTGTTTCACAGAACTTTTGACAATCGGGATCCGAAGTTTGCTTGGAAGTTCCGAAGTTCAAGCCGTACTTCGGAAGTCCACAACGAACTTCGTTGGTGAACTTTGAACTTACTTCCCGTGCAAATTCGCAACTTCGTTCAGTTCTTTAAGAGAATGCCAAGAATATCATCCATGTCATCCTTACATATTTTGTTTTTAAAAGTTGACAACCGTGCCTTGAGTTCTTGAGCGGGATCTTCCATGGCTAGTAGTTGAACTTGATTCCGAACGAATTTGCGTGGGAAGTAAGTTCAAAGGTCATCAATGAAGTTCGTTGTGGACTTCCGAAGTACGGCTTGAACTTCGGAACTTCCGAACAAACTTCGGAACCCGATTGTCAAAAGTTATGTGAAAGGCACCGTAAGTTAGAATATCACTTCCGTCTCTCTTCGATCAACATTTGGACTATATATTGTACTACAACTGTGTGCACATATAGCAGAAATGAAAATTCTGCTCTTCAAGATACATGTAAATATATTATGTTATATGTACATGTATATAACAAGTTTAAAATGCTTATTACCTTAAGAACCAAACCTACATCCCCTTTAAACAACTTGGTTGATGGCTCCTCAAAGGCCCAAACACCTGTAGAATACAAGTTACACAGGTTCTTTTCAGTACAAGACGACAATGAATGCAACTAGACGATACATTCTCAAACTCAATAATAATTCATGAGGAAATCACTACCGTGAAGGAGGTCTGAAAATGTGATCTTCATTAAACATACAATTTGGTCAACTTGAACTTTGAATTTCTCCAAGAATTACAGTATTCTTGGTTTTCAATCATTCCCTTGAGAATCAAGAGATAAAGACACGGCGGCCATGTTGGTTGAACAAGCAATAGACACTAATGAGCAATCTTTTGTTGAAGTTCAACCAAGATGGCCGCCGTGACGTGTATTGCAAACCAGCAATTATGTAATGGTTAGGGAAGCTAAATGCTTTGAAGTTGGTTAACAAAACTCGGCTGCACCAAATTTTTTCAACACACTTCTCGGTGTATTGAAATTGGAAGAAAAACCCTTTCTCATGATTGATATTACATATATATTGCTTGAAGTACAATTTGCATGAATACGGTAAGTCACAAAAGAATATTATAATTATAAGGGTCCATGCAATAACAGCATAAGTGACCTCTGATCAAAACCTATCTTCTCCTTGAAACTCTTTGGATTTCAAAGGAGAATTTGGATTTTAATCAAACATCGCATACTGTTCTTACATGGTGGACCCATTCAATTGATTAAGTTCCCTACCGTCATACTTGGCAATCACTTCATCAACACCATCTTTTTTGGCTTTGGAGTGAACCCATCTGTAAAAATACAAATAAAGATTAGTGTTTAAAAATACAAAATGACAAGTTTAAATACTTTCAAGATCGCACTTCTTTTATACAAAAGTATTCAGAACTTACAGTATGTAGACTGTGAGCATGTATTCAGTTATGTAAAATGTACATGTAAACTCAGTGTAAAACTGAGCCCTCAAGACCCTCAAGGACAGAACTGTGGTTTTATACTCGTATTCTCGTACTTGTTTGAATGATCTTAGATGTAATCAGAACTTACGGTCAAGCTTTCGTTTTAAAATCCTAATGCCCGACCAGATTGCAACGAAAATCTTATCAATTTTTGAAATCTTTGCATACCGTACATATCATATTGGGGTTTATGTGCATTGCTTGTCAACTCAAAACGATTTTATTTCAAAATACCTCAAAGACAATCCGATAAAATAAAAACTGAAAGGAAAGGAAAAGAGATACCAGTAAGGAAAAAAAGATAAACGCGCCAAAAAAAAAGAAGAAAAAAAGATTGATTCTTGTGAGACTCGAACTCCCAAACTGCCAAGTTCGAAAATTTCTGACATGAAAAAAAAAAAGGGTTGCGTTTTTAAACTTGTGCCGGCCAGGCCTGGGCACGAGTAAGAAAATGCTACAAATTTGATATACAGGACACTAACTACGTACATGTATGTTACATTAAGACAACAGTGTCAATTGGCAGCTCATTGCGTTTGTATGTACACATAGTGTATGCTATATATTATGTATTTGAATCCAAGCTATTTCTCGCTTATCCAAAAGCTTGGATTAAAATATAGCTTTTATTTAGAATTCTTATTATAGTGTGTCTCACAGAAACTCAAAATAAATTTCTTTATATAGTTTATTGTTTTAGTCTACATATATTATTGCTTATAAAATGCATTTGATTATCTCGCCATGGAAAATGTGCTATAAAAGTGAATAAATTATTATTATTAATTATTAATAATAACACTGCATAGTGGATAAATGAAACCTGTGCATTTATAACTATATTTTAGTGTCCTAAAGTTTAGGCTCGGTTTTCAGCCCATTAGAGTGTCGATTTATTGCGGGAGCACCGAATCCACCACAGCTGGAAATTGATCCTACCTAAAGATATGTAAATGGCAGTATTCCTCATTGATGTATAAACAAGTCGTTTAGCTGAAATGTTGGTCTCCTTGCATGATCAGAAACTAAGCTAAACAGTTATAGCTGGAGAATATACATGTATGCATAATAGTTGTCGGGTTGAAAATCATGAAAGCTATGACCAAAAGGAATTCTGGGAAATTAAAACTCTCAAATAACACCATCATATCATCGACCTTTTTATCCAGACTTGTAGGATCTTAGTTAAATAGCTCATATATACCTTCAAAACTACGAGAACATTGAATATATCTGTATGTAATGTGGGTCATGAACTGATTTCCTATCCATCCTTGCGGTCTCAGCTTCTATGATTTATGATTTTCAACCCGACAACGATTAAATGTATGTACACTTCAATGTTAGCTACATATCTACATTGTGTAACACTAGCTAGTGGAATACATGTACATTCTTGAAAGTGCCGAAATTTTCAGAGTTGACAACTTACAGAAAATAAACCACGAAAAAACATTCAGGAGCTTTATATTCTGGTTTCAAGAGTTTTCAGGCACAAAATGTTTGTCGCAGAAAACATGTCAGGTCCAGGGTCAATTTTCAAGCTTGTAAGTTGAATTATTGATATCCCTTTCTTGTTAGACAAGCAGGTAACGTTGCATTGCTTGTAACGTTATCAGTGAAAGGAAAGTTCTTTGGGCTAATAACACATGTACATGTTGTAAAACATTTCTAATTTACGGTACTAATATCGGCTGAGGAGAAACTGAAATGCTTGTTTTCAGAGTTCCCCGAGCTGATCTTGCATCTCTACATTTACAAACTTTCTACTTGTCCATTGCAAACATGTATTAATCATGCCAGTGAAATTCTCCAATGTTTATTAAAATAATACAAATATACACATATCATTGAGCAATATAATACATCTGCCGATCTGTAGATACATGTACAAGTAGGTCTTCCCAAAATTCTTAGAATACAAAGTCAAAGGTTCAAATGATTTCACAATCATAGTGAAAGATGTATGAAACTAGACAGTAAGATTATTTCTATGCATTGACATTGTATTCATAACAAGACGACCAAGAAAGTTAAAGAAAGTTGTTTGCCAATTTTATATCGGGTGTTATTTATTCAGGATATCTAAGCTATCATCATTATAGATATCAAGGAAATAAAAACTCCCAATTTGAACAGGTGTGGAAAAAAACCCTACATGCACTGATGTAGATGTAGCAGACTTCACGCCATTCAAATCATGAGTAGATCAGTTTCAAAATTTAATTGAGCAAGCTCAAATGGAAGAGTCGGTACTGTGCCGGGTATTAAAAGAAGTATTGGACGTGAAATTCCCGGTCTGTGAGTATGTAATATAAGCTTATGGAGTTATGAGTATGGACGCGTGGATCAGCGATTTCGTGTGAATTTCATCTACACGCAACTTACATGTCACACAATCGAATTCCAAATTGTATCGCACACGCTTGCTTCTTGAGTACACAGATTTCGTTTTTGTCACTCCACTCACCTGGTTTGATAAACAGCTGGATCGGCAAAGGATTCAGCAAAATATACAGAACTCTCGTGCTCCACTGAGATCACAGGCGGCTTGTAGTCTTCGATCTCAGCTGGCTTCTTCACCGGCTTCTCCTGTCAAAGCCGCGAAGAAAGTCTTTTAGTCACACTAAAACAATGGAGGACAATAGGGCAAGGATGTGGCCCTTACCTTCTCCTCTGGGACCTCTGTTTCGGACTCCACTTCGATTTCTGGCTCGTCGTCAGCCACAGCGTCTTCTGAGGGGACATCTTCTTTGTCAGCCAGAACCACTCCACTAAAACACACAGCAAACGCCAAATAGAACAGCGCTAGACGATGGACTTGCATATTTTGACTGTCTTCTAAGTAGCTACGAGACAAGTCAACACTTGAGCCGGTGCTACAGGAACAGTGGGGAGAGTTTAGAGTAGATTTGGGAGGGGAATTGGAAAGTTACTAGAAATTCAAATTAACGCGTGGAAGGTATTGAATGGTCGCACACGGAACACATGGCCGGCTTCTCGAAGAAGACTGGGCCTATTGAGCTGAGTAGCCAATCGGCGTTCTCGTTATATACCTCTATCTGAAGTTCATTACCCTTTTAGACCAATTAAAATCCACAACAGAAGGATATGAAAGCATAGTTATTTCCAATTTTCACGGGTTCCCTGTGTTAAAAAAGGACGAGCAACAGAAAGAAAGAAAGACTGTAAATTATTGCAGTTGCAGCAGTTGATAAATTAATCATACACAGAGGCGCTTGCTCTGACTGGTCAATAATTACGTCATACTTTGCAATAGTCACAATTTTAACGGCTTCAAGTTGACCAAATTTTTCATTGGAAAACGTCACTAAATGTTGCAGAACTTCAAATATTTTGTATCTCCTTTTGTATTTTTAGGAAATGCATTTTCCTTTGTTTTCGTGCGTAACTCACGGCCATTTCTGTAGATCACATATATGTTCATTCTTTTAGTTCTTGTCAATCTTTACACTTCCATATCCACCATTTTGAATTGAGACAGACGCGACAAAATTTATAAAATCTGGATCAGCACTTTGAATTGCCGTAACTCCGCTCGATTTCGTTGGATCTTCAAAATTTAAACATCGATAATCAGCAGGCATGCATACCAGTTGTCGGACCGAAAATAAGACCAATGTCGGTGTTTTAACTACCTTTTGCGATACATCTTCTTTTCACGAATGGATCTTAAAATGTCGTGCTGAGCGTTTTACTTTGAAACTAAAAATCTTTTTTTCTCGATTTGTAGCCTTCCAATACCCATCATATTATAGGACATAAATAACAAAGAAAACATATTTTCTAAAATGGTAAGTTTTTAAAAATCCAACGAATTCGAGCGGAGTTACGGCAAGTCAAAGTGATCCAGATATATATTTTGCCGCGTTTGTCCCAATTCAAAATGGCGGACGACAGCGTGAAGTGGCTTATAGTACCATTATATAAGTCATATGCACTAGGTTATCATTAAGGTCAGTTAAAGATTGCTTTTTGATATAAACACACGGCAAAACGATCTAGTTCTTATAATGAATTTTAAAATTCTATAATTGATGTGACTATATCGGGACCATGCCGAGACTGATTGATAGACGAGAATGCGGAAACCGCAGTCAACATATGATGGACTATCACGGAAGATGACTCATAAACCATGGCTCTCTTGATCAAAGCTATAAAATAGTCTACAATAAAGAAAGCAATACGGTCTATGCTTTGGAAGAGCTCCCTCAAATAAACAAGAAACCGCACAGGCCGGCTCTTTATTGCTACAGTATTTGAACGATTTTCTATATGCGTTCAGTACTTGTTTCGGTAGAATGTGTATTAAAGGAAGAGTTTATATATTTTTATGTTGGGACTAATTGTGACTTTCTAAACCTCATGAATAATTCATGAGCAATTGATCCAACCAGGTTGGTTGAATCAGTCACATGCATGGATCTGTATACCCCGATACAGACACTGATGAATAAAATTAAGCATTAGTGTCTGTATCAGTGACCTTTGCATAGCACCGACAGCAAGTTGTGATTATCCTTACGGCTTCCTACTTACGAATACTGACAAAAGCTCTCTCCAATGTGGGATGACTTGAGGCGGTATCCTGCACATGACAAATTAATGACGTCAAAAGTACCTTTTCAAGAAAGTTCTGTAATTGTCTTGTGTTATTTGCTTAGATTTCGTGTTTACTGTTTTAAATCAAGGTAAATTGGGATGGAGGTTTAGAAGCCATTTACAGCATTCGCGTCCGTGTTGTATCGGAGATATAGATCCTCGCCTACGGCTCGGATCCATATCTATATATCTACCGATACAACACAGCCGCTCATGCAGTAAATATTGCGTACGGTTGACCGTGGAATCACAGCGAAGTCAACTGATCAATATTATAATTATCATGTGTAGGTAGTCATATGAAGTTTCAAAGCCTTCCACGTTTGTATTGATGTCCATCTCAACAGCCTTAATGTTCTTGGCCTTGGAGGAGCGTGCCGATCACGCACAAACCGAACTACAGATCGAACTCACCAGTCATTCTAGTGATTTCCATTTATAATAGAGGGCCAATATACTTGATTGGCAAATAACTAGGTGGGCTTTTGTTTCTTAATTGAAGGCCGCCGTATTACTGGCAGACGATTATAATAACAACTTACCAAACATCATTACAAAGCATAATATCTTAACCAATCGATCATACGCTGGGGTTGTCGAGGGTACACCTCAGACTCCAAATTTCCCCACCTCCTTCCCAGGCCTTCGCCTCCCTTAGTTTAGCTATAGATTGACATGCATATGGCCAAAGTTATTCCAACCACTGCCTCGTGCAGTTTGTCTACATTCAATCTCCTCAGCAAACGACACGAACGGCACTGGATAAAAATAATTTATTCATTTATCATATGTAGCCCAGATAATTTTATACTGATTCAAAAGTTTTGGAATTGTCCGTTTATAATTAAGAAATTTAAAACGTTTTCCGTGTTTGCCGACAGCCTGATGCAAACTCGAGGGGAAGTTTGGGACTGAAGACGAGAGCTGATGTGTAAAACCGAGCCACAGGCGAGGTCTTAATTATGCGGCAGAGCTCGAGACCGTTCTCCCAAACCCCTGAGTGTTTGCATCAGGCAAACTGTGACGTCAGTCCGGTTGATCTAGGGATAGGCCGGTGTAGGGATATGGGGACATGTACTCAAAAAATTAAAGTTTGATGGGGAGACCCCGCCCAGAGGTCCGGTCTCAGACCCTGACTATACCATTTTTGACAAAAAAAAGTGAACCTTGCATATATACCGTCCATAGAAATCAGTTGGTACCTCTTTCATATGTTTTAATGACAAACGGATCGATAGAAAAGCGTTTTGGCGAATAATCGGTGGATTTTTACTAAACTTTTCACTTGAGTGGATCACTTGATGAATCAGCCGTTAGGTGCGTCTGTTCGAGATGTTTTGAAAGCCTCTTTTGAATACCTAAATGACTATTTTCCCCAACCTTTCCTATACTTCAACTCGTGAAATCCCTTACACTTTTATATGTACCTCTAGCCTGAAAAATGTACTCCTTTCGGGGACCGACCTCACCGTATAATCCATTAAGGGAGTACCCCCTCCCCTCCCCCTATTTAACGAGATATCCCTTCCTATAATTACCTGTTTTACATGTGTCATGTAAATTAGTTTGTAAATAATATATTCGGTCGCAGATAGAATACAATGGACTGTATTAGTCTCGAAGTATCGGCCAATTAGAGATTTTTCTGGTCGATCGGCAGCTGTTACAATTGTTCGTCGTTCGAGCTCGCGTTTCTCGATAATCCTGCTTTGGTAGAATATACGACGAGTTAATTTAAGTAGTCTCCGAACCCCTGCTGAAATGCGAATTAAAAGGTACTTCCCGTGAAGACAAATAGGTTTTTCATCAAGTTTTTGTCACTCTTGTAAACGTTCGGCGTGAACATCAAACAGCACGACACGCTGGTGGTGCATTCGAAAATGGTGTTTTAGATCACTCACTTAATTCGGATTAAATAGCCGATATTTCTCTTGCATTCTTCATTTTTTTATTACTCGCAAGTGCACTTAAACAAACTTTACAAATGCTCTAACAGTTTCCTGTAGATAGGAATCTCTAAGAAACTATAGCACTGTGGCAAATGTGTGGCGGTGTGGCGGCGACGGAGTTGCCTCGAGCGAAGACTGTTTCTATTCTAAATCACTTGTTATTTAAACACAGAAATAAAGAACAGTACATCCACGTCGATGTAAAGGGACACACCGCGCACACCCATAGATCAAACAGTGTTATTGCGCAGATTGTTCTTCTAGAATGACTGCCTCGCGTTTGGATTATGTTTATAGTACAGTTTAATGACTCATGTGGTTAGATTTCAATCATCGACCAATATGACAGGCTGGTAAGCGATTTAGCATTTTGGAATCCATTCAACCGAGTCTCTAAACGGAACTCGCCTTCTCGTTAGATCCCGCTTCTGGCTTGTCAGTGCTTGCTAATAATTGTCTTCTAGACTTGAGTCGCCAGTTTTGAGCCGTTTCTGTCAGGGTGTTCTTTGGACTGAAATTTGGCGCGCGTACACCACACAACAGTCGCTTGAGAGCAGAGCGATAGTTTTGAATGAAAATAAAATACACAATGGGATTCAATGCGGCATTGCAGCATGTCAAGAATGCCATAGTAAAGAAAAACGCATCAATGTCTATCTGCAGGTACAGTTGTTCAGGATACTTCCATTTCCATACAAAAGTTGCAATGAAAACGAACCCATTGTACGGTCCCCAACAAATGGCGAACACAACCACAATGGCAAGTGCCATGAAAACAATGTTACGGTTGTTTCGCTGTCTTCTGCTGCTTGCGCTTCGGATGTGATGGCGGGCGATCTTTTTCTTCCTCAATATCCAAAGCATGACAGAGTACATGACAGACAGGAGCACAAAGGGGATAATCGTGAAGAACACACACATTATGGTACTATAGATTTGCATGGACTTTGCGTGATCGTAAGGTGGCGGCCAGTACAGCACACACGAGGGCTGCCCGAAGATGTATTGCAGCGAAACTATTTCAAAGTACGGGGAGAAGTACGAGAAAGCAACGATCCAGGAACAGACGAGTAGGGCAACACGAATCTTGTACCGGACGCGTGGCGCTTTCAGCGGGAAGACCACGGCATAGAACCTGTCTCCTGACATGAGGACGAGGCTCAAGATGGAAATAACAGGAGAAGAATCAACGAGAAACATTGCGACTTTGCAGGAGATGTTGCCAATGAGTCCTTCAAACGGCCAAGCAAATGTCGCAGTGATGGCGTTAACGTGAAGCGAGTAGAGATGCATAGGAACGGCGATGACTGGCGCGAAGAGGTCTGAAATAGCCATGTTTAAAATGAACAGGTTGACTGTTTTCCGCAAGCTTTTGTTGCGACAAATGATCATCACAACAAACACATTTCCCAGGAGAGCCACCAGAGAAATCGCAACAAAGGCGCTCATCTTAACCAACTTTACTGCTGACGACTGGCTGGGAAGCGTGCGGACATTGTTGAGCTGGTGTGAACAGTTCGCCGTTGTTGCGTTCAAGGAGCAGTTTGCCGCAAAGGTCTCCATCTGGAAGCTCTGCACACCCAAAACACTCAAACTTGAAAATGCGAACTCTTCCAACAGTTATAATCTAGCTTTTAAGGTTTTATAATCTTTTTTAAAAGCTGTGGGCGTCAACGCGATGACATCGTGGTCTCTGTGGTGTGTGCGATTGACGAAAAAGAGCAATCTCCCCCGAACTCAACAAGCCCTGCTTAATTTGGCATGAATAATCAATGACGATAGTATCACACTGAGAACACTTGGCGCCTCAGAATGCTGGTGCTGGCTTCGTTAATTGCGCTTCCAGTTACGTCGTAATAGGAAAGCCCCGCGTTGTCACGTTGGAAGGCAGCCCAATTGCCAAATATAACGTACCTTGAAGTTGTTTTTTAAGTTTCACAATACCCGTATCAAGCAGCCAACCCCATGCTAATCATCAAGTCTGCAAATTCAGCTGGCATCGTGTTTGCGTTTAAATAATCGTTATAACACGCGACGGGTTTGACTTGAAATGTAGCTTACCTACACACATATATATATATACTTGGAAAATCCCGTCAATCCACCATTGTTCATACCACGAATTGAATTTGCGAGTACCTCACAATCCAATGACACCAAAACAAATCGAATCCCGCCCAGAATGAATCCGCTACCGATACAAGCTTTGTGAGATATCATTATAAATCTACATCTACTTATCCTATTGCACTAACCCAAAGCCCTTTTAGATTACTTAGGGGTATTGGAACAATTACCGTGGGTGATAAATTATAAAACACATTCATTTAAAATAATAAAACCAATGATGTCATTGTTTGATGCAATATATATAACCTTTCGTCCATTAGATATTCTTGCCTTTCTCTCCAATTTTAGGAGACAAACTCAATTACCAAATTCTATTCAAGAGCTTTACTTGGATTCATTAAACAGTTACATCAGCTAGTGCAATATTGACTTCCCTTGATAGCAAGGGGATTAAAATTTGGAGAATTTCCTCGCTTCCTTAGAACTCATTAGCTACAACGCGCGTCATGTAATTTCTGTTTTAAGAATTATTGACGAAATATCGCGAAAATCGGTTTAGAGAAAACAGGTGGGGGGGGGGGGGGGGGGTTGAATTAATAGCTACTGTGACGTCATGATTGACGTCAAAAGCATCAACGTCACAAGCGTTCGTGACGCCCATTAAAGCGTCATGGAATTTCTGTTTTAAGAATTCTTGACGACATATCGAGGAAATAGGTTTAGAGAAAACAGGTGGGGGAGGGGATGGGGAAGTTGGATTTTTTTTCTCAGACGACCATGCCCCTATTTAATACTATAGGAGGAGTTGTTATGTGGTTTTGTTTTAACGTAGAAACATCTTGGGCTCAGGGGCCTGTTTCTCGAAAGCTCCGTAAGCTTTTCGGGCCCGAAAAGACATCCCAGAAATCTGAAACACTTACTCTACAAAGCTGTTCTTTTGATATGTTTTTAATATGAACAAACTTTCCCTCCATGCAAAGTTTCATGTCTGTAAACTACTTTGCTTTGAAGATATATATGTTTAAAGAAACCCTTTTCGGGCCCGATAAGCTTTCGGGGCTTTCGAGAAATGGGCCCTAGGATTCAATATGTAAATCAGCCGTTTGTTCGTTTCTGTTGAGTTAGTTGGCATGGCAACAGCTACATGTGACATTTGAAAGTATAAAGATTCAAGAGTAAACATATCAAACTTATGTTATACAAAAGGTCATTGTTTCACATATGCAGATGAGGCGAGTCTTGTTTAGGCGAAAAACAGCATGATTTTGATACATTTTTGCTTTTTACTGCATTGTTAAAATACAAATAAAAAACCTACCAACGGAATATCAAAGACGAATATGTAAGGAATGAATAAGCTGGCAATTCAAGCACAAATAAAGAGGTTTGAAGGTGGCATTTTCCGTTTCTTCAAAGTCAATCGAACTGAAATCTCTGAAGAGATATAGGAGAGCGTGACATACGCTGCACACAAAATCCCTCTGAATTCTTTGGGAATTGTGTCAATCAAAAACCTAGCTACCGCCGGATTCTAATGCTCTGTAATTGTACGCGCATTTTGATATAAAATACATGTATATTAAACTTAATTAAGCGGTGGCAAAATGAAATCTAAAACTCTTTGTTTGGCCGTGAACATCATATTGGTGCTCTGTATCTCGGTCTGTATGTAGAAGCTACATAGGCCGGCGAATTCGCAAATAAATTATGGCTCGGAAAGAACGTTTTTTGAAGGCAATTTCCAATATTTACACGCACGAGATCAATAAGCTAGTTCGAATTTGTGATATATTTTCCCGTTGAGGAAACATATGCAGCTTTTCCATCCTCTGATCTCTTATATTTTAGCTACCTGATTTACACATTGTCAAAGGAAAAATATGAATTCAGAAATGATAAACCAGTCACGTACGAATCTGCTTTATTTAGCGGTCATAGTGAACAAATTGCTGGATCAATCGGGCCTCACGTGCATTAGTAAACAAAGCATTAACAAAAAACGTTGTCCGCGTGATACTGGATCCCAACAGGAGCAAATGTTCAATGATGCAGGACATAAGTTTGATATGTATAAAAGTATCAGAATAATAAACACTGGATGTGATGTAGTTTACAATGCTGTCTATATCACTCCAACTATACACACTGCCATGATTGTGAGAAAATGTAAAGAGAGGCGAACAAATGTCACTTTCCCCGACATTAATTAGCAATCATGCTTTGCGTGCTACGGTGTACGCTATTTGTCTCACTTAGAAATTCAAAATATCGATTTTTCTTTTCAGTCCGTTTGAATCTTACGAAATTGTAAGCGATCTTTCCAAAACTCTTATACTTATTATTCATGTATTTTGTTTGTTGCTAAATGATCATTCAAAACAAAACAAACGCGCGCAAAGCATCATGGTCTACTTTTTACCGTTTTGAAAAACAGTGTCATTAGTCACGCGTATCCATGGAAACGGATTTGTTTACGTGTTGAGGTTGTGAGCCAGTGCAGTATCTATGAAAGTGTCATGAAATAATCTTACAAAGAAAAAGAAATAGGGTCAGGTCTAATTCGCGCATCCTCGAGGATGGTCTTCGTGTAGCCGCTGCACAAAAGTCCTGGCTATTGTTCTATTGTTGTTCTATGTATTGTTTTAACATGAAAAACAATAGCCAGGACAATTTGTGCAGCTACATGAAGATCCTGCCGGATGGCATCCCCTCTTGATTTGCGGCGGCCATTTTGAGACCCATTGAGTGACGTAATAAGCAGCCACGCTGACGTGACGTCAAAATCGTGCGTTCAAAAGCATTCATGGCGACCATTAAAGTGTTCATCAAGCTAGGAAGGATGAGTCACGTACGTACAATCCCCATCCCCACGCATAGATACCGACGTAACAGAATAAACGGGAAGTCTTTTAAGTGTCTCATCATCAGACAGTGACTGCGTGGTGAGAAGGATCTCATATCTAAAGTGTACGTAAGCACGTAGGATCAGTTTAGAGTAGAATGTAATCCTTTAGTAGTGATATATAAATAGATCAATATCTAGTAATTATAAAGAAATACGCGGACATGTGGTTCAGTTGTCTTTTGGATTCGAGCTATTTTTCTTTCTTTTTTTTCTTTCTTTCATTTAATCCTTCTTTCTTCATCTATCAAAATAGACATTAATCAACGAGGGATCTTCATGTTTCTTGTCCATAAATCTATTCATTCATCCATGTATCCATTCATTCCGCATTCATTCATTCATCCATGTATCAATTTATTCATCCATGTATTCATTCATCCATGTATCCATCCATTCATCCATGTATTCATTCATCCATCCATCCATTCATTCCGCATTCATTCATTCATCCATGTATCCATTCATCCATGTATCCATTCATTCATTCATTCATTCATTTCCATCCATCCATTCCACACTTCATCAGTTCATTCATCCATGTATTAATCCCAGTTACCAGTAGCCATCTGTACTACTGCGAATAGTCACTTTCAATCTACGACAGCTGCCTGTTTTTTTAAGTCTTTTGTTTGTGTTGCTTTAGCGTAATGCTTGCTGAGAAAACCAGCGCAAGAACCACGATTGTTCTTCAGCTTGACAGATTTTGAAACACTGGCATTGATAACCCAAAACACTTTGGAGTGGTTTCTGCATGTGCGGAAGTTCAGATCGGAAACCCTCATCGAATTGTAGTATGTCTAATATGTATTTTGCAATTAAGTTAATCAATTCACGATATATTGTTGGCGAGTGTAAATGTTTAATATTTTAATTTCTTCTATTTAAAAATATAAACATCTATGAAAACATCAGAAAACGATTCAAAAGATGTTTTAAAAACGAATATCCAATTAACGAATAACCACAGCGCGACAGAGTAAAGTGGTCTTGAATATGGGTTTTAGTTATTTTTAGCGGTATATATATGGTTCAATAATATTGAATATCCCAATGGTAGTTCCAGTGATGATTTTCCCCCCAGAAATCCCAGTTTAAATATCCCAGTGTACAAAGACAGTGTATAGAGAGTCCTTAATCGGTAGTTTCATGTTTAGCAATCACTTTGTTTTTGAAGGAATGGACTACATAGCCGGACCAGCTTATCACTGTTTTGACAAATCTGAAGTCACATGCCGCTGACCAAAAGACACGCGGGTTCTCGATACGAGAGAATGCCGCACTTCTGACCTTTGTGCGCACGCTTGGAGGGAAATAAGTGATAGTTCCGCTGTGGAAAAGACTCAGAATAGTATAAAGGTCTATAAAACTTTGACTTCCGGAAGACTCAGAATAGTCTTTATTAACACGATTAAACTACTAGACTTATTACAACCAACTGTGATTAATGCCATTCCCATTTTGTTTCCCATTCCCAGTGCCTAAATCCCAGTCCCATTCGAAAACGCAGTTTGGCAATTCTGTTTCCCATTCCCAGTGGTTAAATCCCAGTCCTAGTGTATGTAATCTCATTTCCCCAGCCCAAAAATAGACAAATCCCAGCTCCCATCAGTTTACCCCTTAATTGAGGACCGTCTTTATTAACACGAGTAAACTACTAGACTTATTACAACCAACTGTGATCTAAACACAAACTGATTGACAATCACACGTGGGTTTTACTTGTTACTCCTCAAACAAGGTCTTGTACTCTGCAATGAAAACAAGAACTTGTCAGTACTGAATAAATTTAGCCAGGCGTTCTTTGTGGAGGATGGGTAATGGCCGAGAAGATTGGGTCGAGCTGCCCTCCCTTTCTTTGTGTTATTATACATCGTTTCGATCTTCTTCTGATCTGAGATCTATTTTCTATTTTCGTAGTTGTACGTGCAAAGCATCATGGGATAGGACACAATGGACGGGTATTTTATACTGAAATCTTTTTTTGGACACACCTTCAAAGGACAATTTGCCATCACGGTCTTTGTCCGTTGAAGTCATTATGTTGTCAACGTTGATATCGAGATTGTAAGCAGCTTTGAAAAGTTTACGCAGCTCAGGTTTGTCGATAAAGCCATCTTTATTTCTGTCGTAATTATTGAATTCCTCTCTATCGGCTGTAATTCGAGGTTAAATGAGGAATGTTAATTATTGGGAACCAACATGGCCGCCATGACGTCACGTGCAAGCCAGCAATGGCGAGAATGATCACAATCAATAAAATATACGTGTAGTTTAAGAAAATAACAACATTACTTACACTCGTCTGTCCGCTTGGTAACCACCTAAAGAAGACAAACAGAAAGACGGTTGATAAATGTACTCGAATTTATATCGAAAAAAAAAACCACGCATTTTGCCGGTGTAAATTCCGTGTAAATGTAGTACAAATGCCGTGATGAAAGTTCAGTGACTAAGTGTGCGTGATCAGATGTTAATTTTCTCAGCCTCCAAAAGAAAATGGGCAAAGCATTCTGGTAGTTGTACCCATAATGCAAATCGCCAACTGTTCTGCCAACACCATGGGATACACAGGTAACCCAAGAATGTGTGTAACGGCGTGCAATATAGACCTACTATTCCACGAACACCATGGGATACACAGGTAACCCAAGAATGTGTGTAACGGCGTGCAATATAGACCTACTATTCCACGAACACCATGGGATACACAGGTAACCCAAGAATGTGTGTAACGGCGTGCAATATAGACCTACTATTCCACGAACACCATGGGATACACAGGTAACCCAACAATGTGTGTAACGGCGTGCAATATAGACCTACTATTCCACGAACACCATGGGATACACAGGTAACCCAAGAATGTGTTTAACTGCGTGCAATAGACCTATTTAGCTTGTATGCAAATTGCCCATTTCAGATCATGTGATGTAAACACTGATATTCTCTGGAGAATTGTTCCTTTATATTTCTGAAATTTATTCGTTCATATTGAAAAGACTAATTCTCCAGAGAATATCAGTGTTTACATCACATGATCTGAAATGGGCAATTTGCATACAAGCTAAAGAGGTCTATTGTGTAGACTCTCCTCCTTCCCATTCCCCTTCCAGACCGCCAAGCTACGCCCGCTTCTCCTCCCCAATCCCCTCTCCTCCTTCCTTTCCCCCTCCCCCTTCCCAATCCCCTTCCAGACCGCCAAGCTACGCAGGCTAATAGTGACGTGGCATCCCGAACTTAACATCTTTGTTCTCGTGGTTCTGAGCGCTAATGCTTAGGAATATCACAACTAGATAAATAGGCTTAAATAGGATTAGCAGGCTGTAAGGGTACTACTTTGATAAAGCACGCCTCGCTGGATCAATTGTGGGGATTCAGAAATGATGAAAGAAGGCTAGGGTTCTTCTCATGATGAAAAAGGAGCGATCATATGAAACATACTGAAGACCATGGCACAACTCATACTTGATCTCTCTACAGAATAATGAGCTAGGAATTCCTTGCAGCACTGACCATTCTCGTCATTAGAGCTATTAGGTGATTGTTTACAGTATTTATCGCCAAAGACCAAGGTTGGAGATTATTAATGATATTTGTGATGGTTTTTTTAATGGTAAAAGTGAAATTAGAGTCAAAAACTGCGATCCATGTGTGCTAGATCTGTATTATACTATTAATGCTGATGCTTTCCCATGAAATACCTCAAATTTGGGCTAGTTTTTGGTGGATATTTCGCGATGATGAAATAAAATCTCCCCTGAAAACATTTTGAGGAAATAAATGGCGGTTGTCGTTGATAATTCGTCACTTACGTCATCCCTTGCACGCTTGGGGAAGGCGTCAATCTGTGCCACAAAGGCGAAGAGAAAAATAGCTGCAATTATCTGCTTCATCATGTTGGAACTTCAAGCTTGGAAATACAGTCGCATATGAGCACATCTCTTGGTTGGGTCGTTGTTATGTTCTGATCCACCCATAATTAGCATGATGTAAGAACGGATTCTGATTGGTTAAAACGTAATACCTTTCTTACACCCACTCAGTTGGTCAATATATTCCTCTATTGTGTCGATTATAATAATGGCTTAGCGGAATGATTCTCTTCACGCATGATTCAGTAATCCATGGCCAGGCCCCGGTTGCACGAAAGGTGAATAGCGCTATCCACCACGGATAAGTCTTATCCAACGGATAAAATTGATGCAGTTATCCAATAAATTGTATCCTATGGATACGACTTATTCGGTGGATAGCGCTAATTCACCGTGCAACCAGGGCCTAGTAAGTAAGTAATAACCTTTATTTAATCCCAGGGTAATCCCTTCAGTATCCCGAAGGACACTGTTATCACTGGGAGCCCTGGCAAACATAAAGCACCTGACCGGTGCTTGTGTCATTTGCTATGTGACGTTTTCAATTTCCACCCCAAATAACCTAACTAGAATGAACATGCTGAAAATGGTCAATGTTGAAAGTTTCAAACGAATTACGTAGATAGGACGAAAGTACAAAAACCTCATTTCAGAGACAAAACTCGTTGCATTAGGAAGCCCCTAGACTATAAGCTGACATGGGCTTCTATGAGGAATCACTCATGCCCCCAATACAAAACGAAGGTTATAAGCAAATGACTCACACGGACAGTGAATACCAATCGTGTGTCAAACAGTTGTACTTTAAAACGTTACGATAACAGTGTATCACTACATTACACAGTTTTGTGGTTTTAACTCCACTGAAATGCGTCCGCGATGTTGTGTTATAAGTATTGACAAGTTCTAGGTTTAGGCGCGAAACTGCATTCAATTGAAAGCCTTTTGAATACAAGCTTATCGGCGCGCCAAAAATAAGCCATCAAAAAGTTAGTTTGTATGATCAATAAAAGACCAGGGATTACAGTGCAATTAGCCATTACTGATCCATATCAATAGATGTGTACTAGTTTGTTCAATAACCAGCTCTTGTAAAAAATGGGTTTCGTTTGACCAACTCCTAAACTAGTACCGGTTCGCTGTTTTCATGAAATACGACTATCACCCCTAGTACCTCAGTGCCGAATATATACGTCTCTCCTGAGATCTCTGAGAGTGAGTATTGAACTGGATCGGAAAAGAATGAGAGATCAGGGCAAATAGTTCTTTCAATATGTCTAGACCCAGACCTTAATAATAACTCAGTTTTTTAGGTTCAAAGCGGGTTCGTTTATCAGTAATTCCACATAATAAAAATAACATGATTACAAAATAGCAGGTATAATAGAGCATGTCATAGCGCATGGAGCAAAATAGATCGATTTATTTCAACATGGCGTAGCATCCGCTAAATGCGCCAAACTCTATCACTTTTGGACAGTTTGAATTTCAATTTTCGCTTATTAACACTGTAAATTTATTTTAACCAAGCGCAAACTATTCGGCAGTAAAAAAAAGTAAAATGTCTGCCTAGAACTGCAGCTTTATCGTTGCATCAACTCAGTATTTCATGGGAAAACAACAGCATTAATAGTAAATATACAGATCTAGCCCTGTTTTCAAACTTTATTTATTGGCACTTTCAAAATATATGAATTTCCATTTCTTTTTTGCTTCATTAATGTGCTTCATTAATGTTCTGACTGATCCCAACACAATTGATTTGTAAAGGCCGCTTTGCATTGTTTCTTTGAACAAAGTAGTCTACCTTACAGTCTACTAACCAGGCCTATTGATCTAGTTGTGATATTCCTCAGCATTAGGGGTGGACCATTACATTATCGTTGCATGAATTTTGGCTGCTCGATTGTTTTCTTTGCTCCTAGCTGTGCATTTTTTTTAAGGACCTTGACTTTGTACGATACTGATTTTTTTTCTTCAATTTTTTTAAAATTTATAAGTTTACTTTACAAAAAAATTCGAATAGCAGCTTGAGGGGATATATCCTGGCGGAGCGAAGACTTGTCCTTGCTGGAGTTGGAGTCCTGTACCCATGAGAGTCCTGTACCCATGCACAGTGCACAGCCGTCCATCGTAACAATACTAGGCCTGGCTTCATTTCACAGTTCCACGATTCAAAGCAAATCTTTTTGAAGAATTATGTTCTTTTTATTAATTATTTCAATACTCAATCACAAAAGTATTTCATACTGCTATTGCTACTGTTTTTAAAGGAAACTAAAATTCCTTTTTATATCAAAGATTTTAAAATATTATTGCATTGGAATCTACATTGCTTGCTCGAATTTGTTTGGTCAATTCCTTTATTGTGTTGATTATAATAATGGCTTAGCGGAATGATTCTCTTCACGCACGATTCAGTAATCCATGGCCAGGCCCCGGTTGAAAGGTGAATAGCGCTATCCACCACGGATAAGTCTTATCCAACGGATAAAATTGATGCAGTTATCCAATAAATTGTATCCTATGGATACGACTTATTCGGTGGATAGCGCTAATTCACCGTGCAACCAGGGCCTAGTAAGTAAGTAATAACCTTTATTTAATCCCAGGGTAATCCCTTCAGTATCCCGAAGGACACTGTTATCACTGGGAGCCCTGGCAAACATAAAGCACCTGACCGGTGCTTGTGTCATTTGCTATGTGACGTTTTCAATTTTCACCCCAAATAACCTAACTAGAATGAACATGCTGAAAATGGTCAATCTAGAAAGTTTCAAACGAATTACGTAGATAGGATGAAAGTACAAAAACCTCATTTCAGAGACAAAACTCGTTGCATTAGGAAGCCCCTAGACTATAAGCTGACATGGGCTTCTATGAGGAATCACTCATGCCCCCAATACAAAACGAAGGTTATAAGCAAATGACTCACACGGACAGTGAATACCAAGCGTTTGTGTCAAACAGTTACTTTAAAACGTTACGATAACAGTGTTCACTACAGTACACAGTTTTGTGCATTTAACTCCACTGATATGCGTCCGCGATGTTGTGTTATAAGTACTATTCTTCCCAGTAAACTGCGACACAGTCGATTTTTTTACCGCGTTCGTAGCGTCTGTGTTTGTAACCACGTGATGTGAATTTTGTACCACGTGAACAAATTTTTGGCACCACGTGATGCGTTTGCAACGAGGTTTATAAGCAAGCTAGAGTTTGATTTGGTCGGAAACGTTGGGCAAGAATTCATTAAATAACCACAGTAAAATTACTACACCAGTTTGTTGCACGTGTATTTTCTATACGGGAAAAGCTCAAGTTTATAGAAAGGTCGCGTTAGTAACACTACTAATTAATTAGGCTTGCTTTCTTCATCAACCAATCAAAACGGATGGCTCCCACGCCTGAAATTGACAAGATATTTTGCGATCTTAATATTGGCACGATGACTGATCATTTGATCTTTGATGAGGACCAGGGCCCGGGAGAAAGCAATTTTCAGTGTGCCTTGCATGTCGCCGTAGATGTTTTTCTAAGGCTAAAGAGCTTGCTTGATATATGTGGGGAATTTAGCTTTTCTTGTTTTCAACTTCGTCCTTTTCTAGATACAATCATGACCAGGGCGGGAGGAGAGATATGACGGATCGAAGTACGTCCACAAGTGATCACGAGGTACAAAAAAGTGCATCACGTGACTACATTCCAATTGGCACGAGCGGCGTTTCAAAATCGATAGTGTCGCAGTTTACTGGGAAGAATAGTATTGACCAGTTCTAGGTTTAGGTGCGAAACTGCATTCAATTGAAAGCCTTTTGAATACAAGTTTATCGGCGCGCCAAAAATAAGCCATCAAATTAAAAGTCAGTTTGAATGGTCAATAAAAGACCAGGGATTACAGTATTATGCAATAGAGATCTTTCGCATAACTCCACTCCATATGCTAATGATCTACTGCAGTGGAAACACCTACAAAATATGCAAAACGCACGTGAAATACCTAATCAACCGTTCACGCAGACAATTATTTTGCGGCGAATTCGAAATATATATATGTTTGAACAACAGTAATACAGCACACGAAAATTTCAAGTGACAAAGACTTTGTAATTCATCATTTTTTATTCTACGTCTGACCGTTTTTTACTGCGTACAGACACTTTTATTTATGGCTATATATATCACAAACTTGTATACTTTATCACTACCAGTGCAAAGTTGGTCTTAAAATGCAGTCAATCAGTCTCATCACTGTCGTTGTATTTTTGTAGAAGATTACTGATTTTATCCATCATTTGCATTGCCTTGTCACACATATCCACATGGCTTTTGCTCGCCTGTTTGGCAAGTTTCCCCCGGCTTGTTGTTTTCTTCTTCTTCATTTTTTTGGTCGACGGCGGGTCAGGATTAATCACTGATTCGACCCCCTGGCCTTCATCAATGGAGTCGTCGGAACTGCTGAGCTCGTGCAGGTTTGCGGCATGAGCGAACTTGTTTAATTTTCTTTCCTCAGGGCAACACTTGCTCGAGTAGCGAGTCATACTTTCTTTGATAGACTTGGACATTCTTTGCGACTGACTGGTTTCTGCGATTGGCTGGTGAGGTTTCTGGACGTTTAGGTTCACAATTCTATTCTATTCTATCAGTACTATCTCCTCCTCCTTAGTTGTCACTTTTCAACGATGCTGCTTTTTCTTTGGGGGTTCTACAGCAAATATTGAAAAAGAAAGAAATAACATGTCGGAGAAACGGTATCCGGTCGTTTCGCTAACAAGTCGTTTCGTCACCTGTCATTTCGATAACACATGGGTCGTTTCGATAACATAACCTAAATACATTTATATTGATGTGTATACGATGTATAACATGAAACTAATAAAGATTACATCATATATATGGTATTAGTGTAGATTTCTTCATATTTATATTTCTTCATATTTCCGCCGCGGTGAAGTGACGTGTAAATTTCAAGCATCGATCTTCACGGTCTTCAATGATATTTCTGAGTTCGATAATGTTTATAATTCTGATTTGAAACGAGTCCAAGACATAAAGGGAATGTGTTTTGTGGTTATTGCATCAATTCGAGTTTCATCAGCAAAGCCGATAACGTAACTCGGCTGTGCATTGTGTGTTCGCGATCCCGTTGTGTTTCAAACTCCAAAAGCAGCTTAAGCGCTAGCAGTTGGTAGCTGTTTTCGGTCCTTTCCTTCATTGAATCAGAGCTTTAGCGAAACCCTAACTAAAGAACAAACTTTCAGGGTTGATGATGATCAGGGTTGAGTGAATAAACCATTTTAGCCGGTTATTTAGAGCCGGTAAAAACTTTAATGGTACAGACAAGTTTCAGTTCGAGAGGAGAATAAGCTTATAATAGCTTAATGTTTATACGGTATAAAAAGGTTTCATCAAAGGTTTCATCTCAAACAACAACGAAAACTAGACTAGCGATGTTGGCGCCAGTTCATTAAAAAAGACCCAAACATACACTCTGTTGCCCCTAACAACATCACAACATGACGTTGAAAAAGTGTCTTACTGAAGTGTCTTACTGAAGTGAACAGACTGTTTAGGGATGTTTCGCTAACAGACGCCACGCCAAACGATCAAGATCCAATTATTCTACGGTTTCTATTCTACAATACAATGGTTCGAGGTGAACACGAAAGATTTTATAAAACGCTGGGACGTTTCGCTAACAGACGCCACGCCAAACGATCAAGATCCACTATTCTACAATACAATGAGATACAATACAACATCAGGCTGGTGTCAGAAAAGAAACTGAAGCGCGTTCAACGCAAGAAATACCAGCAATTGCAAGCCAAGCTATTTGGTCACTGGGAGCAATATGCAAATGGTGAGAGGTCTGCCAAGCAACTTCTAAAACTATGTTCCCACCTGAATGGACCAGCCCGTGGCCAGTAAAAGTAGTTGTAAATAAAACCATGTAAATATATATATTTGTAAATACTGTATTCATTAATAAAATAGTTTTAGTAAAAGTATTGCTATTACATGTATATATTTCCTTAATAAAATAGTTTTAATGATGAAAAGGTTGTTTATGGATTTGTTTATGTAGATATTTTAGAATATATTTGTATTTCTTTTTACTTACCTATACTTTTGCTCAGGATTGTAGTAACTATATAGTTGAAGTCATATGATCCTAGCCTGTTCACAAAATTACTTAATCTATATTTGAACTGGACTTAAACTTGTATTTACTCCAACTTTAATTATAATATGCCCTCAAACTGATCAGGAAACCCTGATCAGTCTTCCACAGACCCCAACGGCCGAGCGGGGGTCTGTGGAAGAGTCTACAGCAAATTCAGGATGTTAGCGAAACGACTTGTTATCACGAGTTCAAGACATCGATTTTTTCAGTAATAAAGTATTAATTACTTGTTAAAAAGTTAACTGATACACGGAAATATATGTTATATAAGATCTTAACACTCAAAATAACAGATTCAGGATGTTATCGAAACGACCCAGGTGTTATCGAAACGACTTGTTATCGAAACGACTTGTTAGCGAAACGACCGGTATTCGCCTCCGAGACAGCTCCTAGCTTGAAGCTTGCTGTATTCTTCTGATGTTACTTACAGCAATCCCGCCGCCATTTACAGACCGTTCCTTTCGACTGCGATATCTTATCAAATATGTACTACCCGCTTTATTACTACTGACAACAATGCAGATTCCTCCTCCCGATGATTATTTGCTTCCGATAATGCAGCGTCTTGATCCAACATTCTATGGTTTTGACTACAGAGGCAAGGATTTATTTGTGACAGTAGAGAATCAGATATATTTGTTCTGGTTGAACACTGGAGAGCTACCGGAAACTTTGTTGGACATCACTTTTAGGATATATCTAGAGATTTAGCGCGATTCAACAGAAGGGGGAGGAGAAGACAAAGAACAAGAGGGTGCAAACTAAATAGCGTCAACAACAAAGTGTTATTGACATTGATGTGGCTAAGAAAATACCCATGTATAGACACCTTAGCATTAATCTTCGATGTCAGTCCCTCGACTAGCCTCCTCCGCATGCAACTTCAAATAAAGAAATCCAAATAAAGAAATCCGACAAGAGAGGGGAAAGGGATTAGTCCCCCTCGGCTTCCGGCCTTGCAGGGATCCTAAGGGGTTCCCAAAGGGGTTGCATGTGGAGGAGGCTATCCCTCGACTGTTTCAACGATAATACACAGCGCTAGCGTTGTATTAACTCATTTTGTGGAGTTTTTTTTGCTAATCAGGTTTTTTGGCCAAGCATTGCAGAGTGGAATGCTTTAAGAGGAACGTGGCCTTCATTTCCCGGTGCAGTTGGGTGAACATGTTCTGATGTTTTTATTTCGAATTCGCAGCAAAACAATTGTCTGAACGGTTGATTAGCGAACCAAGGGTATTTCACGTGCGTTTTGCATATTTTGTAGGTGTTTCCACTGCAGTAGATCATTAGCATATGGAGTGGAGTTATGCGAAAGATCTCTATTGCATAATACTGTAACCCTGGTCTTTTATTGACCATTCAAACTGACTTTTTGATGGCTTATTTTTGGCGCGCCGATAAGCTTGTATTCAAAGGGCTTTCAACAAGAGTACCCAACGACACTTGTGTTCACATGCTAATTATAGTTGATATTTAACAACCATGGGAAAATATTATCTGCTCCTCACTGCCAGTCAGCTTGATATTGACGATTTAATTTCCCAGCCAGGAATTGATATGGAAAAAAAATTCCAGCTAGGGGAAGATCATTCCCGGCAAGGGAAAGGTGTTCCCAGCTAGGGGAAGATGTAAGAACATGGTTTGCCAGCTAGCTCGCATTCGTACCAACATTTTACCAGCCATGCAGCAATGAAAATGAGAAATATGACATTAAAAAGAGGTTTTAGGAATTGGTCAAATTGTTTTCAGACATGACTAAAACATTTCGCACCTAACGTGCGTTTTGCATATTTTGTAGGTGCTTCCCACTGCAGTAGATCATTAGCATATGGGTGGAGTTATGCGAAAGATCTCTATTGCATAATACTGTAATCCCTGGTCTTTTATTGACCATTCAAACTGACTTTTTGATGGCTTATTTTTGGCGCGCCGATAAGCTTGTATTCAAAAGGCTTTCAATTGAATGCAGTTTCGCGCCTAAACCTAGAACTTGTCAATACCAAGAGAAAATGAGGTAAGAGAAGGAATCCCTGGTACCCCATCATGTGCCCCGTTAATTCTATTTTTAGATCGAAGCTATTTTTAGCTTTAGTTACCATGCCCGCGCTCTTGACTTGTAGAATTATAAAATACTCAACCTTACCTTGGTTTTTCCTTTCAAAAACTTTTTATTTTTTGCCATTACTGCGATTCTCAGTATTATGCGAACTCAGACATGCAAACAGTCGGCTGGAACTTGGATTTTCGCTGCCGTCAATCGACATAAAAAAATCAGTAAACTTAAAAATATAAGTCAGAAGATCCACCAAATGGAAACCAAATATGATTTTGAGCTAAATTATGGATCATTTGGTCGAAGAATATATTTAGTTTTGAATTCGTTTGAGTTTTGAATTTGATTGACGGGTAGCGAAAAAACAAGTTCCAGCCGACTGTTTGAATGTCTGAGTTCGCATAATACTGAGAACCGCAGTAAAAAGAAAAGCAAAAGACTACACATCTTCTGCTCCAAGATAACAAAGCAGTGGTCGCACGATTGCTATGATGTTTACATGCAAAGTCTGCACTGAATAAAAATACAAAACTGAGCGAAACAATATCGTCAACTCTCTGAGAAAAGGCCACAATTTAATTCTCTGAGATTCATTGAAGGATTTTACGAATACTCAGGCGAATTGAGCAAAATTAAGGTGCTACAAATATAAACTACACAACGGTCAAAGTCAAAGCAATCACGAAAACAAACTCTTAAGTTAAAGTGGTCTTACCGGCACTTGTATTCAACAATTACGAAGTCCAAGCGTTATTCTCAGGTTGGAAAACACGAAGGAAACTTTACAAGAGCCAACATCACCAAAACCTTGAAGCACCAGCCATATTGTGGACATGAAAATTAAATTCAACCATCTGCAGTCCTACAAGACGCCGGCTACAACAAAACGACTCCCGACTCCTTGGTCGGTTTTCTCTGTCGAAGGACATTGGCAAACTGAAGCTGTTTTCCTCTATTTAGAATCGTCTCAAGTGTCCCAAATTCACAATAATTTCAGTCAAATCCCAAAAGGATAATTTGGTAAAATCCTTTATTGAGTTTTCGAAGTAAAAATTTGTAAAATGTTCGAGAAAGTTGAAAAGATTTTCTTCGCTCAATTTTGAATTTTCATATCAAAACCGTGCGTAACGGCCTGCGCGACCTCGCCTTATATGATCTGACCAATCACGTTCCGTTCTAAAGATAGATTGATTCTAAAAATAGAATTAACGGGGCACATGATGGGTCAAGAGCCCAATACCAGGGATTCCTTCTCTTACCTCATTTTCTCTTGTCAATACTTATAACACAACATCGCGGACGCATTTCAGTGGAGTTAAAACCACAAAACTGTGTAATGTAGTGATACACTGTTATCGTAACGTTTTAAAGTAACTGTTTGACACAAACGCTTGGTATTCACTGTCCGTGTGAGTCATTTGCTTATAAACTTCGTTTTGTATTGGGTGCATGAGTGATTCCTCATAGAAGCCCATGTCAGCTTATAGTCTAGGGGCTTCCTAATGCAACGAGTTTTGTCTCTGAAATGAGGTTTTTGTACTTTCATCCTATCTACGTAATTCGTTTGAAACTTTCTAGATTGACCATTTTCAGCATGTTCATTCTAGTTAGGTTATTTGGGGTGAAAATTGAAAACGTCACATAGCAAATGACACAAACACCGGTCAGGTGCTTTATGTTTGCCAGGGCTCCCAGTGATAACAGTGTCCTTCGGGATACTGAAGGGATTACCCTGGGATTAAATAAAGGTTATTACTTACTTACTAGGCCCTGGTTGCACGGTGAATTAGCGCTATCCACCGAATAAGTCGTATCCATAGGATACAATTTATTGGATAACTGCATCAATTTTATCCGTTGGATAAGACTTATCCGTGGTGGATAGCGCTATTCACCTTTCGTACGTGCAACCGGGGCCTGGTCATGGATTACTGAATCATGCGTGAAGAGAATCATTCCGCTAAGCCATTATTATAATCGACACAATAAAGGAATTGACCAACTGAGGGTGTGTAAGAGAGGTATTACGTTTTAGCCAATCAGAATCCGTTCTTACATCATGCTAATTATGGGTGGATCAGAACATAACAACGACCCAACCAAGAGATGTGCTCATATGCGACTGTATTTCCAAGCTTGAAGTTTCAACATGATGAAGCAGATAATTGCAGCTATTTTTCTCTTCGCCTTTGTGGCACAGATTGACGCCTTCCCCAAGCGTGCAAGATATGACGTAAGTGACGAATTATCAACGACAACCGCCATTTATTTCCTCAAAATGTTTTCAGGGGAGATTTTATTTCATCATCGCGAAATATCCACCAAAAACTAGCCCAAATTTGAGGTATTTCATGGGAAAGCATCAGCATTAATAGTATAATACAGATCTAGCACACATGGATCGCAGTTTTTGACTCTAATTTCACTTTTACCATAAAAAAAAAACATCACAAATATCATTAATAATCTCCAACCTTGGTCTTTGGCGATAAATACTGTAAACAATCACCTAATAGCTCTAATGACGAGAATGGTCAGTGCTGCAAGGAAGTCCTAGCTCATTATTCTGTAGAGAGATCAAGTATGAGTTGTGCCATGGTCTTCAGTATGTTTCATATGATCGCTCCTTTTTCATCATGAGAAGAACCCTAGCCTTCTTTCATCATTTCTGAATCCCCACAATTGATCCAGCGAGGCGTGCTATGTATTGTAAAGGCCGCTTTATGAGTAGTACCCTTACAGCCTGCTAATCCTATTTAAGCCTATTTATCTAGTTGTGATATTCCTAAGCATTAGCGCTCAGAACCACGAGAACAAAGATGTTAAGTTCGGGATGCCACGTCACTATTAGCCTGCGTAGCTTGGCGGTCTGGAAGGGGATTGGGAAGGGGGAGGGGGAAAGGAAGGAGGAGAGGGGATTGGGGAGGAGAAGCGGGCGTAGCTTGGCGGTCTGGAAGGGGAATGGGAAGGAGGAGAGTCTACACAATAGACCTCTTTAGCTTGTATGCAAATTGCCCATTTCAGATCATGTGATGTAAACACTGATATTCTCTGGAGAATTAGTCTTTTCAATATGAACGAATAAATTTCAGAAATATAAAGGAACAATTCTCCAGAGAATATCAGTGTTTACATCACATGATCTGAAATGGGCAATTTGCATACAAGCTAAATAGGTCTATTGCACGCAGTTAAACACATTCTTGGGTTACCTGTGTATCCCATGGTGTTCGTGGAATAGTAGGTCTATATTGCACGCCGTTACACACATTGTTGGGTTACCTGTGTATCCCATGGTGTTCGTGGAATAGTAGGTCTATATTGCACGCCGTTACACACATTCTTGGGTTACCTGTGTATCCCATGGTGTTCGTGGAATAGTAGGTCTATATTGCACGCCGTTACACACATTCTTGGGTTACCTGTGTATCCCATGGTGTTCGTGGAATAGTAGGTCTATATTGCACGCCGTTACACACATTCTTGGGTTACCTGTGTATCCCATGGTGTTGGCAGAACAGTTGGCGATTTGCATTATGGGTACAACTACCAGAATGCTTTGCCCATTTTCTTTTGGAGGCTGAGAAAATTAACATCTGATCACGCACACTTAGTCACTGAACTTTCATCACGGCATTTGTACTACATTTACACGGAATTTACACCGGCAAAAATGCGTGGTTTTTTTTTTTTTCGATATAAATTCGAGTACATTTATCAACCGTCTTTCTGTTTGTCTTCTTTAGGTGGTTACCAAGCGGACAGACGAGTGTAAGTAATGTTGTTATTTTCTTAAACTACACGTATATTTTATTGATTGTGATCATTCTCGCCATTGCTGGCTTGCACGTGACGTCATGGCGGCCATGTTGGTTCCCAATAATTAACATTCCTCATTTAACCTCGAATTACAGCCGATAGAGAGGAATTCAATAATTACGACAGAAATAAAGATGGCTTTATCGACAAACCTGAGCTGCGTAAACTTTTCAAAGCTGCTTACAATCTCGATATCAACGTTGACAACATAATGACTTCAACGGACAAAGACCGTGATGGCAAATTGTCCTTTGAAGGTGTGTCCAAAAAAAGATTTCAGTATAAAATACCCGTCCATTGTGTCCTATCCCATGATGCTTTGCACGTACAACTACGAAAATAGAAAATATATTTCAGATCAGAAGAAGATCGAAACGATGTATAATAACACAAAGAAAGGGAGGGCAGCTCGACCCAATCTTCTCGGCCATTACCCATCCTCCACAAAGAACGCTTGGCTAAATTTATTCAGTACTGACAAGTTCTTGTTTTCATTGCAGAGTACAAGACCTTGTTTGAGGAGTAACAAGTAAAACCCACGTGTGTTTGTCAATCAGTTTGTGTTTAGATCACAGTTGGTTGTAATAAGTCTAGTAGTTTACTCGTGTTAATAAAGACGGTCCTCAATTAAGGGGTAAACTGATGGGAGCTGGGATTCGTCTATTTTTGGGCTGGGGAAATGAGATTACATACACTAGGACTGGGATTTAACCACTGGGAATGGGAAACAGAATTGCCAAACTGCGTTTTCGAATGTATACGTTTTCGAATGTATGCGTTTTCGAATGTGTGCGTTTTCGAATGTATGCGTTTTCGAATGTATGCGTTTTCGAATGTGTGCGTTTTCGAATGTATACGTTTTCGAATGTATGCGTTTTCGAAGGTATGCGTTTTCGAATGTATGCGTTTTCGAATGTATGCGTTTTCGAATGTATGCGTTTTCGAATGCGTTTCGAATGTATGTTTTTCGAATGTATGCGTTTTCGAATGTATGCGTTTTCGAAGGTATGCGTTTTCGAATGTATGCGTTTTCGAATGTATGCGTTTTCGAATGTATGCGTTTTCGAATGTATGCGTTTTCGAATGTATGCGTTTTCGAAGGTATGCGTTTTCGAATGTATGCGTTTTCGAATGTGTGCGTTGCGTTTTCGAATGTATGCGTTTTCGAATGTATGCGTTTTCGATGTATGCGTTTTCGAATGTATTTCGTTTTTTTCGATGTATGCGTTTTCGAATGTATGCGCGTTTTCGAATGTATGCGTTTTCGAATGTATGCGTTTTCGAATGTATGCGTTTTCGAATGTATGCGTTTTCGAATGTATGCGTTTTCGAATGTATGTATGCGTTTTCGAATGTATGCGTTTTCGAATGTATGCGTTTTTTCGAATGTATGCGTTTTCGAATGTATGCGTTTTCGAATGTATGCGTTTTCGAATGTATGCGTTTTCGAATGTATGCGTTTTTTCGAATGTATGCGTTTTCGAATGTATGCGTTTTCGAATGTATGCGTTTTCGAATGTATGCGTTTTCGAATGTATGCGTTTTTTTCGAATGTATGCGTTTTCGAATGTATGCGTTTTCGAATGTATGCGTTTTCGAATGTATGCGTTTTCGAATGTATGCGTTTTCGAATGTATGCGTTTTCGAATGTATGCGTTTTCGAATGTATGCGTTTTCGAATGTGTGCATTTTCGAATGTATGCGTTTTCGAATGTATGCGTTTTCGAATGTATGCGTTGTTGAGACCCGAAAGTATTTCCCTTTGATTAATTACATTTAGAAACCATATACAACTCCAAGGGGATCTAGAAAGTGCCATTCGACTGGCTACAACAGGAAGCCCGATCGATAATTCAAACACAGACAGACCACGCTCTCAGTGCCGTACGAAGATATTCCGAAGATCAATTTGAAAAATAAAGGCTATGAATCGATCGACTGATCAAAATCATTGCCTTGGGTTTTTTTTTAAACTAAGTAGCTATTTTCTGTTGGTTTTCCAAGTACGACTGACAGTTCAATGTATATACTTAGAAACCCTAGAGGATCTTGTGCGTTTCCTATTTGGCTATTTACCATCATGTTCGTCTTCATAAGCGTTTTGTACCATTCAAGAGCAGCAAGCAAATGAGTGGCGTTCAAAATGGGTTACAATATTTTACCATTGAAAACACCGACTCCAGAGAGAATCACTTGGTACTCTGCTACTCTCTCACTCTCTCTCCCTCTCTCTCCCTCTCTCTCTCCCTCTCTCTCTCCCTCTCTCTCCCTCTCTCTCTCCCTCTCTCTCTCCCTCTCTCTCTCTCTCTCTCTCTCTCTCTCTGTGATTCAAGGGTTCAAGGGTGACTAACATGAGTACGTGTACTCTGAGAGATTCACCTACTTTATAGATATGTCACGCTAAACAAGCACTACCATTCGTCAAATGTTTCTATTAGTGACAATGCGCAGCAACCGTTAAAGTCTAAAATCAGATGAAAACTGAAAGATTTAAATCGTAAGGTCAGGATATCTGAAAATGAAATATTTGTAAATACCAAACTGAAAATGCATAGAAAACAAATGGGTACAAGTTAATTATCCACTTCTTCAAAGTTCAATAATATAGTCTTTAATAATAATAATAATAATAATAATAATAATGATGATGGCGATGGTGATGATGATGATAATAATAATATTTACTTGATAAAGAAACTATGATGAGCATAAACAGAACAAATGTTCGGAAAAAATCAGACGCCTCGAGCGGGATTCGAACCCAGGACACCCCGATTTCATGACAGGTGCTCTACCCACTGAGCTACCGAGGCAACTACAGTGGCGTGGAGTTCAAATTAGCTCAAAGACGCTGATTCAAATTAGCTCAAAGACGCTGATTTTCATAATATATAATAATAATAAAAATAATAATAATAATAATAATAATAATAATAATAACAATAACAATAATAATAATAATAATAATAATAATAATAATAATAATAATAATAATAATAATAATAATAATAATAATAATAACATAATGTATTTATATAGTGCTTTTTCCTAGGAAGCCCAAAAGCGCTTTACAATCAAATAAATATACAATAAATATACTAACGAAGGTCTGTATAGATTCAGAAGGCTAACACTGATCTGACCCGGTTATAAGCTGAGTGGATAGTACTCTCCGTTGAAATAATCCTTGGCAGGCGTCTAATGGACTCCTGTCCTTGTCTACTGGATAAATTTATTGGATAATAGAATCCACTTTCCACTGGATAAGGAATTATCCAACGGATAGCGCTATCCACTCTTTGAAGGCTAAGCCGTCTTTGTAACAAATCACAAGGCTCTTGTTTGAAAAAGAAATGACTCAAGAGGCTAATTTCCCAGAATACCTTTCGGTTTGTTCTCAGTCTTCATTATCGACAACACGTCGATTCAATTACATTGAACTACTATTACACATCGCAGTTTGCTTGGAGTCAGTCGAACTAAAGAAGGTCAAGAATACTGGCATCAGTCGTACAATGCTTCGTGATTTACAAGGTTTGGTCGCTAGATAATATCTTTAATTTTCCTTATCTTTATTACTCAAATTCTCATATATGTTTTTGGCTCCCGAAAGATTCAAAATACCTTTAAGTTTTCTATCGTTGAACTGCGCTGAAAACCCGAGTCAAATTCAAGATTGTCGGTGAGTTCGAGTCGAGAAAAGACAAGTGAGCAGTTCAGTATTTTTGCCAATGCGTTAAACTAAGCACACTCGGACCATTAAGGCTGTAATTTAGCACCTTTTAGCATCCTAACGTGAGTCAAGCGAGAAATACCAGGCAAAGTTCGAGCTAAAGTGAACCGACTGCTTATCGAAAACGTTTGAGCAGTCAGTATATATTTATCTGAGATGTGCAGTGATACTGCCGACTCGATTTATTTATCAATTTAACTGACAAAATCCCAGAGTTAGTGATATCGGCTACTAAAATGCATTAGGACTGAATGGTCCAATTTCAACAATATAGGCCGCACATGCACGTACGGATATGCGTTTTCATTTTAGAACAGTTTCAGAATTTTCGACCGTCAATACGACAACTATGTTTTCTTTACTTTGGAGAGCGTTTTCAAATGTGGTTTGATGTGTGCACGCGGCACAATACCACATGAAATCTCCGCGTCGAAGGAGGGCCTTGAACTTTCACAAATTGATCTTGTGTTATGACAAAGTCGTGTGAAGAGTGACACTAAGCTAAATTGGACAGCATCAAGCAACGCAGGCAGTTGAAGAGCTTTTATTGTGCGAGTAATTCGTTGAGATAAATAAAAGCCAACGGGAGTCGGAAAGCAATTGTAGATACATTGGAGAAAGAAGAAACTGGCGAGCAGAGAAAGAAAGTGAAGGAAAGAAAAAATAAATGAAAATAAATGAAACGAAAAAAGGAAATAAATGGATGGATGGATGAATGGATGAATGGATGGATGAATAGATGGATGAATGGATGCATGGATGAAAGGATGAATGGATGGATGAATGAATGAATGAATGAATAGATGGATGAATGGATGGATGAATGAATGAATGGATGAATGAATAGATGGATGGACAGTGGACGGATGGATACAGGCGCGGGATAATTCAATGTATACCTACGAAAAAACGCCAGAACGAACAAAGAGATCAATAAAGTAAAAAAAAACCTGACGAATAAACGAAAGAAATCAAGTTAAATTAAAATTTCAAAATATGCCAAGTTTTCTCCAATGCGACATAAACATATTGAGCTATTGAGATCAAACATATGAAGCGGGCGAACATCAAGTATGGATGCACCAATAAAAGGCTTATTTACAATCGGATCTGAAGATATAAACCATCAAATAATGTATTGCGAGGCAGTGTTTTCACTGCGCATAAACACTTTTCTTTGCTAATTGGATTGATTTACCAACATTTACCTTTTACACAAAACGAAGGTGGATTTAAAGCCAGTTGTGATTCACTAGAATAGAATAGAATAGAATACCTTTATTTAGTAGGGTAGCTCAATCAGTATTAGACATTGATATAAAAACTGCTATAATCCATCGATAAATTTTCGCGCGTGTCCATTGGTCAAAACGGGTCACGTGGTACAATTTCACTGGACGGATGTCAGGTGAGATGATATCTCCCACTTTGGAGAAAACTGAAATTATCTGAACTTTTTTAAGACTGTAATGTATTTTTAATATGTAAATTAGCTTGTATAACATACATGTGGTGTGCTTGTTCCTTTTGGGGGATTTTAACGTCGATACGACAGGTATATTTGAGGTATTTTTATAATTTTTCGATCCTTGAACTACGAACAAACGTCAAAATCGGCGCCCAAAAAGTCACTCAAATAAAACCCAAAATATCAAGAAAACCACTTAAAAAGCTTCAAAAACTATCAATCTTTTATTTTCGAATACTTTTTTAGAAGTTTACACATGAAAAATTCTTAAACGGAATATATACTTGAACTCGATGAAACTTGTTTTCTTCATCCGTCATTTTGTTTCGGTTTCTTCAACATTGAAGTCGACGTAGAAAATTATGGAAGGGTTATAAAATAAATAAACCCCTTTCTGGCTTACAGGTATATCGGCTGATAATGTCCTTGGCTTAGAGATGGTCCTCAAAATATCACTGTTCATTTTTCGGACCATCTCTCAGCCGCGGACATTACTGATCAGCCGATATACCAGTCGCCAGAAGGGGTTTATTTACTAATTATCCATAGAAGCTCTAGCTATCTGAACTAAAATAATATCGACACAAGAAGACCACACAGTCAATTTTTGATTATCCAGGGAATTGGAGTATCAGTATATTCATGTCCTGTTATTTCGGAGTTGATGTTTGCGTGGGAAATTGTGGAAGTGTTAGGGGATGCTTTTACTGCAATACATGGGGAAACGACTGGCAAGCATAATTGTTAAAGGGACTCTCCAGTGGAAAACACATTAATGCTTATTTTGTGAATAAAAGGGTCAGGATTTCGAAAATTGAACTGAAATTGACGTAAAATTAATTCCTAGCCCGATAAAGCGAAAATTAAAATTTTCGTTTGGGTACCCTGTGGTGCAGTGACGTAGCCGATGACGTCAGTTCGTCGTACTTGTGTTCATGTTCATTATCATTTGCATGCATATAATTATTTTTAGCGCATTTGATCATATTCCAATGTTAAAATGCGCAACATAAGCAATAATAATGAACAATTATTCCTCGAAGTGGATGTGAGTAGTGGTGGATATTTACCGAGCCGCGAGTCCTTGAGCGGCAAGGTAAATATTCAGCAATACTCACCGACACTGAGGGGGATAATTGTTTTAGTATTTACCAAATCAGTTGGATAAAAAATGGCACTTTATTAAACAAATAAATTCGGAGACTGTAGCGAAACGAGACGCCATTTTGAATCTCGTCCCAAAACAGTGAATAGCCAAGGATATTCCGAGTTACGGGAGCCAATCAAAACGCGCCAAAATTGCTATCCACTGATTTGGTAAATACTAATACTAATAATTATTATTATTGTTGTGTGCCAAACTCATTTACTTCAAACTTTGGTACAACACTATTCAAACTTGTCACCGCATTGCTTGAACAAAAAGCGTCCCTAAAATAATCCCACAATGCTCCGCGAACATCGACAAGGAAAAGTATTTAAAAACTCTGCGCGAAAACAATCGTTAGGACACGACTGGATACAAGTGTTTCGCGTGACCAATTTGTAGAACTGGTGCGAAAATGCATGTGGTCCGCGCGCATACGGCTCGGTCCTATGGTTCGTATACATGCATCCCGTGGTCATACCAGATAGGCGCTTCACAGCCAGTCTTCTTCACACACTCTTCATTGGAAATCTTTGGAAATGTCCAAAATCAACGAATAGAGTGATCATTACTTATGACGTCATCGATTACATGTTGCCTCATTAGCATAAATCAACAAACAAACTGACTCCATAAATCAGAAGAGAATGTCAGGCTTAGTAACTACTGGAAATTTGAGAGCATTTGCATTAGTGAGAAACTGACTTTTTAAAACAGTAAATTATAAGGTTGTGTGGTATATATTTTACTGTTTTCTAAGTCCCATAACTCCAAAACTATTCTACATTTTACTCTCAAATATTCAGCTTTTACCAAATGTTACACTCTCCTTCTGATTTATGGAGTTTGTTTGTTTGTAGATTGAAGTCTGATTTATGTTAATGAAGTAAAATGTAAACAAAAAAATCCTCATAAATTTTACTTTTATTTTCAAAGTCCCATAACTCAAAAACTATTCTACATTTTACTCTCAAATTTTCAGCTTTTACCAAATGTTAAATTCTCTTCTGATTTATGGAGTTTGTTTGTTTGTAGATTGAAGTCTGATTTATGTTAATGAAGTAAAATGTAAACAAAAAAATCCTCTTATTTCCAATGGATTTCCAAGGTTAACCCGCGTTTTTTCCCGTGGGATCCTGGCGCGCGCGCGCGTTTGTACCTCGTGGTATTACTCGATCTTAGACTACCGATGGAAATACTATTATGTTAAAAAAGTATTAGACAGTAAAGTGCACACTTTTACAGTGATTATAGACAACAGAGCGGCCGCGTTTCCGAAAGGGAAATGAGTCTAAAATTCAAGAAAAGTCGAGTACTGACTGAATTACGAGACAGACCGAATGCTATGCCTTTCGCGGAGAATTCTGTGTTTTTGTTAACGTACAAAACCTGATCGAAGATACTCACAAGATTATGCGTAAGTAACGATAATCGGCTGGAGTTTATGGTTCAAGTTGATCAGTTATCTTTATAGCCGTCAATTCTCTTATAGAATGATAAACGGTGCTTAAATGTGGGACTAAATTCAATGTCATTTGTCAATGTCAAATGTGAAGCAATATTTAGATGTAAGGTGTTTTATTTTCTTCAAACTATTACGGATCCTTCAGTCTCGATTGTTTGAGATAATGATGAACACTTTGACGCGGGGAATGATATAAGACTGTTTTTCTTCCTTTCAGTTTTCTTTCTTCCTTACTCAGTCTCTTTCTTTATTACGATCTCTTTTCTTCTTTTTCTTTCTTCCTTTCTTCCATCCTTTCTTTCTTCCTTTCTTTCTCTCTTTCATCCTTCCATCCTTTCTTACTTCCATCCTTTCTTCATTCCATCCTTTCTTCCTTCCATTCTTCCTTCCTTCCTTCCTTTCTTTCTTTCTCTCTTTTTTCCTCGCTCCCTCCATCCGTACGTTATAGCTGACAATAACAATAGTTTTATTTGAGCCATGTTTATCATTTCATTTTGTTTGTTTGTCTCCGGCTTTTTTTCTTTTCCATTCTTTTTCTAATATTATCTCTCTCCACGGGTTTTTCGAACAATTGTATTTAATAATCAGCCTTTCCCCCGAGAAAACGCTTCAAACAGTTTTGCAGGTGTTTTTCAATATTTCAAGGAACCCTCAAAAGCTTCTAAAAAAGACCACGTGACACATATGCCAAGCAAACGATAAAATACAACCTATTAGTTTCTTTCTTAAAAGCTTCCCGTTCCCTGTCTGCTTTGATAATTACTTTCCGCTGGTAGCTAGAAAGCCATCTATATGACGTACGGAGAGCAACTAGTTTATAATGATAATACATAAATGCGCACTTAAATTCGAAGCGCCCTCGCAAAAAAGGGATTCAAGTCCTCCTAAGCAGGCATTACTAAAATGTGATGTTCAGTATTGATTCTCTTGTAGTAGGGTTGATAGGTTTGTTTCAACGCATAAATCTCATTTTTAGCTTACTAGCGCCTTTTTTGACTTTTGAGATATGCTACCCTACTTAGGTATGTTTCACAAAGGGCGTTGGGGGGATATGTATTTGAGAACATGGGTTTTATAGGTATATGAAGGGACTTACAGTAAATGAGTTGTCGGAATGGTTGGAGAAAGACGATTTCGTTTTCAAAAAGAAAGCGTCTGCGTTGAAAGGATTCATGAGAACTATGAGAATAGAAGGAAGGAATAGAATGGATGCTAAAACATTTATGAAGGATATGAAGGATAATGTAGTTCGGCTGATTCATGAACAGAAGAAGCCGTTTAAAACGAAACTTATCTTAGAGGCTGAGTTTTATAAAAAGAAGACTTCCACTATTCCCTACTTTCATTCGGAAATAAAGACGATCACCGATGCGTCTGATGTGGGTGAGGCATACGATTTGATGCAGGAGGATATGTTGGAGAAGCTTGACACCTTTCAAAACAAGGGGTCTGGATGGATCTTCAGAAGGGTTGTGGCTCTAGACATTAACCTTGATAAATATATTCCTTTGCGAGGTAAATCATACATTGCTTTGCCGCTGAAACTGCAGAAGAAAAATGCTGTAATTAACATGGAAAACAAAGACAACCAATGTTTTAAATGGGCTATTACAGTATCTATTTTCACCCCAGTTAGAGACAGAGAAAGAATATCCAAAGTTCTGAAAAAGAACGCGGAAACTTTAGACTGGAGCGGGCTTGAGTTTCCAGTGACGTTGGATATGATTAAAATATTTGAAAAGAACAATAAAAAATATGCTGTAAATGTCTATGGGTGGAATGAAAGTGTTTATCCGTTGAGGATTAGCACCAATGGAGATAGAGAACAAACTATTAATTTGTTGTTGATTTCAAATGACACTACTCAGCATTATTGTTGGATAAAGAGTATGAGTCGATTGTTGTCCGCGCAAATTACAAAACACACGGGAACGAGGTATTTTTGTGAGCGATGTCTTATTTCTTTTAAAACAGAGGTTTCGTTGGAGAAGCATTCAGAATACTGTGAGGAGCATCAATCGATAAAGATCACTTTGCCGGAGAAAGGATCTGTTGTCGCGTTCAAGAATTACAATCATAGTATGAGAGTGCCTTTTGTAGTTTATGCAGATTTTGAATGTTTTACAGAACCTTTGAAGCAGAAGAAGAGAAATAATACTGAAAAATATCAAAAACATAAACCGTCTGGATTCTGTTATGTGATTAAAGCGCATGATGATTTGTTTGAGCCGAAGGTTGTTCGATACACCGCCACGGAAGAAGACGAAGATCTTGGATTGTTGTTTGTGGAGAAGTTGGAAAAAGATATTAGAAAGATCGCTAAAATAAAAAAACAAAATATTTTGATGACTGAAGAGAGTAGGGAGGATTATGAGAATGCAACAGAGTGTTTCATTTGCAATCGAAAGCTGAAAGACGATAAGGTTCGCGATCACGATCATTTGACGGGCTTGTATCGGGGCGCAGCACATGAGGTTTGCAACTTGAATTATAGAATTCCCAAACACATTCCCGTGATTTTCCATAATTTGGCGGGATACGATGCTCATTTGTTTATAAAGAGTTTGGGGTTTTCTGATGGTAAAATAGATTGCATTCCCAACAATGAAGAGAAATACATTTCCTTCAAAAAGAACATTGTGGTGGACAGTTTTTTCAAAAAAGATAAAAAAAGTAAAAAATATAAAAAAATATTCATCAAGCGCGAACTTCGATTCATTGACAGTTTCAAATTCATGTCGTCTGGGTTGGACAAGCTGGTGGGAAATCTCAAAAAAGAACAGTTCATAAACACATCCAAGTTCTTCGAAGGTGAGGAATTGGATTTGCTGTTGAGAAAGGGAGTGTATCCCTACGATTATATGAACTGTTTGTCCAAGTTGGACGAGACCGCGCTTCCCAAGAAGGAAGAGTTCTTTTCCAAACTCAACGATGCGGATATTTCAGACGAGGATTATCAACATGCACAGAACGTCTGGAAGGTGTTCGAAATGAACACGATGAGAGATTATCATAATCTGTATCTTCTTTCTGATGTTCTTTTGTTGATGGACGCGTTTGAAGCTTTTAGAGACGTGTGTCTGGAAAACTACACGCTGGATCCGTGTTGGTATTACACCGCACCAGGATTGTCTTGGGACGCTATGTTGAAGATGACCCGGATTCGGTTGGAACTTCTGACGGATGTGGACATGCTTTTGATGGTGGAAAAGGGAATCCGCGGCGGTGTGAGTATGATTAGCAAAAGGTACGCCCAGGCCAATAATAAATACATGAAAGATTATAAAAAGGAAGAAGACTCTGTCTTTATTAAATATTTGGACGCCAACAATCTTTACGGTTGGGCTATGTCGGAGCCTCTTCCTACTCACGGGTTCAAATGGATGAGTGCCAGCAAGTTGCGTTGTTGGGAAAAGTATTCGTGTATTTTAGAAGTGGATTTGGAATATCCTGAGGAGTTGCACGCATTGCACGACGAGTATCCTTTGGCTCCAGAACATTTGGTGTTGAGCAAAGTGGGGAAGTTGGTGCCGACGACTCGAAACAGAACCCAATACGTGGTGCACCATCACACTTTGAAGTTGTACGAGAGTCTGGGGATGAAGATCATCCAAATACACAGAGGGATTGTCTTTCACGAATCGGACTGGTTGAAAAAATACATACACTTGAACACCGAACTTCGAACTGCGGCCAAGAATGATTTTGAAAAGGATTTCTTTAAGTTGATGAACAACAGCGTGTTTGGCAAAACTATGGAAAACATCCGTAATCGGCAAGACATCAAACTCATCTCTACAGAGAAGCAAGCGGCCAAGCTAGTTGCGCAGCCTAACTTTTATCGCAGAACTATCTTTTCAGAACATCTTTGTGCGGTTCACATGAGAAAAACAGAATTGGTCTTCAACAAGCCTGTCTATTTGGGGATGTCCATCCTTGATCTGTCAAAATCTCTCATGTACGATTTTCACTACAATTACTTCAAAAAGAAATTCAAGACTTCGGAAACTGTTGTTCACCGATACAGATTCGTTGATGTATGAGATCCAAACAGAAGATTTCTACAAAGACATACAAGAGGATGTTTTAGAAAGATTTGACACCAGTGCCTATTCTAAAAAGCATCCTATTGGTGTTTGGGTGAATAAGAAAGTCATTGGTAAGATGAAAGACGAAACGGCTGCAGAAGGCGAAATAACCGAGTTCGTCGGACTGAGAAGCAAATTGTATGCTTACAAAACAGAAGAGAAAGAGGAAAAGAAATGCAAAGGGATTAAAAGGTCGGTGGTCAAGAAAGATCTGGACTTTGAAGATTATAAGACGTGTCTGTTCTCTGGGGCCAAAATCTTTCGAAAGATGAATGTGATTCGAAGTTACAAGCACCAGCTCTTTTCTGAAACCATTCATAAAGTAGCGCTGTCCAGAGAAGACGACAAAAGAATCATTCTTGCAGATCAAATTCACACCCACTCTATCTGAGGTTATAACACACTCCTGTATAGATATGGAATGTTCAGAGTGTAAGAAACCTTTCCTGCCCCAAAGATTATTTTATCACACGTCCAGTGGGGTGATGTACAGAATCTGTTCCGCTTGTAAAAAGACATTCGGCGGCAGACAAATGCCGGTGCATGCGAAGCGTAAGTTTGTAAAAAGAAGATGAAAAGTTATAAAACACTGTCTGGCGGTGGCTGAGTGTCTTCAGGAACGACTTGTAATTCCTCTCGAACAAAAGAACGTCTTGGAGCCCCCAGGGAAAGGAAATATAATACAGGTTGATCGGGGGATATCTGTATTCGGGTTATGTCGTGCATTTCCATAGACCATATCGGATCAGTAGCACGTCTTTTTTCACCGCCCTCCAATTCGCCAGGAGCGTATAAATATCTAACTTTCACACCTGCCGGCAATCTTTTCTCTTTTAATCCAACAGGTCTTTTATAATTGGCCTCTTTCGGTTGATCCACTTTTTTTAGCTTTATGGATTCGCTAGGTGTGCCTCCAGTAATTCTCTTTACCCCGCTGTTAATAGATTTTATGACATCAGGTAATCTTTCCACCCATTCACGGGATCTACCCTCTTCCAACATTTCTTGAGCATATTGATGGCTGAATAACTTTTCAGAAATAGTTCTATTAGCGCGCTCAACTAATGATTGCGCTCTATGATTTCCAGCTTCTGATCTTTGTATTTTTTTCATAATCGATGTCACTTCTCCCTTAAATTCAGTGCCGGGATCTACCATTATTGTTTCAGGCCATTGTAATTTTCTAGAATATATTTTATTAAAAGCTTTAGATACTTCTGTGGAGTACTTAGACGTCAAAGGTTCGGCGTCAACATATCTGCTGGCTATATCCACGACTACTAGAGCATATTTGTAAGTCTTTCTTTTAACAGTATCATGTGGTAAAAATAAAAGATCTGCTTGATGTATTTCATTTGGCTTTGAAATATCCCAATGCGGCCTGGGAATGTATTTCGGAGGTGGTAAATATATCTGCCACAGCGCTTGTTTTTCTAACCAATTCTTTACACTATTTTTATCCGCTATATTTGCAGCGTCTGCTAATTGATTGATAGCGTCATAACCTTTCCAATATCCAACGGCTGAATAGTATATTTTTGAAAGTTTCTTGTCCATTATATATGACGCAATCTATTCCGGAAATATTAGACGTAAATCGAGAATACAAACAACCTTATGGTTTGAAAGCTGAAAAAACGGTTCATCGTGTGACTTTTACCCCGAGCACAGCGAATCCAGGAGAGACGTTGTACATCCACATTCCAAAGTTATCAGAAAATGTGGTGTATGTGCCCGGATCTATTGCACTGATCTTTAAATTAACTTTAGCTACTGCAGGACATGTTAATAACACAATTATTAATAATTTAAGTAGAGCTCTAAAATCTCATATGAGAGTTTTGTATGGTGGGGAGACTCTTCAAGACACGCATCGTATCGATCTGTTTGAAACCTATAATGATCTCTATTTATCGAAAAAGAGAACGGGAGAATATGTTGAGGGAGGGTATTTCAACGGTTAATATGCGAAAGCTTAGAACAGCTGCAGGCGATAAAGGGTCTACAGATGCAAACGAGGTAGCTCTGGCTGCTGTTTATGGAGATAGATATCGAATGCCAATCAATCATTCTATTTTAGACGCCCATGGCATTTTCTATGCAAAAGCACTCTCTCAGAATCTAACGTTTGAGATTACACTTCCACAAAGCAAAGAAGTTACAATAACATCTGATGCAACTAAAGCATACACTTACAGTCTTTCAAATATCGAGCTTGAATATGAGTGTATTGCTAGTGATTATCTTGCACGCGAAGCCCTATCGGCCTATCAAATAGGTAAAGGTTTTTATTATGAGAACATTCTTCTCCATAAGACATTCACGATTAATAAAGCCAATGACAGTGTGATTAACGAACATGTTAATATCCCCCGGCGGTCGATGAGTGGTATTTTAATGCTATTTACTGAGGCGTACGCCGTAGGTGCTAGAGATAGTGAAAAGTTTGTATCTCCTAGTATCACACAAGTTAATGTCAATGTTGACGGAATGCCAAACAAGTTGTATTCGAAGGGCATGTTACCCACAGATTTTTGGAACTCGATTAGATCAAGATTTGGTGAGACTGATAATATCACGCCTAAAGACTTTTATTCAGATAAATTCGCCCTATGGATTGATTTGAGAACCTTTGCCGATAATAAAATTCATGGAAACGGCCTATTGTTGAATAGCACAAAAGATGGCGTTAAACTAGAGATGAAGAGGAAAGTTGGCGGGTCAGGAACTTTAACATGCTATATGTTTGTCATTGCCGACGCCCTGATGGAAATTCAAGGCAGCAGTTTGAAAGCGATTCTGTATTAATATATGGAAGAATTGAAAGATCAGGTGCCATTTCACTGTATAATAGTAGGGCCGACGAATTGTGGCAAAACAAAATATTTAGTGGAGACTCTAAGAGGGTCCTATAGAAATGTTTTTGAATATGTGGTTTTGATTTGCCCAACCTATTCGAAAAATAAAACTTATAGAGGGTTTGCAAATAAGGATCCAAGGTTTATTGTTCTATCCCCAGAATCAGATAATGTGGATGAGATAAACGATTTGCTTTCATGCTGTCAAATAGTATTCTCTGGTACAAACACATTAATAATATTAGACGATTGCGCATTTTCAAAGGATCTCAAACAAAGATCGAACAAGTTTATTAAGTTAGCCTTCAGTGGGAGACATGAATTGTTATCCTTATGGGTATTAACACAACAATTGTCCTCTATAGCTAAACCCTTTCGGGAAAATGTTGGATGTATTATTTCATTTTATAATCCTAATCTTCTGTGCGAAAAAACTTTGTTTGAGGAATATGGTGGAAATATGCCTCTTGAAGAACGGAAGTCTTTTATTAAAACATTAAAATCTGAAAAATATTCAAGAATGTGTTTTTCTTTAAGGCATCCTTATAATCATTATATTAGAAATTCCATCTAATATATGACATCAATTCTAGACCAATATGCAGAGGAAACTGTACCAGAGGAAGTTGTAAAGAAGAAGGCTGGGAAGAAGAAAGTTATAGATTCTGTGGAAGTAGAAGAAAAACGTGAACAATTATGTATCTTGTCCGTACTTGGTACTATTGACCAGTATACTGGAATTAAAATGTCTTTAGGCGATGTGAAGAAGTTGCCTACAAAGGATGTGGATAAGTATTTTAACAGATATCAGACGGTTCTAGGGAATAAGATCACACAGGGTTTAGTGAGTTCAGCCCTAGAGCTTGCCGTAGGATTGGCTTCTTATGCCATCCCTATTGATAATAATAAAGAATTGTGTGAGGATTTGAAGGCCAATGAGGTGTTGACCCAAGAGTTGAATAATATCGCAGGATACCTTCTGTTAAAAGGCGGTAGAATGGTTGCATTGTCAAGCTGTCTGGTTCAAGTGGCCAAACATGTTAATTTTGCCCCAGCAGCAGCAGTAGTATCAGGTATTGAGGACATCGATACCCTAGATATAGAACATGGAACTGCAACTCTATGAAAACTTAGAATTGAAATTATCTATTGAAACATTTACTGATGGGGCGAATGTATGGTTTAAAGGTATAGATGTTGCGAAGGTGTTAGAATATAAAAATACACAAAAAAAGCAATAAGGGATCATGTAGACGATGAATATAAAATAGAATGGGTAAATATCAATAGTGGTAAAACACCGCTCTCTGTGAAGAGGAACGAATCGATGCCCCCTGTGAAGGGCACTGAAACGATGCTCTCTGTGAAGAGGAACGATTCGTTCGCCTTGCATCCAAATACTATTTTCATTAAAGAACCTGGATTATACTCTTTGATCTTCAGCTCTAAGATGCCCGCGGCTAAACAATTCCAAAGATGGGTATTCGAAGAGGTATTGCCGTCTATAAGAAAACACGGCTATTATACCCCCAATAATAATATGAAGATGTTTTTAAGATACAAAACGAATACGATCTCCACACTAAAGTAGTTGGCTATATCAGGCGCTTCCACCCCTATTTACTGATCGTTGCTGGCTTAGGTGAAAATCAAGACTCGAGTTCTAAAAGAATTAACTCTTATAGAAAAGGTTATATGAAGGGGCAGCCCGATTTGATCATTAATAATTATCATAAAAAATATTGGGGGCTTTGCATTGAATTTAAAACGCCCACGGGAAAAGGAATTCTGTCGGCCAATCAGGAGAATCTATTGGAGCGATATGAAGATAATGGATTCAAATGTGTTGTCTCTAACGATTACGATCTTATTATAAAAGAGCTAAACACGTATTGTGAAGATATTAGAGTATTGTGCGCCTACTGTTGTAGGAAATTTAAATCAAGAAGAACCTTAAGAAATCACGAGCTGTATTTTCATAAAATCTGTAGCTGCCCGACCAAAACGGCGGGTCAGGTCAGAGCACTGTTCTAATAGTTATTGCAGAGGACGAAAGCTGCAGGATCTCTTTTGAACAGCTTATAGTAAGTTTCTTACAAGGCAACGTAAGATTCCTTTTAATGAGATCTAAACTTATAAGGAATTCCGTGGATTCGGCCACCTTTGCATCGGTGTATAAAGTTTCCTTGCAGACGACATGATGGGCTTTATTCGTCTCTAATTGTATTTGCCCTGCAGCGGTGCCGGTGATGCGAATGTATCTTTCAATCTGCCCTTGATTTGAGAAGCTTTTCTTGAAAGCCTTCTGTGCCATGGACCAGGATAAAGGAAAGTATTTTTTTTTCCCCACAATGCCGGCGGTTGTACAAGTTGGTAAAGAATACTGACTTGTATTGTTCTCATAGGAGAAGTAATCACAGCCTCCAACATCTCCAGAGGATTAAGATCCATTTTCAATTCTGTCACTTCTCTATCAATATTGTTGAATACTTCTTTAAGATCTTCCAATCTAACTTTTATTGAGCTGCAGATAATAGGACGATCTTGTTTTATTTTTACTTTTTGCTTTAAGAAAGCGGATAGATTCAATATCCTTGGCATAAATCTCTAGAATGTCAGAATCGAAGCTAAGTATTACTTGACAGGCTCTAAAGGTTCTCAAAAAAGATACGATTGATTTAAAATAGGTGGGGTTGGTTACAAGGATCATATATTAGAGCAATGCATAGTCTCAATATATGGAGTCTGTGACAGCTTATCTTAGAACACTTAAACGAATAGCGAAAAAATATAATAATACGATGGCGGCGGTGGATGAAATAATATCTGAGTTTTATTTAGAACGGCTAGGAGGAGATTTATCAGAGAATTACTTTTTTACAGTGTGGGGTAAATATGAAGATAGAACAAACATGATTATTAATACACTGCCTGCGGAAGATTTAGAAGTGGTTCAGCTGAGGAAAATGTTAAGCACTCTTCCTTGTAATGCAGTGGAAAACAACGAATATGAAATATGTATTTGCGGCACTAGGATGGTCCTGGATAGAGAAGAATTGCAAATGAGGTGTTCAGCATGTGGAAGAGAAGTTTCTATGCCTGTATCTGTTAATGACGCTCAATTTTACAGTCAAGAAGGGCAGTCGGTTAAGCCGGGCATTTTTAATCCCAGCAAACATTATCGTAATTGGATAAATCTTATTCTAGGGCAGCAGATGTTGATCCTTCAGGACGGTGTAATAAATAACTGTAAGAAACAATTAGTTGGCACTACAATTCAAGATGTCAGAATAGCTCTAAAAGATATTGGCCGTGCAGATTTGAATAAACACGCTTCTGCAGTTTGGAGCACAGTCACTGGTAATCCTATACCAAAAGTATCTGCTGATGTGCTTGTTAAAGGAGAACATCTTTTTATACAAGTTTTAGAAGCTAGAAATCATATCAAGGAACTGCATAAAAAAAATAGAAGATATTATCCTTATTACATTTTTAAGATATTAGACCTCTTAATAGCAAAAGATGAAGACCGTAGTATTTTGCGCTTTATTCATCTGCAAGGCTCCGACACAGTAGAAAAGAATGACGACGAGTGGCGGTTGATATGTGAGAAGACAGGGCTGGAATGGAGATCGACTACAGCTACTTTACGAAAGCTGCGTCATAAATCATGCTGCTAGAGTATTATTAGATATTTGCTATCCTGTCACACTTCGTACAACATAGAAATATAATGCTGCTAGATTATTATTAGATATTTGCTATCCTGTCACACTTCGTACAACATAGAAATATAATGCTGCTAGATTATTATTAGATATTTGCTATCCTGTCACACTTCGTACAACATAGAAATATAATGCTGCTAGATTATTATTAGATATTTGCTATCCTGTCACACTTCGTACAACATAGAAATATAATGCAGCTAGATTATTATTAGATATTTGCTATCCTGTCACACTTCGTACAACATAGAAATATAATGCAGCTAGATTATTATTTGTTACAGTTGCACCGTTCTATAAGATCACCACAATTATAACATGGGCCTCGTTGTTTTATACAGACATGAGTTTGTAATATCGATATAGAACAGAAAGTCTCATTACATTCTTTACAGGTAGTATCTCTATATTTGCATACGTGAGTTCCTAATCTTTGCATCGAACAGAAAGCCTTATTACAATTTGTACAAACAGGATCTTTCTTCTTTTTTTCACATACTTTATTCCTAGCATGATACGCTAGCATTTGCATAGTGCTGAAGGTCTTATTACATTCTTTACAAACAGGATCTTTCTTTTCACATACTTTATTTCGTACATGAGTTCCCAATCGTTGTTTGCTGCAGAAAGTTCTATTACACTCCTTACACTCCATATATTACAGGATAGCAAACGCCTAATAATAATCTAGCAGCATTATATTTCTCTGCTGTACGAAATGTAGCGGGGGTAGCAAATATATAATAATAATCTAGCAGCATTATATTTCTCTGCTGTACGAAATGTAGCGGGGGTAGCAAATATATAATAATAATCTAGCAGCATTATATTTCTCTGCTGTACGAAATGTAGCGGGGGTAGCAAATATATAATAATAATCTAGCAGCATTACATTTCTCTGCTGTACGAAATGTAGCGGGGGTAGCAAATATATAATAATAATCTAGCAGCATTACATTTCTCTGCTGTACGAAATGTAGCGGGGGTAGCAAATATATAATAATAATCTAGCAGCATTACATTTCTCTGCTGTACGAAATGTAGCGGGGGTAGCAAATATATAATAATAATCTAGCAGCATTACATTTCTCTGCTGTACGAAATGTAGCGGGGGTAGCAAATATATAATAATAATCTAGCAGCATTACATTTCTCTGCTGTACGAAATGTAGCGGGGGTAGCAAATATATAATAATAATCTAGCAGCATTATATTTCTCTGCTGTACGAAATGTAGCGGGGGTAGCAAATATATAATAATAATCTAGCAGCATTACATTTCTCTGCTGTACGAAATGTAGCGGGGGTAGCAAATATATAATAATAATCTAGCAGCATTACATTTCTCTGTTGAGCAGCTGTTGGAACTCTGTTGGAAGCTGTTGGAACTCTGTTGAGCATCTGTTGGAACTCTGTTGGAAGCTGTTGGAACTCTGTTGGAAGCTGTTGAGCATCTGTTGGAAGCCGTTGGAACTCTGTTGAGGTTGTTGGAACTCTGTTGAGCATCTGTTGGAATATTATTCTATATATATGTCTGAAGCCGCAGAGGATCAAATAACCAAAGAACCAGAGACCCCCATTGTTAAGCAAAAGGACCCTAAGAAAGTAGCAGCTGGAAAAAAACTGGCCGAATATCATAAGAATGCTAAGAAGGCAATGAGTGAAGCTCCAATAGTAGAAACTACCAACAACTGGACACCGTCACTAACAACGACATTGACGATAGTTGGAATAGGCCTAACAGCTTTAGATTTATATTTCCGATGGAAGAAAGAAGCGCCTATAGCGGCTACAACTATAACACCAACACCCATACCTGCTGTAGCTCCTACAGTAGCTAGAAGAGGCATGGAATAAAAATATATATATATATAATGTCCGCAGAAAACAAATTAATTAAAACTATTACAGACTCTTCTGTAGTTATCGGCATCGCGGCCGGTATTGGCTACATAGGAAAGAAAGTTATGAAAGAATCGTTTATTAATGACCCCAGTAGCAGTCTAACAAACTATGGCAAATGGGTGGCGGTTCTGGCCGGCTCTATGTATTTGAAACACTATCTTGAAGATCAAAAAATCCTGCCAAAATCTCTCTAATATAAATGGCAAGTGCTGTAGTTATGATGATCGCCGGGGCTGTTCTGAATGCAACGGCCTTCACAGGCAGCATGTATTTGGCGAAAACCCTAAGTTCTAAGAAACACACTGATGAGGAGAAAATTCGGCATGATAAGGCCCTTGAAAAATACCAGCAAGATATGGGCGAATTTGAAAAAAAGCGCCAGCAATACCAAGATTGGTTGGCAGAGCGTTATGAAAATAAGAAGTTAGCAGAGGGCAACTTGCACGATACGGATTATGCATTTACTTTGTACAGTAAGACGCATCCTGATTTTGGCAAACAACCTCAATTTTCTGATTATTATAAACCTAGCAAAAATCAGAAACACAACGAAATTATTTATGTGGGTGCTGGGATGATGGGGGCTGGTTTTTTAGCGGCGAGATATTTGTAGATTATATGGATGATGTCATTGATTTTGATCCCACTACAGAGGAAGGTAGAACTGATATAAATGAAGATGATGACGATGATGATGAGACTCAACGCCTTATTAATAGAGATAGAGATGAAGGCTCTAGGCCAAGGCAGGTTATAGATTACCTTAGAGGACCTGGATCCTCGCGTACAAGACACACTCTAGGTTTCGACGATGCACCCCCGGGTGAAGAGATTGTGATGGACGATCTTTCGCGGAAGAGGTTAGATGAAATGGAACAGCGGAAGACTATTGCTGAAGAAAGAATCCAAGAGTTATATCCTGAATGGGACCCATCAAAATCTACCTTTACCTTTGACATTGATGAATATGATAGGATTACTGTTAGACTAAAAAATACAGGATCGAAACCACACTTATTAACATCACCAAAGCTGCCACAAACAATATTAAACAATTTAGGCCGATCGGCTGAAAATATTGAAGAATATAATAGAGTTAAGGGCGATCTTGATATTTTTTACACGGATAATACGATTAGTAGAGAAAACGGGTTTGATGTCAGAATCAATGAAAGAGATGTAATTGAGGTCTATATGACAGTGACAAGAACAAGTGGTATCCGATTAGCACTAAAATGGGGGACGAATTCAGTGAAAAATCTTTTGGAAAAATAACAAATAAAATTAAAAATGCTTTAGGCGAGTCTAGCGAATCCAAGTTAAAACGATTAGCTACTTCTAAAGCTGTTTTAGATGAAAGAATAGCATCATTAAATCCTGAAGTAGTTGTCATAAGCGATAGGATAGATGACAACAATAGAAGTATTAGCTCAAATAAGGAAAAGATTGATGCCTTAGAGTCAGAATATGAGATGCATCATAATTCTCAAAGACAGACAGATGAAATGGTAAAACAAGCGGAAACTATAAGGGATAGAAGATATGAATTAATTGCAGAGAACACTAAATTAATTGATGATACTGAAGCTCTCACTAATACAAAAAATATTTTAGAATCACAAGTACAAGAGCTAGAGGATAATAGACAAAAACTTGAAGATGAAATGGAAATTATAGATGAAAAATTACCATTGAAAGAAAGGATAAAACTTATCTTTAAAAAATATGGCTTGTCCCTTCATATACCTATAAAACCCATGTTCTCAAATACATATCCCCCAGCGCCCTTTGTGAAACATACCTAAGTAGGGTAGCATATCTCAAAAGTCAAAAAAGGCGCTAGTATGCTAAAAATTAGATTTATGCGTTGAAACAAACCTATCTACCCTACTCTTGTATTAAAATATATTGGACATTTGAGTAGCATTTTGAGTAGCATTGTAGTGTAAAACTATATATATAGAGACAACAGAACACGCCATACAGCTACGTAGATCTTCTTTTATATCAGAGGCCTTTCGGCTTAACAGCCCTCGTCAGTGATACAGTGATATGACTAAGAAAGCGTGGCAGCGAACACCTAGATCTAAATTGGGATCCCTGTGCGTAGTGCACAGGGATCCACTCTATTGAGGCCCTCAGGCTCCCCTGTGCGTAATTTGTTTATCCATGCTGTTTCTTCGTCCAATAAGTTATTAGGTGATGTATGACTTATCACAGTAAATTTGAAACACTTATTAAACTCGGATCCATGTTGGGCGAGATGGCAATATAGCGCTGAAGCTTTGCTATTACGATGACCTGTTATTCTATCACGTAGCATCTGTGTAGTGTTGCCTACATATTGTATATGACACTGAGTAGATGCATGTAGCCAGATACACCACACACCTGGAAGTACAAGTGGCCCTGCACCGTACACTGTATGTACGACCGTCACTGGTGCTGGTCATACCCAGAAATCAGAGACATGCCTGGTCGCGCAGCTCATTATTCATAAGCTTTTCGTACATTTACATATCAAAGAGAAATGGTAGAAATGTATGGCAAAACATAGAAAATCAGAAATATCTGAAGAACTAAACTTCGGATGCAAACTCCCGATAGCTAATTCACAAGTTTAATGTTTTGGGTGCTCGAATCGAGTACACTTCTTACAATCAAGCGAAAATAAAGTATGACAAAATCGATTTCAAAAATCGCTCTCTCAACAACATCTCACCTCTGTCATTTACTGTAAAAGGCCGCCAAATTGAGTAAATTCCTAAAAGTTGGAGTCCGGTAGCAGCTTCGTCGAGCGTGGTACACACTTTCCCGATAGCCAGTTCGAAAGGACATCATCTAAACTCACAGAATATCACACTTGTTTGGCCATAAATTCCACTTCTAATATGACAAAGTCCAGCCAAAGATAAGCTAAATTCCACTTCCGCCGATACAGAAGCATACTGAGTAAATATACTGTTTTCACCGTTGTTTTTCACTCGATGAAACGCTTCTGTCAAGATTATTTGGATCGCCATGTTTGCATAAGTAGCCTGGCCTGTTAGATTACACAGGAAACCCAGAGATAGTTAGCTGAGTTAGGCTCAAAAAGCGAGAAATAGGAGAGACGATGGAGGGGAGGGGGTTCAACTTTGGGCTTCCTGTGGTAAATACCATTTTCGTATCTTTTTGCTAAATTTGCAATTATTTTAAAATGTAGAGGATGTATGGTCAATATCGCTTCACACTATTAGTTTGTGATTCAGATTTCACATAGTTTACATGAATTTGAGCATAATCTTTTGATTCTGGGTAACTCCGCTGACACAAATAATCGTAGACGCAAAATGTCTCTGATTTCTGGCAATGTGTGAAAGGTGTCAGAGGAAGTGGTTAAACCACATGATGCACACCTGTTACTTCCACAAGGGTGGGTACCTAGCCCTTCTCCTGGTACAGATAGTGAGAAATGTTTCCGCTTATACAAAATATCTTTAAGATTAGGAGCTCTCCGTGAGCACAGCATGACTTTGGCTCCTAACGTTTGCCAAGATGGTGACTTGTCTAATATTTTAGACCCTTTCTTAATAAAATCCCCTGTTTCCCTGGAACCCGGACCATAGGTAACTACCCAGGGAACAATGACCTTCTCTTCATTGCTACGAGCATTATAGCCTAATGTACGTGGCATTTGCGCGACCTTATTAAGTATCTGTTTGACAAAGCTAACATTAAAACCGCTGTTAACAAAAGCTTCGGCAAGATCATCAAGCCTTAATTTAAACACCTCATCGTCAGACACAATGCGTCTAATTCTTATACCCTGTGAATAAATCACAGCACTAAAGGTATGTCTAGGATGACACGAGTCAGGTGACAGATATCTACGCGCGTCAGTGGGCTTTATGAATAAATCAGTCGAGGGAATCCCATGCTGATTAAAGCTAATTAATATATCTAGGAATTCAACCTGATTATCTATTCTACTGGTAAATGTAAGCCCATACAGATTATTGGTAGTTGTATTCAACCAATCAACCCAATCCTTAAATGATTCATTGTCCCCTAACCACCTCCCTCCTAAGTCATCAATAATGCACCAGTCAATTGAAGTCCCCGCCCCCCGACCCCCGGGACAGGGCGGGGAATTAACGCGGCGAGGCCGGGGATTTAACACGTATTTAACAGCGTGGTATCACTGAGGGACGGGGAATTTAACATATTTTTTATAAGCCGGGCATTTTAGCGGGGAATTTAACACTGCACCGGAAGTTGAGGACTGGGTACTAGAGAAAAGATGGGAAGATGGCGGACGTGGGCGAAAAGAACGTAAACTTTCTAGTTTTGGAATCTTAAATTATCTGGTCAATTCTCTGTATATTTCATCCTTCTGTGGAACTTTTATATGTTCTAAGATTGAAGATATATTTTCAGTACTTATTATAAAAAAACGTGAACGATTTTGAGATGCAAATTGATATGAAACCAATCAGTCTGATTCAGCCGGCGTATTTTTAAAGAAACATAATGCACATTTTGACCTTCGGTTGACAACACCAATACGAATAAAAATATATTAAAGAGGTTCCAGTTCGATTTTTTCAAAACGATAAATCTTATTTTGAAAAGTACAATGATACGTTTTTCTTAATGTGCAATAATTGGTATGGAATTGTGTCCCATGACGGCTTAATAAGAATAGTAAAATGGCAAAAAGAAAAGCGGGGTGAATACCATATATCAAGGAAACAATTATTCTATCAGCAGTTTAGTACGTGAAAGTATTCCGTAATTGATCAATTATTTAACAAATTTATATGTTTTATTTTCATCGTCACGGATAAGTGTAACAGTATGGCAGGTACTACAAATTACAACTCACTACTTTCAAAGGTTCCAGGGTGCATCAGATATATTTTTGTGGCTGCGCCATTATTATATATTATTGTTAGTTGCATGTTGGGTTTATATTGTTCCATATATTAAACCAAGGGCACTGAACTACGTTGCAGTTCTTTAAAAGTTGTCACATTAATTGAAAGTTGTAAGAAATGAATAGTCATTCATTATTATCGTATTAAAAACTAAAAGAACAAAATTTGAAATTGTTTTACAGCTCGAGTTAATAGTTAATAAACAAACACCGGGGCAAGGATGGCGGGGATTTTAACAGCAAACGTTTCCCCGATGACCGGGAAAAGAGCTAAATTTAACACTACATAAATGTTAAATTCCCCGCCCTGTCCCGGGGGTCGGGGGGCGGGGACTTCAATTGACTGGTGCATAAAGCGCATGACTCCATTCAGCCCGGGTGGATGAGCCTGTGAGTCTAATACATTATTATACACTACATTGCTGAGCACGTACGTCATAGTAATATTAGTGTAAAACTAGACATGTGACAGCTCTATATTATATAATAAACACCAAGAATTCAAGACCATTTTGAAGAAGACCCGTCAGGCGACTTCTTGTTTGGTTGTCTGTTTACCGCGAAGACGGAGTTCTTCAAGTCGCCTTGTACAATATAATCGATATAGTAGTGTAAAATCAGAAAGGATTCTCCGTAGAGCTAGACATTTAAAACTTGTGGAGAAAAGATCGGCAACAGACTACCGTAAAGTTACATATAAAGCCGGTTACAGATATATAAAATGAGAGAACTGAGAAAACAAATAAACAAAACAAAACACGGATATAAAACACTATCGATAATAGTAAAAGTGAAGTTGATTGAGAAGAGAGAAAACATTAGTAATATTCCACTCGTGCGTCATTTTACCATTTAGATCAGTAATAATAATAATAATCTTAATTTGTATAGCGTTATTTCTACTAAAAAACCAATAGCGCTAACAATATTACTAGATTATTAGATCAAGAGAATACGCAAAATAAGACCGCGTATTACGGCACAGTGTAGCGCGCGGAAATGGAGCAAAAATATCGCCGAACTTGAACCAACCAAGACATACAAATAAACAAGTAAAATATTGTGGAATTTTTATGGACGGCAAATGCAATTTAATCCATACATATGGAAAGAAGGAGACATAGGAGAAAGAAAGTAAAGAATGAAAAATAAAAAATTATAAAGGAAATGTAGGTTGAGAGAAATAAAAAAGATGAGGGGTGAAGGGGTTTAAAAGGTGGCGAATGCATGGTGAGAGGGGATAAGAATATGCAAATAAATAAATAGATAATAAATAAATAAATAGTAAATAAATAAATAATAAATAAATAAATAAATAAATAAATAAAAATAAATAATAATAATATTAATAAAAAATAATATAATAATATAATAAAATAATAATAAAAAAATAGTAATAATTTATTAATATATATGAGTAAATATAATACATATATATTTACCGTAAATGCTCTTTTAAGCTACCCGGGCGCTTATTAAATTTTTAGACCTCTAGGGGGAGGCGCTTATTCGAGGGGGGGGCGCTTATTGGAAGCAGGGCGCTTAATCGAGCATTTACGGTACTCATAGTTTCTTTATCAAGGAAATAAAATAAATATGGGATAAGTAAAACATAAAATAACATAAATAAGGAATGAATATAAAAAGAGATAGAAAATAAAAATTAAAAAATAAGAAAAACAGAAAATAAAATGATGGCCGATTTGAGCATAAAGTTAAAATACTTTGTAAGTATAGGGTAGGGTAGGGAGGGCGGTGCAGTGGGGGGGGGGGGGGGGGGGGGGGGGGGTAGGTGGGAGAGTGGTGTGGCAAAGGGAAGACAAGGTAAAAGACCAGGTGAATACATGGTACGTGTGCGGAGAAGGAATAATATATGGTAGGTGCATATGGACCCTTGGAGGGACGAGGTAGTTATCCCCTTCTCCTTCCTCGGAATATTTGACTGCTACGATTTCCCCGTTCCTCCCTTAGTAGCCATTGTCTGTCCACAGCGCGTGTTACGCAACGTTGCGAGAATTTACCATCATGTTCGATATTCTTTGTCACTTCTCCACCATCAGTTACCTATTCATCTACCATATATTCCTTCTCGGCACACGTACCATGTATTCACCTGGTCTTTTACCTTGTCTTCCCTTTGCCACACTCACCCACCTACACCCCCCCCCCCCCCCCCCCACACTGCACCGCCCTCCCTACCCTACCCTATACTTACAAAGTATTTTCACTTTATGCTCAAAATCCATCATTTTCTGTTTTCCTTATTTTTTATTTTTTATTTTCTATCTCTTTTTATATTCATTCCTTATTTATGTTATTTTATGTTTTACTTATCCCATATTTATTTTATTTCATATATATTAATAAATTATTATTATTATTATTATTTTATTATAGAGTGATGGCACTTAACCCATGAAACAAATATTAGCCAAGTAGATATTACTAGACACTAATTCCATTGTTTTCTTTTGTTTTGATTGGACTATTAGTCACTAACTATTAGATTTTGTTTCACGGGTTAAGTGCCATCACTCTATTATCATTTTAGAGTGCAATTTAGAAAAGCATGAAATAGTACTAACTTTAAATAGTATTAAATAGTGCTATTTCTATTGTTTTCTATTGTTTCATTAGTGCTATTTAGTATTAATTAGTTATTTAGTTTTCAAGCTTTTCTAAATTGCACTATATTATATTTTTTTATTAATAATAATAATATTATTATTATTTATTTATCTATTTATTTACTTATTTATCTATTTACTTATTAATTAATTAATTATTTATTTATTTACTTTTTATCTATTTATTATTTATTTATTTATTTATTATCTATTTATTTATTATTTATTTATTTATTTATTATTTATTTATTTATTATCTATTTATTTATTTGCATATTCTTATCCCCTCTCACCATGCATTCGCCACCTTTTAAACCCCTTCACTCCTCATCTTTTTTATTTCTCTCAACCTACATTTCCTTTAATTTTTTATTTTTCATTCTTTACTTTCTTTCTCCTATGTCTCCTTCTTTCCATATGTATGGATTAAATTGCATTTGCCGTCCATAAAAATTGCACCTGATAAAGTAAATAGTGCGAGGTTTTGGTTTCAATTGTTATCGCAGACCGGCTAGTGAGTAGTGCATTTACAAGGCAGTGTAATTTCCTACGACCTAAGGCAAAGCATGCAGGAAGCAATAGAAACTGTTTTACGATAATGCTATAAATGTTGATCATACAGAAGATTGTTCTTGAAAAATGGTGCGCGCGCTCTGTCGCTTCCATTACTTCTGCATGACAGTCCATTGCCACTCACTGTTTTATTGTTTTATTAGTTTGCTTAATTACTGATGCATTCTGCCTGCTTCCTCTCGTAGCAGATCTATCTGTTCATTACCAATGTAAGTCTAATCATGTACTCTATATCTATCCATCGGTCTATCCATCAGTACTTTATCTAACAGTCATATATGTATACATCTACACACCATACTGATTATCAGTGCTGTATCGAAGGGCTTAGCTTAGTCTGGGGTATAGAACATTTCCGACTTTTTCTCATTGGCTCGGACTGATTTGACGTTATCACAGATCACAAAGCCGACTGGAAGGCATTCTCAACAAGCCACGTTCTAAACCGCCGGCTCGTATTGAGCGGTGGATCAGGATGCGACTACAACTGCATTCAACATCCATTTACCCATAATGCACCGGATATTCATTCATTCGTTCTTTGATTCATTCATTCGTTAATTTGTTCATTAATTTGTTCGTTTATTCATTCACCTATTCATTCATTCGTTCGTTCATTCGTTCGTTCGTCCATTCATTCGTTCGTCCATTCATTCATTCGTTCATTCGTTCGTTCATTCATTCATTCGTTCGTCCATTCATTCATTCGTTCGTTCGTTCATTCATTCATTCGTTCATTCATTCGTTCGCTCATTCATTCGTTCATTCATTCGTTCGTTCATTCGTTCGTTCATTCGTTCATTCATTCATTCGTTCATTCATTCGTTCATTCATTCGTCCATTTATTCGCTCGTTCATTCGTTCGTTCATTCATTCATTCGTTCGTCCATTCATTCATTCGTTCATTCGTTCATTCATTCATTCGTTCGTCCATTCATTCATTCGTTCGTTCATTCATTCATTCGTTCATTCATTCGTTCGCTCATTCATTCGTTCATTCGTTCGTTCATTCATTCGTTCATTCATTCATTCGTTCATTCATTCATTCGTCCATTTATTCGTTCGCTCATTCATTCGTTCATTCATTCATTCGTTCGTTCATTCATTCATTCGTTCGTCCATTCATTCATTCGTTCGTTCGTTCATTCATTCGTTCATTCATTCGTTCGCTCATTCATTCGTTCATTCATTCGTTCGTTCATTCATTCATTCGTCCATTCATTCGTTCATTCGTTCGTTCATTCATTCATTCGTTCATTCATTCGTTCGCTCATTCATTCGTTCATTCATTCGTTCGTTCATTCATTCGTTCATTCATTCATTCGTTCATTCATTCGTTCATTCATTCATTCGTCCATTTATTCGTTCGCTCATTCATTCGTTCGTTCGTTCATTCATTCGTTCATTCATTCATTCGTTCATTCATTCGTTCGCTCATTCGTTCGTTCATTCATTCGTTCATTCATTCATTCGTTCATTCATTCGTTCGTTCATTCATTCATTCGTTCATTCATTCGTTCGTTCATTCGTTCGTTCATTCATTCATTCATTCATTCATTCATTCATTTGTTTGTATAATATATTCATCCATTCATGTATCTATATTTATTCATTCATCCCCCAGTCATCCAATTCTCGTACTTGTAGTCCAACCCGTGAGACATCTTGAATAACAGAACTGAGACTTTAATTTAAATAGATCGCTCGCACCTCGATTACTCACGTATCAATGGTTGCTATAGTTCCTTCTCAGAGTAACACGCGAAGTATATCAAACCACAATCACAGCCGGCTCATTACTTATTCTAGCTACTCGACTCAGTCTTAGTTACCGACTGAATTTAATAGGCTGCCGAAATGGTCGTTACAAACAATTACAGATAAATGGACAAGAAAGCGGGTTCGCAACCGATACAATAGACTACTTACGGTAATCGTGATTCAGTTCAGACCGTCTCGTGAATTTCAGACATTCTCATTCCGAGATTCAAATTAATTTTGTATTTGTATCATTGTTACTTTGGCTATATTATGGTAACGTTGCTTAACTACATTGGATTAGGCTGGTTTTGGCTTGTAAAAATACTCTTTATAATTTAACACGAGGGCAGTTCAAAATGTAATAATAATAATATAGAGATTGTAACAATAAAACTTTATTTAAACACGGTAAATTCATCAGAATTTTTACATATAATTGAACATATATTTCATTAGTATTCACAAGAAAACATTCTTGAAATAGCTGTAAATCACAGACTCATTCGAGTCGAAAGTTTGAAAAAATCTGTAAAATCTAGGTATTTCTGAGAGACGATTTGTGTTTTTGACTCGACCACGTATGACCAAAGCACCACAATCTCATTAAATCAGTTTACAGACAGGTGTGAGTCCCATGCGACGAGTTGAAAGGTAATGAATAATTGAATGACATGTAGCGATATGATACAAACAAGTAGAAGCCATAAAAACACGATTGGGTTATTTTGTGCAGTCTTACCCCTGTAGGGCTATTGTTATCGAAGCATCTATGGACACATATGTATATATATATATAATATACCCTAGAGCACACCACACATGACACTTGAACCCGAACACTTGTGTACGTGAGTCGCAAACATACACTACGAGTATAGGGGATTGAGGCATTAAGTCGAACCAATATTTTCCTTGTGCGAACCCATCGCTGCCACCATATCAACAAACAATCAGACCGCCCGTGCGCGGTGTGTCTGTTCCTAACACCTTAAGGGCATCATTCACACTTCTAGTGTTAAAACAAATGAGTTTTGCCCATTTGCTCACTGGCGTCTTGGTGCGGATATTTCATCGTTACTGTGAACTCGTCCATTTGCTAACAGCAAGCAACTCTAGCAAGTGTGCTTAGCGTTTAAAAACAAAATACGATCGACCACAAAGGCAGAGAATTATCCCAGGATTTCGGCAGCATCACATAGGAGCGGCGAGCAAGATAGAGACATAGTTGCACGGCATCGCCGAATCGAATGTAGCCGGCGACAAGGCATTCGAATTAAACGCGATCAAGTACTATTTAAGTCAATTATAACGTAGAACTTTGAGTTAATATCATGGCTGTTTCTAACATTACAGCGAACAACTCTGTGACGACGTGTTCTCTACCCGACAAGGAAGACCTCTCCGCTCCGACGATCATCAAGATGATGGCTTACACAACCATTTCACTACTGAGTCTTGTTGGAAACACCCTGGTCTTGGTCGTCTTCCACAAAAGTCGAGACCTTCGCTCAATAGTGTTTTACTTCATTGCAAACATGGCGATATCGGATTTGGTGCTGCCCTTATTTGCGTTTCCTCGCGCTATCGGGGAGATCATGAACGGTCCTTTGACATGGATGTTGGATGGAACAGTAGGCTCGCTCTCTTGTAAACTAGCGACGTTTTTGCAAGACATCTCTACGGCTGTCTCGATCGAAAGTCTGGTTGTTATAGCCATAGAACGCTTCGTCTCGGTGGTATATCCCGAACGCAAGAGCTTTCTCAACTCCAGAAAGATGAGACGAGCCGTTCTTGGATGTACGTGGGTTTTGGCTATCCTTCTACACACACCGTACCTCATCGTGTTCAAGGTGGTCCAAGCTAACGGAAAACACTTTTGTCTCCCTGTGTGGAGCAGCAGTAATCCCAAATGGAATATGACTATACCTGTAATCTACTTCGTCTCGATATTTACAATCTTGTACGCTTTGCCATTTGTCCTTATTATACTTATCTACTCCGCAATTGTGTACAAGCTGCAGCATTTGAACATTCCAGGATGCAATTGCTCGCAGAGAAGAAGGCGACAGGAAAGGAACCGAACGATCACTATCATGGCCATGATATTCGTCACGGCCTTCTTCGTGTGTTGGACCCCATTCTTCATCTACGCATTCCTTCTGTGTTTTAAGTGGCGTTTAAACCTTCCATGCTCGCAGATTAACTTTAGATTTACAGTCATTCTCGTAGCACACCTGAACAGTGCTATCAACCCGTTCATTTATTTTCTGTGCAGCAAGACATTTCGCAAGGGAGTGAAAAATGTGATTCCCGTTTGCTTCAAAACATGACATATACAAACTTAAATCACATCATTTAATCGACGGCCTACACGATGCTTATATATAGGTAGGAATAACGAAACTTCATTCAAGCGTGTAATATATCTTTTGCTGGAAATCACCTTACAGAAAATCTCGGCTGTGAATCCAAAAAAATGAATTAAATAAATCAATGTGTTTAAACCACAAACGACGGTACTAAACCCAGTGAGATTAATATATGTCGTGTTGTCTATTGTGCTAGATATCAATTTGGCAGTTAAACGTGGATTATAGCGTACAAAGGATCCGAGAGTTTGTTTAAATATATTAAAATATATTATATTTAAAGGCGCCAGGAAGGCGGAACTCAGATTTAAAAGATAAAGAAAGCCATGCTGACTGGGACAAATCGCGTTTGTTTACTTCATTTGAGTCTGCGCAATTATCGTCACTGCACAGCTGAAGCGAAATTAATTGTTCATGAAGTTTTGGTATTTTTTTCGACCACTTATTGATTCCATGGAATCACACTTGCCATTCTCACAATTGGGATTATTAACTTATTCAAAAGACCGCTAAATCGCAGTGATAGTTGCATGACTCACCAGATAATTGATGACAAAAAAGAATTGATGAATTTTGACTTGGAGAAGCTACTTGATTAATTGGATTGGAAGTACGTCAAACTCTAGACTCAAGAACTGAGCATAAAGAGGATGTGATTTATTTGGAACACTGATGTTTTTGGCTTTTCAGGCTTTCTAGTGAGTGTCCTAATTACAGCCGACTACAAGTGCTTAAAAACAAAATAATTGAGAAATCGAAAAAGTGCAGTCAATAATTTTACTATTACGAATTATTCTACCACTTGAACTGAAAAGATCTTACAAAAATATTATATGTAATAGATACAATATGAGCAGCCGTGTTGTATGAGATATATACAACGAATATTGTATCGGACTTATCATATCCCGAGATGTATACAAAAATATAATTTTCAAGATAGCAGTAAGTTTGGCCGAGAAAATCAAAGTTAAAGTCTGTGCAAATCAAGACGATTTTGTATCATAAATACAAGCTCTTCCACGGATTTCTATTGTGTTTTCCTCATGAATTATTAGAGTCTAATGAATATGACCAATGAAATATACACCTGTTTTCAAAAACGTTCTCCCCAAAGATTATGGAATTTTAATGAAAAGAAAAAAAGCCAGTTGAACGCACACATCGGCGACTTGCGCTTACCCCAGCTTACCCTAAAATGGTCGAAAACTCGGAACGTACGTTTCCATCGAAAACGCATACATTCAAAAAATCCACTTTCCAAAGTTAGTTAAGTGGCGAGACTTGAAAACAACGCTGGCATCACGACTGATCTAGAATTTCATATTTTGAATAAACGTTTCTTATTAAAGTTTGAAGTGGCTCTTAAATTTAGAAAAAGAAGGAACTGACACAAGTCCATTTCAACTTTGTAAGGAGAAGATTTTAATTCTGAAGGAGTAAGCGTTTTCAAAGCGCATCCATGTAGCAGTGCACGGGGCAAAAGCGCTGCAAAAACGCGAATATTTTGATACGTTTTTTTTGGAAAAGCAAAATCGTATTGGCGTGGACGAGGCTACAGTTGTCGGTTGTCATAACTGCGGTTCAGTCTATACGTTCAACTTGAATGAACTGACTTTGTTTCTATGTAGTGCAGTATTTAGAAGGTTAATTATTCATGTTTTCTTTTGGGTCAAACAGGTGCAATAATGCGACAATCGAAAATACGACACAAAATCGAGAAAAAAATCTAGGTAAAGAACACTGCTTACATCTTTCTATAGTATATGATTTACGTAGAATCTCTGCTTTCACTTGGCCAACTGACTCTGTGATTATTTAAAATAATTCTCACCTATTCAACAAAAGTGAATTAAAGATTTTAAGCCGTGTTTCTGAGCAGTTATTTATAACCATACTCAAACAATATTCCCTATAAAGTCGTATCAATCTGAAATTTATACCAATATTGATTTTAGATTGATGGCTATCAATAGCATTGCCATGGCAACGAGGGACAGAGCACGTTGAAATCAATCGAGCTAAAGTACGGTGATCGACTTTTTTTTATCCATTTGCGACTTTTTTTCCATTCGCGACTTTTGGCTTTCCATTTGCGACTTTTTTTTCCATTTGCGACTTTTTTTTTCCATTTGCGACTTTTTTTCCATTTGCGACTTTTTTTTCCATTCGCGACTTTTTTTCCATTTACGACTTTTTTTTCCATTCGCGACTTTTTTTCCATTCGCGACTTTTTTTTTCATCCATCCATTTTTTAGGTGATGTGGGTAGGGTATAGAAAACCCCCTGAAAATAAGCCTTTTCCCTCGACAAATCCCAAAGTAAGTGACAGTAGAAGAAATAGAACAGATGACAGGGGCGTAGCGTGCATATACGCACACGTACGCACGTGCGTACAATTTAAAATCCTTAATATATATATATTATAAAAAACATTAAAATATTTAAAATAAAATGAAATCTAAGACAAAATCTTAACAGCTGACGGCAGATTACTTGCTGGAAACTACTCACAGAAGGCAGGAAAATGCTATTTTGGAGACCCTATACCTCAAAATTTTTCGGGGAGCATATACCCCCGCATCCCCCTACGAGCTCGCGCCTTCGCCGCTCGTCACATCGCGTAAAATTGGATGTCACATCCGGGATTTTTCGTACATTAGCATAAGTCACCAGTCTCTCCTTTCACCGTAAGAGCTCACGGCCAATAAAAAATACAAGAACTTTGAACGCGTCTTTACTTTTGACTGAATAAAATAAATGTAAACAAGCTCCAAGAGAAAAAGTCTATCACGGGAAATAAAAGGCAAACAACTACTGAAAAGCCGCTTACCATTTATATTCTCCTGCTGCCGGTCGATCATGCGATTTTTTTACAGTAGAATCGGAGGAAGAATGGCGTATTCAGTATGAAATGTCCCAAGGTACGATGAAATATCTGTCATTGTGCTTCGCGAGTGACCAGAAGGAAAAAGTCTATCATGGGTTTCTCTTAACCTTGTATAGCTTTGTTTAATCCCCATATTTGACATTTGGTAGGATAAATATAACAAGCGATTTTCAAAAGGTTTAGTTCAAGCAGTCGCTGATCTGTCGCCAAGCAAGAAGGTAGCGAAACACGCCAAACTGTCCACGTTTCTCGATGTTGTAGAGCTATTTTTCTTCGGCCATTTTGAAAAGTTGGTAGCCAAGCCTCTATTCCACAGGGAAACCAAGTATTCAGGTCCTAGACTCCCTTAGATGATCGATTAAATTTGACTGAAAAAGACCGAGAATCCAGGAGGATTGGCCGAGTGGGGATTGGGCGCTAATTTAAAATTTTCTCGCGGGAACTTGCGAATTCTGCCTCGGAAAAATATTTAAACACGTTTTTGGGGGGAGAAAAATACAGGGTTGTTTTTCTTAATGTTTTTAAGTTATTGAAATGTTTTATCTTTGTCATTCAACCAAAAACATGGTCATGACCTGATTTCTTGGGCAATTTTACGCGATGGATTGTCTCCCCAATAAATTTCCCCTTTCAGTCAGTCATTGTAGGCATGTATAATGATGATTGTAGTTAGTACAGTCTCAAACAAAATAAATACCAAAAAACTGGCTTCGCCTCGGATTATTATATCGCTATATATAACGGTAGCGGTATATATAATCCGTTTACATAAATCCTTTACATAACCTTAACATAAATCCTTTACACAACCTTAACATAAATCCTTTACACAACCTATACATAAATCCTTTACACAACCTATACATAAATCATTTACACAACCTTTACATAAATCCTTTACACAACCTTTACATAAATCCCCCCATAAAACTGAGTGATAAATGCATTTTACTATGTATTTATGTAGCGAGAAAGTCCGCTGGAAAACGAAGAAAATGGTATTTCCAAGGCTCTAGATTTCTAAATTTTCAGGGGGGGGCATGCCCCCTGACCCCCCTAGAAGCTCACGCCTTCGGCGCTCGTTCCTATGTGCGTACATTGCAAAAAAAGCACGCTACGCCCCTGGATGATATTGTCTTGATATGATAAATGAGACACTCAGATTAAGTTTGGAGACATTTATTGAACACGTAGATCGCTTGAAAGTTGACTCTATTGTCGTACTGCGATATGCTAATAATAGAGATTGGACTGCCTGACTGTGAAACAACCAACCAAAGTGCCTGCATTAAAAACGGCCAGCTGTTGTACATGTGCGCCTGCATTAAAAACGGTCATGCAGCTGTTGTACATGCGCCTACATTAAAAACGGTCAGCTGTTGTACAAGCGCCTGCATTTAAAACGGTCAGCTGTTGTACAAGCGCCTGCATTTAAAACGGTCAGCTGTTGTACAAGCGCCTGCATTTAAAACGGTCAGCTGTTGTACAAGCGCCTACATTAAAAACGGTCAGCTGTTGTACATGCGCCTACATTAAAAACGGTCATGCAGCTGTTGTACATGCGCCTACATTAAAAACGGTCAGCTGTTGTACAAGCGCCTGCATTTAAAACGGTCAGCTGTTGTACAAGCGCCTGCAATTAAAACGGTCAGCTGTTGTACAAGCGCCTGCATTTAAAACGTAGCACAAGCGCCTGCATTAAAAACGGTCAGCTGTTGTACAAGCGCCTGCATTAAAAAAACGGCCAGCTGTTGTACATGCGCCTGCAATACATTAAAAACGGTCATGCAGCTGTTGTACATGCGCCTACATTAAAAACGGTCAGCTGTTGTACAAGCGCCTGCATTTAAAACGGTCAGCTGTTGTACAAGCGCCTGCAATTAAAACGGTCAGCTGTTGTACAAGCGCCTGCAATTAAAACGGTCAGCTGTTGTACAAGCGCCTGCATTAAAAACGGCCAGCTGTTGTACAAGCGCCTGCATTAAAAACGGCCAGCTGTTGTACATGCGCCTGCATTAAAAACGGTCAGCTGTAGTGCACAGGAAAAAAAATTAAGAAAATCGCGGATTAACAAAATAAGAGACGGATAGAAAATAAAGTCGTAATAATAATAAACAAACGAACAAATAATGTTTTCTATTTAGCACACTACTGGAAATTAATAGTCCCTTTTCGCGTTCACAGATCCCGTTGTAAAACCGCTGTACTTATTGACAACAGACGCATTTGTACAGGGTTAGCCTCGAATCAGTGTCAATTATTCACAAATATCAACAAGAACACGAAAAAATGTTGACATAAAACAATAGAAACATTTTTGAATTGCACGGACTGGTTTCTGAATCAAGGCTATAAGCCTGTACAAATGCGTCTCTTGTCAAGGACAGCGGTCATCTCTAAACAACGCGAAACTGGAGTATATTAAGAAAGGCTCTTGAAAAGTACGGCGTTTGAAACAGGCCTTATATGTCATTATTAATTATTAGTTTAATGACCGTGTCTGAATGACTGACTCATAAACAAGCGATAGCCTCAGGGAGGGAGGGAGGTGGGCGTGTTTACGTTTATTAGAGGAAAACATGGTTTAACGAGGGAGAAATGTCAGACAAAAAACGTATTCTCCTTGACGCTACTCAAACCTATATAAAGATTTGTCACTAATGTCAAAGAAAACGTGTTTAAGTTTCCAGTAGTCGGGCTTCGTTATTTTTATTTTTACATTTATTTTTTCACGAGACATGGAAACCGATATACCCACGCGCAAAACTATAAAGTCGTTTTCGTTTGAGTGGGAAAGTCACGGCGTCGTGCCGTATTGAAAGAGCTTGATTGGATGAGATCAAGAGAAAATGAGGTAAGAGAAGGAATCCCTGGTACCCCATCATGTGCTCCGTTAATTCTATTTTTAGAACTCGATCTATTTTTAGCTTTAGCTACCATGCCCGCGCAACCACTCTTGACTTGTAGAATTTTAAAATGCTCAACCTTACCTTGGTTTTTCCCTTCAAAAACTTTTTTTTTTGCCATTAAAAAGAAAAGCGAAAGACTACACCGACTTCTGCTCCAAGATAACAAAGCAGTGGTCGTACGATTTCTACGATGTTTACATGCAAAGTCTGCAAATGAACTGAATAAAAATACAAAACTGAGCGAAACAAATATCGTCGGCTACTCTCTGAGAAATGCCACAATTTAATTCTCTAAGACTCATTGAAGGATTTTACGAATACTCAGGCGATTTGAGCAAAATTAAGGTGCTACAAATATATTAAAACTACACAACGAACAAAGTCAAAGCAATCACGAAAACAAACCGTCTAACTGAAGTTAATGTGGTCTTACCGGCACTTGTATTCAACAATTACGAAGTCCAAGCGTTATTCTCAGGTTGGAAAACACGAAAGAAACTTTACAAGAGCCATTAACATCACCAAAACCTTGAAGCACCAGCCATATTGTGGACTGAAAATTTAATTCAACCATCTGCAGTCCTACAAGACGGCTACAATAAAACGATTCCTTGCACTTATCGGTCAGTTTCTTTGTCGAAGGAGATGGCAATCTGAAGCTGTTTCCTCTATTTAGAATCGTCTCAAGTGTCCCAAATTCACAATAATTTCAGTCAAATCCAAAAAGGATAATTTGGTAAAATCCTTTATTGAGTTTTGAAGTAAAAATTTGTAAAATGTTCGAGAAAGTTGAGAAGATTTTCTTCGCTCACTTCGCTCAATTTTGACTTTTCATTCAAAGCCGTGCGTAACGGCCTCCGCGACCTCGCCTTATATGATCTGACCAATCACGTTCCGTTCCCAAAATAGATTGAGCATTCTAAAAAATAGAATTAACGGGGCACATGATGGGTCAAGAGCCCAATTCGGGAGATTCCTTCTCTTACCTCATTTTCTCTTGATGAGATGCATCTGCACGCTCTGCACGCTTGGAAAGTGAAGAGAAAGTCAAGGCCCAGACACACGATGCAACTTTTCTTGCAACGTTGCGCGCAACAAGAGTTTTTTGGGGTGTCACACGATGCAACTCGATCCTACTTCTGCAACTGTTGCGCGCAACGTTGCAAGAAAAGTTGCATCGTGTGTCCGCGCCTTTACGATAGGTTCAGAAAGGAAGCCATTTGAGTGTAACGGTACCGTAGGTTTCCTATTCACACGGAAACTGACGACGAAATCACGCTGAAATATCACTACTCACGACCAATCGAATCACTGGCATTTCTTAGCCTGTATTATAACGGTTTTTCAAAGGGTGGATAGCGCTATCCGTCGGCCTTATCTAGTAGATAATTTTAATTAATGAATTAAAAGTTGACGCGCGCGCGCTCCTCTGGATAAGCATAGCGTCAACCGGAACCGAGTTTATTGAAATGCAGTACATAATTCGCCGCTATCTTTGATAGTAAAGTGGTCTCTTGAAATAGACCTTTTTACCGATACGGCGGCCATCTTGAATTAAGGAGAAATTATGGGATGCCCAGGGTGCAAGCTAGTACCTTCTGACATGAAAAACTACGAAAACCTAATTTAAAGCAATGAATTTGTACAAAATTATACAACAATACACAACACATGTAGATATTAAGTCATACAACACTATGGCTGGAGTGACATAGAAAAATAATATATTGACGCGACTCCACTCTCTACAGTTTTTGGGTCATTTGCACCCTGAGCATCCCATAATGTTTTAGCCAAAACAATAGAATCCAAAGTGGCCGCCGTATCGGTAAAAAGGTCTATTGTGAAGCTTGCTAAAAGATATGTAAACGATATATGATGATGATGAACGGAGTTCGAGTACACTGAATGCTAGTATAGGAAAAGAAAATGAACAAACGAAGCATGCAACAAAATACTAGCCTCCTCTACAAGCTACTCCTTCACTCCCTGATACACCTCTGAGTTTGATTGGATTGGGCATCCTGTGGTAGCAAGAGGAAGAGGGAGGACTGGGTATCCAATCGAGGAAGACTGGGGATGAGAGCGTCTTTTTTGCCTCCTTCCAGTCTCTCCAGAACTTTAATATATAGAGAGACAACAGAAAACTGTTACAAGGAGATCTTCTTTTATATCAGAGGCCTTTCGGCTTAACAGCCCTCGTCAGTGATACAGTGATATGACTAAAAAGCGTGGCAGCGAACACCTAGATCTAAATTGGGATCCCTGTGCGTAGTGCACAGGGATCCACTCTATTGAGGCCCTCAGGCTCCCCTGTGCGTAATTTGTTTATCCATGCTGTTTCTTCGTCCAATAAGTTATTAGGTGATGTATGACTTATCACAGTAAATTTGAAACACTTATTAAACTCGGATCCATGTTGGGCGAGATGGCAATATAGCGCTGAAGCTTTGCTATTACGATGACCTGTTATTCTATCACGTAGCATCTGTGTAGTGTTGCCTACATATTGTATATGACAGTAGATGCATGTAGCCAGATACACCACACACACTGGAAGTACAAGTGGCCCTGCACCGTACACTGTATGTACGACCGTCACTGGTGCTGGTAAAGGTGTCAGAGGAAGTGGTTAAACCACATGATGCACACCTGTTACTTCCACAAGGGTGGGTACCTAGCCCTTCTCCTGGTACAGATAGTGAGAAATGTTTCCGCTTATACAAAATATCTTTAAGATTAGGAGCTCTCCGTGAGCACAGCATGACTTTGGCTCCTAACGTTTGCCAAGATGGTGACTTGTCTAATATTTTAGACCCTTTCTTAATAAAATCCCCTGTTTCCCTGGAACCCGGACCATAGGTAACTACCCAGGGAACAATGACCTTCTCTTCATTGCTACGAGCATTATAGCCTAATGTACGAGGCATTTGCGCGACCTTATTAAGTATCTGTTTGACAAAGCTAACATTAAAACCGCTGTTAACAAAAGCTTCGGCAAGATCATCAAGCCTTAATTTAAACACCTCATCGTCAGACACAATGCGTCTAATTCTTATACCCTGTGAATAAATCACAGCACTAAAGGTATGTTTGTACTTTGAAGTTTTTAAAAACTGTTAGAAGGAGATGCCTGCGAAGGAGGCTAATTCAAACCCTCTGAGGTCCCTGGGTAAAACAGACTTTCAAAAATTCAATTCGCTGCATCCATAATTGCGTAATAATAATAATAGAATAATAATAATATAATAATAGATATGATGCGCAATATTAATAATACAACAACTTTATTGCAGTGTCAATGTATTTAGCTTTTACAGGCTAATTGGGGACACTCGAGAAATACGTAAATAGAAATAGAAATTAATTAATTAATAGAAAGATTAATTAATTAATAATAAATAATAAATAAATAAAATGGGGATATAGATCGTGATAACAACACTTGGCATAAAGTGCATTGCACAACTGGTGTCTAACAGAAAGACGTGTGTAATAAAAACGATAAAGTACATCGAGTAACTCTCAAGCAACAATTACAAGAATGAGCGCGATTAGTAATGAAGACCACATTATACATGTGTCAGTTTCCCTTGAGTGAAAAAAAGCGATCTTCTAGCTCGACCGAAGCAGACTGAGTTATTTTGAGAGATTGTGCGCAAGTAGGAAATACAAGACAATGCATTTGTAAAAGCGATCTTCGCCGACCGACCATCACGTTGGTTCACAAGTAGAGTGTGTTATTTTGAGAGATTGTGCGCAAGTAGAAAATACAAGACAATGCATTTGTAAAAGCGATCTTCGCCGACCGACCATCACGTTGGTTCACAAGTAGAGTGTGTTATTATGAGAGATTGTGCGCAAGTAGAAAATACAAGACAATGCATTTGTAAAAGCGATCTTCCTCGACCGACCATCACGTTGGTTCACAAGTAGAGTGAGTTATTATGAGAGATTGTGCGCAAGTAGAAAATACAAGACAATGCATTTGTAAAAGCGATCTTTGTCGACCGACCATCACGTTGGTTCACAAGTAGAGTGTGTTATTTTGAGAGATTGTGCGCAAGTAGAAAATACAAGACAATGCATTTGTAAAAGCGATCTTCGTCGATTCACGTTGGTTCCGAAGCAGAGAAAGTTATTTTGAGACAACGTATTTGCAAAAAAATACAGCGATCTTCCTCGTCCGATTATCACGTATCATCGATAGAGAAACCATGGTTCCGCAGAATGTGTCACTTTCCTGTGACTGGTCAAAGAGGACATTAAGAAAGTGAGGTCGAGTGGGCAGGAAGGTTAGTTTTCTCACTTGTTTCAAGGGTTTTTCTCCGGGTACTTCGGTTTTCCTCCCTCCGCTTTAAACCCAACTGAGTCTAGAGTTGTATGAGTAGTTAGATAACCTTAGTTATCTAGTTAATATCTTAGTTAGATAGTTAATGTGGACGAGAATTTTTTTTTTTTCGTTTTTGTTGTTGTTTTTTGTTGTTGTTGTTGTTGTTGTTGTTGTTTGTTTGTTTGTTTTTTGTTTTTTGTCTTTTTTGTGGACGAGAAGACGCCATTGGTCGGAGCAGGCTACCCGCGCTCTGTTGCATCCACCTGTCGTAAACCCGAACTGGATTAAACAAATGTCTTGCCAATTAACCCTCACGTAATTATCCCTCCGATCGAAGTATCCCAAGTTACTTAGACAAAAATTGCCCTCTTGCGCATAGAACTATATACACTTCGCGAAGTTCCTTTTAACAATGAAGTCTTTACTCTACGTGATCTGAGTATCTCTTTATCAGACTTCCTGACTGCTTAATATGTCTTTCCCTAAGGCTTTCCTGTTTTGCACCGTCTTGTCTAGGCTGTAAGTGGCTATTAGCAAGCTCTAAAGGGCAACCTAAAACACTTTTTTATTCGTTTGCTAGATCTTTATCTTGGAAGAATTGCGACTACTCCTCTGTGACATCCATTGACGCAAACACCAAATCAACAATCACTTAATTTAAAGTACTTCCTGACCCAGGGATTTCCATAATGACATTTTTTCTAGTTTTACCGATAAGAGAGCTTTATAGCTGAAGTCAAAAAGGGGGGGTCAACCACTTCGTTTCCGAGTTATGGGAGGTAGGCTGTGAAGATTTTTGTCACACTTACTGACGTACTAACTCCTCATGATTGTAAGCTGCTCGGCTGCCATGAGCGCCTATGCAATCCGAAAAAGTCATCCATCGGTTGTAAAGCGCATTGAGACAGTGTGAAATGCGCTATATAATAATAATAATAATTATTATTATTAATAATAATAATAATAATAAATTTAATCTTTAAAGAGTAAAGCCTAGATCAAAGATGTGGTTTTCACTAGGGTCCTAACATAAATATATAATGAAATTGTGACTATTGTTTTCGATATCTTTCGATATTGAACATGGCGTCTTTGCTTGTCTATTCATTGACGATATTGAACATGACCAAATAACTAATATGGAAGCAAACGCTCATATATCATTTGCAAAATAATATACGTCGCAAGCTAGGGAAGCCAAAAGTATGTGTATGGCGCCGTATGACGGACCATCGTTAATAAATCGAAAATTTTAGTGCCTCACGCACCAAAGAGCAAACACACTCAATGCGCCTTACACGCACCACAGAGAGAACACACTCAATGCGCCTTACATGCACCAAAGAGCGAATGCACTGAATGTGTCTTACACGCACCAAAGAGCGAACACACTGAATGTGCCTTACACGCACCAAAGAGCGAACACACTGAATGTGCCTTACACGCACCAATGAGCGAATGCACTGAATGTGCCTTACACGCACCAATGAGCGAATGCACTGAATGTGCCTTACACGCACCAAAGAGCGAATGCACTGAATGTGCCTTACACGCACCAAAGAGCGAACACACTGAATGTGCCTTACACGCACCAAAGAGCGAACACATTGAATGTGCCTTACACGCACCAAAGAGCGAACACACTGAATGTGCCTTACACGCACCAAAGAGCGAAAACACTGAATGTGCCTTACACGCACCAATGAGCGAATGCACTGAATGTGCCTTACACGCACCAATGAGCGAATGCACTGAATGTGCCTTACACGCACCAAAGAGCGAACACACTGAATGTGCCTTACACGCACCAAAGAGCAAACACACTGAATGTGCCATACACGCACCAATGAGCGAACACACTGAATGTGCCTTACACGCACCAATGAGGGAACACACTGAATGTGCCTTACACGCACCAAAGAGCGAACACACTGAATGTGTCTTACACGCACCAAAGAGCAAACACACTGAATGTGCCATACACGCACCAATGAGCGAACACACTGAATGTGCCTTACACGCACCAATGAGCGAACACACTGAATGTGCCTTACACGCACCAAAGAGCGAACACACTGAATGTGCCTTACACGCACCAAATAGCAAACACACTGAATGTGCCATACACGCACCAATGAGCGAACACACTGAATGTGCCTTACACGCACCAATGAGCGAACACACTGAATGTGCCTTACACGCACCAAAGAGCGAACACACTGAATGTGCCTTACACGCACCAAAGAGCGAACACACTGAATGTGCCTTACACGCACCAAAGAGCGAACACACTGAATGTGTCTTACACGCACCAAAGAGCGAACACACTGAATGTGTCTTACACGCACCAAAGAGCGAACACACTGAATGTGTCTTACACGCACCAAAGAGCGAACACACTGAATGTGCCTTACACGCACCAAAGAGCGAACACACTGAATGTGCCTTACACGCACCAAAGAGCGAACACACTGAATGTGTCTTACACGCACCAAAGAGAGAACACAAGCACAAGAGGCCTTATGTCACTGTTAATACGGGCTTGACGCAAGCATAAGCGCAAGCACACGCTCGAGTAGCGTGGGGGAAAAACGAGCCTGATTATGGAAGCATAAACGCAAGCACAAGAGGCCTTATGTTACAGTAGAAATGGTCCTGACGCAAGCATAAGCGCAAGCACAAGAGGAGATAACGTTAACCTATAAGATAATAACAATCCTAAGCTTAAATTCTGCTTATGCAAACCAGGCTCATATATTTTGTAACCGATGGAAATGTTTCTTTATACATGATTGTATATGTAGCTTCAGAAGTGTGCTGCATGTCTAGATTTAGTTTTGTGACCATCGCTTATGATGGGGGTGTATCATACCAGTTAAAAAAGGTAAAGGTAAAGGTATTCATATTTAACGTCCGTAACTCCTTCAGTCGAAACTGTTCTCCCTTGTACCCCCTCCGGCCTCCGTCAGTGCTCCGTCTTACGGGTATTTAAAGCTGCACTGAGCTACACGGGTTAGAGGGAAGTCGAAACAAGGATGTGAGGTCATGAAGAATCGAACCGGTACCTCTCGCTTAGAAGGCCGCGCACTAACCAACTAAGCCATCCTCCCTCTGCACTAGTGCTCCGTTCTACGGGTATTTAAAGCTGCACTGAGCTACACGGTTAGAGGGAAGTCGAAACAAGGATGTGAGGTCATGAAGAATCGAATGAACAGGGCACCTCTCGATCGCTTAGCAGGCCGCGCACTAACCAACTAAGCCATCCTCCCTCCATCAGTGCTTCGTTCTACGGGTATTTAAAGCTGCACTGAGCTACACGGGTTAGAGGGAAGTCGAAACAAGGATGCGAGACCGCGAAGAATCGAACCGGTACCTCTCGCTTAGAAGGCCGCGCACTAACCAACTAAGCATTCCTGCTTAAAGTGCACCTAACCCCTGTGAGATTGTTTTAAAAATCTATTCAATATAAGCTGAATAGTTGTTGGGTTCAGTATTTTGTGATTTGAACCTTGCGTTTATGAGTTATAGAGGTTTGAAATCTCAATATGCAAATTTGATGACGTCTACCCAGGAATCATTTATTATACAAAAACGCCCTTGTGCTGATTATTGACATTTGTAAACTTACAGAATATTTTCACAGTCTCTATAAATGATTTTATAACTTTTTTGCCCATTTCAAAAAATAAGTTCTTCTTGAAAAAGTCTAAATAAGTTATGGCAAATTCCTGGGTAGACGTCATCAAATTTGCATATTGAGATTTCAAACCTCTATAACTCATAAACGCAAGGTTCAAATCACAAAATACTGAACCCAACAACTATTCAGCTTATATTGAATAGATTTTTAAAACAATCTCACAGGGGTTAGGTGCACTTTAACGAGAGTACGACCCTCGTAAATAAAGCGGTTCTCATCTAGTTTTCTGTCTAATCGTAACTGCATGGTTCATCTATTGTTGATTCAAAGAATTAAGAGATGTTTACAGTTGGCAAATAATTCCACAGCCAATCTTTCAAACGGTACAACAAAAACAGGGTTAAAACGGTAGCGGCCTGAACCCAACCCTTTGCAACAATGTAGTCAGCCGTTTGTATATCGCTAGAATAACGGAACGAAAACTCAACTAAAACGCGCGATTGTTCTTAAATTGAAATCCCAACAAATGCGTCAGATAAATATTTGTTGTATTTTGGTCAACTGAATAATGACGTTCGTGCTGTCAAATGCCCCCAAGGAAATGACGTCCATACAAAGATTTGAATGCGCAAACCTAGGGTCTTTACCTTGTAATGCATGCTTACGCGACTCGACGCAATTACTTGTGTAAAGTACCTCGAGAAATTCGTATATTAACCGCCTACGTTTTTAACAAGTTCTCTTTTTATCTTGTCATCGTCTTTCCTGAAATACTCTAGTTATTGAACGGCAGAATGAACAGGTGAATATAAACTTGTGCCAATATCTACAGGCACAATCTTGTTTACCATGATTTCGTACGCGAGCAAGTTCTAGTCAAATCCACTGTTTTTTTGAATGTCAACTTGCAAGTGTGTCTTGTTTGAGCAGCCGGCCGGCAGCGGAGAATCGACAGGAAGGAAGAAGGAAGGCGGGCAGTATTGCTAGAGAATACAAGTAATACATATTGTAGTAACAGAAAATGGAAAACTAGTCAGACATTTACACCACGGACTTTATTACATCTATATATACAATCCTACCCCAAACTAACACTCTTTACTAAAACAACTCTGTGTTATATTAAACGAAAATACAATTTCCCCTACAATCTAAGGGCTATAGAATGGTTTCTGAAAAATACCGGGTCTCGGTACTGAATCTGAGCGAGTCTCGAAATCTCGGTGTTCCAGGAAAGATTCGTGGATTCCGGATTTCGTAAAAATCAATATGCGGCTCGAAATCTCGAATTTTCAAATTTCAAGCAAAATAGTGAAGTCTCGGGCTCGGAGTTTTATTAAACAAGCGTCTCGGCGTCTCGGTGAGTCTAGGATTTGACCATTCTATAGCCCTGATCTACAATGAATCTAGAACTAGGGCGATCTAGGACTATACAGACTATACAAGCCAATCTTATAGCCGCTCAATTTCTACATTTTTTGATATACAGCTCACGTCAAAGCTGATACACTGTTAACTTGTGTTGCCAAGCAGAGTTCACAGCTTTGTAGCTATTCATCCATCAGTCATCTCAGCAAATATATCTTGTTTTTCCTAATTGTTGAGCGTTATAGATTGTTACGTCATTGAAATACAAGATTAAAATTTTACATAATTCACTTATGAAGGAAACTAGGAAATACGGTCTGATATTAACAGTGATATTCCTATGTTCTTCGATAAAAGGAAAAATGTTAAGGTCTTGCGTGGGCTTCATTTAGAATATGAACAAAATTATATGAAATCATAATTAAATACAGCCCTCCATACTATGTGCAAGTTATAGCGTGATACATTTGATAGCAAAATGGCATGGTTAATAATATCCTGACTGTTCGTACATGCGCCATTGGCTCGTGTATATTATTAGTATTTACAATATTTGCCCGTACACTGTACGGTAATGTAGTCAGCATTTTAACAGAATAGCAATTAAATGAAAGGGAAAAAACCTTGTTCTTGATCTGGCTCTTCGTATTGATGCAATGACAATCGAATTGCTGACAGCGAATGAAAAAATGAAAGAAAGAAAAGGGAAAGAAAAGAAAGGAAAAAAGACGAAAAGAATAGATAGGAAAGGAAAGGGAAGAGAAGGGAAGAAAAGGAGCAAACAAAAAAATTAAGAAAAGAGAGTGAAATGAGAGTGAAATGAGAGTGAAGGAAAGGGAAATGATAACACAAAGACAAACGAACAGCAAGGCAAGGAACGACAAACGCAGGAAAGGAAAACAAACACAGTTGGCAGGTTGGCTTTATCTAAGCACTGTCGCGTTTATCATCGTCTTCGTAAGCCTTGTTCTGCATTGTCACGCTGACCTGTGTGTTCTGTTGCCTGATGCTCATTCGAGTTTTCAGGAATCCCACATTAGACAGCATTTGCTTGAAACCGTGACGGAAGTTCTGGCTGAAGATAAAGCAAATGCACGGGTTCACCGCCGCGTTTGCGTAGGCACAATATAAGCCAATAAATGAAAAAAGTGGAAACCAACATGGCTGAGGTGGATTTTGATAAACAAAAAAGTTCAGAAAGGCGTATATGTTATACGGCGCCCACAAGATCGCAAATGATACAATGATCGCGATTGCCATTCGTAGAATCTTACGCTCTCGCTCGGCCCTCTGTCGCTTTTGACGGTCACTAAACGAGTCCCCTAAAGGTATCGACTGTCTCTTGAGGCTTAGAATAATCACAGTATAGGCACCAGCCATGACGACAAAGGGTACCACAGCCAAGATGAAGAACATTGATAGATAATAGTTGCGTACGATTGCTTTGAAGTCATCGGAGATTTTATCCCAATATGAATAGCACACAAAGGTGCCTCCATAAGATCTCACATCGTAAATGTACAAGTACACTGCGTGCAGACTCATCCCGATAAACCACGTCATAAAGATAGAGACCTTGCACACGTTGTTCGACATGACGTAGTGCTTCATGGGATAAACCACTGCGATGAACCGATCCAGGGTAATGAGGATCAAGCTGAATATCGACACGGCCGTGGAGACGTCCTGTAGGAAAAACACAATCTTACATAGCGCCACGCCAAGCACACCTTCCATTTCCCATTCGAAGTTCGATATAGGTTGCTTGTACAACTGCACGATATGCCTACTGATCACCATCGTTGGAATAACCAAGTCGGATATCGCCATGTTTAGGATGAAATAGTTTGTAGGCTTTTTCATTTTCTTGTTGGAAAGAATGACCGCAGCGATGAGAATGTTCCCAATTAACGAGACCATTAGAATGACAGCGTACGCTGTGATCTTGATAATTTGGTCCTCTTGAGAGTCCTTTCTAAAAAGACACCTTGCCGAAGGTGGCGCAGTGGCATTAATAGTACCATTACCTTGTGTAGTGCTGTTAAACACCGTTGTTGGAGCGAGCGTCGTCATGGCGGTCGAGGAGGAGGCGATGGTGGAGGTGACAACTGTCGTCGTAAAGTTGGTATAATTCGAAAGGGACGACATTGTAGTACTAACAGCTTGCTTGCCTGACTATATGTGTTCTATGCGGGTCGGTCGCCTCCTTCTACAAACAATCCTCCCACAACGAACACCTCTATTAAATGACCCTCTGGCATGACACGACTCATCTCAATAACAAATGTCCAAATTGGAAATTTCGAATTATTGGGGAACTAAGAACGCATGTACACCATAAATATTGACCCTCCAGTACACTTATTACTCTTGGCTGTTTACACAAGGAAATAGACTTGGCAAATGCATCGTTTTCTACAAATAAACAACAACGTTCTCCCAATAAATGATTCTTCTCAAAGCAAGAAAAATTAAAAAAACGAGAGTCCGCACAGGAAATGGTGTGTCGAAGGAAAAATCTTGCTAGATTTCGACATTTAAGAAGGCATGGTGTACCGCAGTAAAACCCCTTCGGCTGATCTTACAATTGCTTAATTGTAACATTGCTCGCAAAACTGATACATTGATTATACGTTCTTATGTAGGATGATTCACCTGTCTCAACTCTATGTAGTTGGGGAATATTTTGAATTCTACGTTCTTATGTAGGATGATTCACCTGTCTCAACTCTATGTAGTTGGGGAATATTTTGAATTCTACGTTCTTATGTAGGATGTGTATAGATTCACGTGCCTCAACTCTATGTAGTTGGGGAATATTTTGAATTCTACGTTCTTATGTAGGATGTGTATAGATTCACCTGTCTCAACTCTCTATGTAGTTGGGGAATATTTGGAATTCTACGTTCTTATGTAGGATGTGTATAGATTCACCTGCCTCAACTCTATGTAGTTGGGGAATATTTTGAATTCTACGTTCTTATGTAGGATGTGTATAGATTCACGTGCCTCAACTCTATGTAGTTGGGGAATATTTTGAATTCTACGTTCTTATGTAGGATGTGTATAGATTCACCTGTCTCAACTCTATGTAGTTGGGGAATATTTTGAATTCTACGTTCTTATGTAGGATGTGTATAGATTCACGTGTCTCAACTCTATGTAGTTGGGGAATATTTTGAATTCTACGTTCTTATGTAGGATGTGTATAGATTCACGTGCCTCAACTCTATGTAGTTGGGGAATATTTTGAATTCTACGTTCTTATGTAGGATGTGTATAGATTCACCTGTCTCAACTCTATGTAGTTCGGCAATATTTTGAATTCTAAAAAATAATAATAATAATAATAATAAATTATATTTTAAAAATAAAAAATAAAAATATTCTACGATCTTATATAGGATGTATAATAGAGTCACCTGTCTCAGTCCCAACGAAATGAATGAGCTCTAACATGTAATGTAATGCGCTAGATATCATGCAAATCCGCAGTTCCAACATTCAATTGCCAGCAAGGTGATTTAAACTGAAAAAACAGTTTTGCGAAACATGTGATGTTTGCTTAGTTTATTTAATTTGACAAGTTTCCGACCCAGGCTTCATTTTCAGTTTCAAAAATGTATAATTTATAATAAAAAAAATTGTGTAATTTATAATTAAAAAAATTGTGTAATTTCATGACACTTTAATTTTGAGCTTTCATGAAATGTATATCATATCTTCTAGATTTTTGATGGCCACAGGTTCATCAGTCAAGTGTTTTACTCTTTGGAAATAAAGTTTTTTATCGATTCTTTTTTTTGTGCGTACCAATAAACCAATATAATAATTACAGTGTTGAACGCTTCACAAGCTACTTTTTAAGACAAGTTTTAGATTGTGGGGAACCAAAGCCAATCTGTAAAATGAGTCATTCTATCATTGATGAATATCGAGGTCGAATTAGTAGTTTTGTATGTAAGTATTTAACTTCAATAAAAAAGTTGTAAAAATAAGAATATCGGAGTCGAAGAGAACGGGGAAAAACCCCTCATTCGTTCGCTAAAATATTATCATAGATTTGTCTTGGATGGTAAATGTACGATCCAGATTCAAGCAGTCTGCCAAACCGATCACATTCGCCATAATTGCTTTGAGTTTATTTCTTATCAGCGTTCTAAGGATAGATAGATAGATAGATAGATAGATAGATAGATAGATAGATAGATAGATAGATAGATAGATAGATAGATAGATAGATAGATAGATAGATAGATAGATAGATAGATAGATAGATAGATAGATAGATAGATAGATAGATAGATAGATAGATAGATAGATAGATAGATAGATAGATAGATAGATAGATAGATAGATAGATAGATAGATAGATAGATAGATAGATAGATAGATAGATAGATAGATAAACTTTATTTACGTGTCAAAATGTAATAGCTGAGGGGAAAATCCCTCTACTAATAGGGGACACCTATCCAACCCTATCCAAAGATACATCAGCTAGCTAGGCGTCAGTAAAGGTAATTCTTACGGCTTCGTGTATATAGGACCGCCATAGAGCAGTCAACGGCGTCGCCAACCCTGTGGCGGGAAAAGCAAACGAGCGCGACTTCAGAATTTAATAAAAAAACTCGCAAAAATCTATCCACGACACATTATACAGGCAACACAAACAGACCGAATCGAGATTTGAAAATTATCCAGAAAAAATGACCATATTGTTCGTTGTCAACAATAGCCCGATATCTCATCATGGATACTTGAAAGCTTCACGGTTTTGACGGGTATTTTTTCATATCGGTTCCATAATGGCATATTCAGGGCCGGGGTGCATGTACTAGTAAGGTAGGCTGTCCTTTTGCCATGACTTTCGTCTCAGCAGTTTTTATTCTGTGTTTGTTCAGCTATCAGCTCGCAGCTCTGTGTTTACCGATTTGAAGTAATTTTCCAAATCCCTTCTAAATTACGACAAACTAATAGTTCATAGTGCAAGTGTAATGTTATAAAGTTACAGACGTTATACACTAAGTCTTCAGTGAAAATAAGGGGGAATAATAATAATCATAATAGTAATAATATATAAGTAATTATTATTATTATTATTATTATTATTATCATCATCATCATCATCATCATCATAATAATAATAATCATAATGATAATAATTATAATGATAATAATTATTATTATTATTATTATTATTATTATTACTATTACTATTATTATTATCATTATCATCATCATCATCATTATTATTATTATTACTATTATTATTATCATCATCATCATCATCATTATTATTATTATTATTTGCTTATTTTTTTTTTTTTTTATTTTTTTATTTTTTTTAAAATTATTATTATTATTATTATTATTATTATTATTATTATTATTATTAACACTTGGATCTTTTATATCTGGACAGGATTTAGACCTTCCCGTACCAGGGGTTCATATATAACGTAAGTGTTTTATCAAATTATAGCTCCTGTGAGCTTTGACAGGCGTCACATACACAGTGATAATATTGGGTGTTTAGTTGGATAAATAAAACCATGTGTAAAACCAAGTTTATTGTATGTATTGTGTTGTTGCGAGCACTGAGATATAAAAAACTCAATATATCGACACTGAAATATAGTCATTATTATTATTATTATTATTATTATTATTATTATTATTATTATTATTATTATTATTATTATTATTATTATTATTATTATTGTATTAATATTTCATGCGTGGTTGTTTTCTGTGATTAAAAATGTGGGTGGGTTTGCAACGTATATCCTTAATTGTAATCTACAGTCAGTTTTAAATCTATTTATATGCCAAATATAGCAAATGTTTGCTGTTTAACACCGAGTATGACTTAGTAAAGCATTTTATACATCAGTTGTACCATTTTCAATTTCAACTATATGAGCAATTATGTGCAATTTGTTTGTTTCAGAGGCTTGAGTGTAGCGTGAAAACTCCAGTGGATGAGATAATCAAACGTTTGCCTACGGCAAGGGAGAAAGAAAATGAAATGAATGGAAGAGATAGTGAAAAAAAGATGAATGACTGAATGTAGAAAGAGCGAAAGAGAGAGAGAAAGACCGAAAGAAAAAAGGAAAGGAATAAGGTATTCACCCTATTTATGTCTGAAACGTATTCTTAATAAAGTTGATTATTATTATTGATAACGGGGCAGAAAATGAAAAACTTCCTCGCAAATTAAGTTAGGTTCCTAATCTTTTATTAGAAAAGCTAGTAAGGTGTAATAATCTAATAGGAATGATAGTCAGTCGCATCCGGGTCCAAATGAGATTCCTACCCTGAAGAGTTCTTATATTAAAAATATGTTAAGTATATTTTTTTAATTCAAAATTCTTCAAGCTAGTAAATATACTCTTAACAAAATCTTCTCAGACAGAAACGAAAAGTGTTGCTACAATATTCAAACAATGTTCTATGCGTTACTGTTTTGGAAGAGCTCTTCAAACAAACGAACCACACAGATCGGCTCTTTATTGCTACAGTATTTTTTATTAAAAAGCTCTTTAAAAAAAAGATATGCACAGATACCTCTGTGTTGCTACAATATTCAAACAATGTTCTATGCGTTACTGTTTAGGAAGAGCTCTTCAAACAAAAGAACCACACAGATCGGCTCTGTATTGCTACAGTATTTTCTATTAAAAAGCTCTTCAAAAAAATATATACACATATACCTCTGTGTTGCTACAATATTCAAATAATGTTCTGTGCGTTACTGTTTAGGAAGAGCTCTTCAAACAAACGAACCACACAGATCGGCTCTTTATTGCTACAGTATATTTTTATTGAAAAGCTCTTCAAAAAAAGATATGCACAGATACCTCTGTGTTGCTACAATTTTCAAACGATTTTTTTCTATACGCGTTACATTATTGAAAGAGTATATTATATAAAAGTTCAAACAATGTTCTATGCGTTACTGTTTAGGGCATTTCTGGAGAGTGCGCTATATAAATAAAATATTATTATTATTATTATTATTTAGTTTAATTGTACATGGAGCGTTTTTCAATTCTTGAATAAATTGAAAAATAAATCCTTCTATTGTTGCTTGTCAATGCAGATTTCAAAATCCGTTTCTTCTCTCGCAATTATATTTTTGGTGGAGCTACTAGTAGCACAGTATTTTTTATGGTCATTTCTTTGCAGTATTCCTATTTTTCTTCTCTTATTTTGCAGGGATTTTCCTTTTTCAATTTTCAAAATGTGAAGGTTATTAACTTGAAGTATTCTGGCGTCGATTGTCCTTCTCATATATCGAACATGACAGTATTTACGTTTCTTTTGATGGATATCTTGGAGTTTTTGGGGGGTTTCTTTAATCTTACCGCTTAGGTGGTGAACTGATGTCACGTCTGACGTTTCCGTATCACCTGCATCTTGCGTTTTTCACGCAACAAGCATAAAATTCTGCGCAGAACGAGTCGGGACAAGGCACGGGTCATATTTATTTCACTATCTCCAATCCGTTCGAGGAAACTTTCCCCGTGATATATGACTAGACGCAAGTTGGCATTCTGCGCGCTCTATGAATGTGGGGACTTCTATTACTCTATATTTTAATCGCGGTAGCAAACGGATGCTAGGTTCTTGGACTTTACAAACACAGCAATTGATTATACGATTAACGCGGAACTTGTGTCATTACTGTTGACTGTAGTTATCGGAAGAGCGCTCGGCTGTCGAACGGTCGGACAATTTCAGAATTCTTTATTATTTCAGAATGCGGAGTTCTAACATGCCAAAATGTGAGCCGGAATGGCCACGAGATTTAATCTCATTAGAAATACAACAGGAGCACTATCTCTCATACCTCTTGGCATAGTGGACGAGATGTAGTCATCGAGCGCGTCTGGAAATTATTATTATTAGAATAGATAGAAAGTGAGTGAGAGTAAAGGATCAGATATTGTTTTCTTTCTCCTTTCTTTAAAGGGCTGACGCTCAGAAGAACTGCACTTTAACTTTCCCTCAATTTCTATCTGTCTCACTAGTATACTACGCGGCCTCCTTTACTAGTATCTGTGTACAGATATATTATTTCAGTATAGAATATATGAACGGGACAATGCGTCAGTCGAAACGCCTGTTTGCTAATACACCCGCGCAAAGCGGAATAAAAAGATCAAATGTTATCCTTTATTCAATATTCTCATCGTATAGAAAATGATTAAGGAGAAAGAAACAAGAAAGAAAAATAGGAACGGGAAGGAAAGAAGGAAGATGCCGGACTTTTAGTTCATGATGTATTTGAGTAATTCTAACGGTAGTAACTCGTAGCAGATTAACACTCTAATTTTATTTTAACTAAGCACAAACTATTAAAAACAAAGTAAATTGTCTGTTTAAAGCTGTTTTAGCGTTGTACAAAGCCATTTTCCTGCTTTTTGTTTCAAATTTGAGCTAATTCAGGGGAAAACATCAGAAATAATAGTAAATATACAGATCTAGCCCATGTGGACAGTTTTCAAATCAAATTTTCACTTTGGATTAACACTCTAATTTCACTTTTACCGGTCAAAAACCATCCCAAATAGCTTGAACTCTTTGCTAAAGCAGTTTTAGCCTTGTACAAAACATATTCTCCATGCTATTGGTTTTTGGCGCTCAATACGCGCGTTCGTAAAAAATGTCCTCTTAAAAAACAACAGAAAACAGATCTTTCAGTTAGAAAATGCTAAATTGTGTCAAGCTCTAAACCCCCTACCCAGAGAGAAAACGTCCCCCCCTCCTGAAACAACATCTTCCATTTTAGCAATGCTCTCCCCCTACCCCCTACCCCCCATCCCCCCTACTACTACTTGTCCTATCAATTAATGATAATTAATGAAATCTAATTAACTCGTTCAAGATAAAGAAAAATGGCTGTGATAGAAGTGCGCCATCAACACGTGTCCCTTCCCTCTTCATGCTCTCCCCAGTCCCTTCTTCCAATTCCTGATCCTGCGCACAGCTTTTTTACAGACGCACATTCGCAGTGGCCGGGTATCTATATTTGGAGGTGCGTAGAGGTGAAGGCACACTGAACGATTGTAAATTATGTGTAAATTGAAATTTATACGAAACTGACTTTATACGAAACGGATTTTATACGAAACTGATTTTATACGAAACTGATTTTATACGAAACTGATTTTATCAGTACGAAACTGATTTTATCAGTACGAAACTGATTTTATACGAAACTGATTTTATACGAAACTGATTTTATACGAAACTGACTTTATACGAAACTGACTTTATACGAAACTGATTTTATACGAAACTGATTTTTATACGAAACTCATTTTATACGAAACTCATTTTATACGAAACTGATTTTATCAGTACGACGAAACTGATTTTATACGAAACTGATCAGTTTTTTGCGAAACTTAAGCTGATTTTATCAGTACGAAACGGCGGATTTTATACGAAACTGATTTTAAACGGAAACTAACGAGGAGAGGTACTATCAAGGAAATCAACTGCTATCATTCAAATAGATATAGTATATAGTTGAAATTTTTTAAATGTTAAACTAGTAAGAGCGCTATTCCGTTATCGGAAGTGGAGAGTATTTCAACTTCATGAAGTTCAAACAGGATTTGTCAAGTTAACAAGTTGATGCGTCCTCTTGTCAGAACGTTCCGGGAACAAGTAAAGCAAAGTCTAGTATTTACTCAGCATGGCTTTATATAAAGTTAAGATCCTGTTACACTTAATTAGAAGTGAACTTCAGAACGACCTTAGTTAGTCCTTAGAATGAAGCTGTCTCACTTTGCCATTCTGTTGGCTCTGTGTATATGTATCTCTCAGATTGTGAACATCGAATCGTACACCGGGATTGGTGTTCAGAGTCTCTCGCAAGAGCTGGTTAAAGACTTTATCAAGTACTGTAACGTTCGCACAAGGTATTGGCATGGTAAGCCTAGGTATCGTTTGCGTTGGAGACGGAGACGGAGACGAAGTCCACCACCTAGTCAAAATGTAAGTTTCTGGTTTTATTTAGTGTATTTTCTCCCTACACAGCAACGTACCCTGTCTTCCATGATAGGCGAGGCGAAAAAGGGTCCGGGGACAGACGCAGACTAGTAAAAAGCGTGGGAGAAAGTCCTAAACGGTAAATATCGGTACATCTATGTTTTTAGGTCTTTTTCATGATTTCGAACATTTGATTTTTTTACGTTGGGGGTGGATGAGGTGGAGATTTAGTCGATGCAATTTTTATCCTCTCAAAAACTCTCGACACTTATATAGTTATACTAATAGTTCCTATCGTAACATAACAACGCATATTTAAAAGGCTTGTGTTTTCATCCGTATGTGACCTCGACATTTTCCCAATACTGTTGACAGTAGTATTAAAGTGACACTTTCACCGTACAAGTGAATCTGGGTCTGCCGGTACGATGTCAATATTTAATACTCAAACGTTTATTAGTCTATTTGCCATTCATCAATCATGTGGTTCTCTTTGTAGCCTATACGGTCGATAGATTGTGTTGTTCAGTTATTGATTTGTATTTACTATCTAAGTTGGGACCTTGCTGTGTGGCCTTGCTCGAAAGGGCCTCCCTGCCCTCTGTGGCGAAGTGTATAAATAAATAAATTAATTAATTAAAGTCTTATTTTGGTGCATAAATAAGTATGTCATTGGTCAAGAATACCTTGTGATATGGAGAAAATATTTAAAAGAGCTCACAGTCGAAGTCGACAGTTCTAAATATTTAACGCATAATTCAATAAAACTCAGTAGGCATAAAAATTATCCAATTATATATACAAATTCTATATCTTTGACTTGAAATCGTTCAAACGGCATACTCATGAATGTAGAGTGCTACAAAGTATACTGATTACAATATACACGAAGCACGAAGCGACACAGATAAACTAAAACTATTCTCATTGATAATGACAGCACTGAGCAGAGCTGTCGAGAGCTGTCGAGAGCATGAACTCAAAAGTTCTCTGTTTAATATCTCTCCAATTCAGCTAATTCTCTCGAAATATGGTAAGAGTTTTAATGTGCATTTTAAAGACTAACTTGGGGTACTTACATTTTGAGAAATTTTGCTGTCGCCTTGGCTTTCCTTGAAATTCAGTCGGCGGCCGACTCAATGTTGTCTGTCGTCGGACATTTTGAAAATTTCAAAAAGCCCGCGATTAATCGATTTAGGGCAGCGGTTAATTATGTAGATGCGTGCATTGCATGATGGTTCGTTTATTAATTAAAGTGGCTGGACGCAGAATTTTTCATTGCAGCATTGCGTTTGATCGCGAATAGTTCATGAATCTAAACTTGCCACGGATGTTGAAACACAACCGTTTACTGCAGTCTAATTTTAAGGATTTAATTATGCCTGGGCAAAATTGAAAGCAAGCATAAACTGGCTCATTTTTTACCTTTCTAAACAATTTGTTATTAAATTTTTCTTTTCAGTTTATTAGTAAAAGTTGTAAAAGTTGTAGGTGTGAAATGACAGTTTGACGGCAATGCGCGTCAACTTTAATTTTGACATCAAAAAGATCCCGTAAAACCTCCCATAGATTAAGTAATGTTTCAAAGCCGAATTCGAGGTTTTGGAACGACTTCTCATACTCATTAATTATTACATGCAATGGCCTAAAGGCAATAAAAAAAGAGTTGCAAGATTTTAGCCCGGAGCAAGAATTCCAGTCTGCATATTCTCTGCTCATGCGCAGAGTAGAGTACATCGTATATAAATAATATCCCACATGTGTTGGACTCTTGAGTAGCATGAAGTAGAGCCTGCTTTCAGAGTGGTACTCTGTCAAAGGTCCCGATGATTGTTATATGAGGGATAAGAACTCAGGAAAGCCAGTACTTTGAAATGATTTCAAAGTCCCTTGGACTTTGAAATCTATCATTTCAAAGTCCTTGGACTTTGAAATAATTTCAAAGTACTTGGACTTTGAAATGCATTTCAAAGTACTCTTGAGCGGACTTTCCGGGGTTTCCAGGTCCATCATGTGAGCGGATTTGATGTACCGGCTTGGGCGATTTTATATTTTACGCCCACTTCAAGATGGCGGATATTTCCGAGATAGCCTGGAATCTACTAATATGAGAGCAGCTCAACTTCCGGTGAATCGTATTATTTTCTATGTTCACACAGAGTTATTCTTGTCATTTTCTTTGTTTTCTTCGATAAATGTTGAAGGTCGTTATACATATTTGGATATTTGGAGGAGAAATCGTCGCAAACAATCCGCAATTGTATGTATTTATCAGTGTCTGAAATAAAACGATCTATTGTGATGAAGTTGGAGCTTTATTTTCGACTCTCATTTGCTACCGTATTCGTATGCGAGTAGAATTTTAAATGCCAATGCGAAGTCGTAAAAGCGGTAAGTATTGTAGGACAACTAAGATAAACACGCTTTATTCCAGAAATCGTGGAAAAATTCGACTCGTACGAATAACTACGAATAACTCGTACGGCAGTCTGATGTGTCACGCCAGAATTAAATTTATTCAGTCTCGTATACTGTGCCCAGCGTAAACCAAAACTTGGCATCGAAATTTATAAAGCTGTTCTGAATCGCTTTGTACGTCTTAACAAAGATAGGATAGTTTGGATTCAATACGTTTCTTCAACTTGTCATAAAATCATAGAAATAATTCAACGGTACGAATAACAAAATCAGAGTCGGCGTACGGTTACCGCACGAACTTTAGCCACTGCATATTTTCATTTACTTACTGGCTAACCAACGGATTGTTCCCCTCAAAACACTTTAAAAAAGATCCTGCTTTATGTGAAAGTATCCACTCATCGATCACTGCGGTAAAACGCTTGCTTTTTAGTGGGCGTAAAGTGTGAGCTCACTTCGCATTTTACGCCCACTAAAAAGCAAGCGCGTTTTACCGTAGTGATCGATGAGTAGAAACTTTCACATCAAGCTGGATCTTCTTTAAAGTGTTTTGAGGGGAACAATCCGTTAGATAGCCATGCAGTAAGTAAATGAAAATAAGCTCCAACTTCATCACAATTGGATAGTTTTATTTCAGACAATAAATACATACAATTGCGGCTTGTTTGACACGATTTCTCCGCCAAATATGTATAACCTTCAACATTTATTGCAATTGCAGTTTAGCCAACAAAGAAATTGCCAAGAATTACTCTATGTGAACTCGAAGAAAATATGAAGACGATTCACCGGAAGTTGAGCTGCTCATATTAGTAGATTCCAGGCCATCTCGGCCATATCCGCCATCTTGAAGTGGGCGTAAAATATAAAATCGCCCGGCTTGGCTGGTTACCTCATGAATAATTAATGAGTTTGAGAAGGACGTTTCACGTACAGATTAAGAAAAACATGGTTGCTTGGTCGCGCCCGCTGATTGTTAGGTTTTAGCTTTTCTAGTTCTGTATTTCAGCCGTGATCGTATGTGAAATCATGTCAGATTTCGTCCAAATTCAGATCGCTAGATTTTGAGAAACCATCGTTTTGTTTCAAGTCATTCTCGTGCCCAGAGCTCACTGACGTTCCTCGTGGTCAGCACCGAAAGTCAGAAAGACTGCGCATGAGCAGCATTTCCAAGGTTCCCCGGATTCGATGTTTGTCGGGGCATTGTTCGATTCGAAAAGAATGAAATCCAGTTAATTTGTTTCCATTTCCACAAGGAAAAATGCAAAACACCATAATCAGCCATCACCATCGCATCGTTATCATTCATCAACATCATCATTTTCTTCTTTTATGACAATGAGCAATAATTGTTTGACTTTTTGAAATGCCGGCATGTGACCCACAATCACGTTTGAACGTACGGACTACCCACAATGTCCCAGTCAACATTCTTCAAGTCTATTAGCTCTCGCATCAACTGCTTCTCAGTATAAATACCGCATATAATTACACTCGGCATATGATCAGTTATACTGACAGGGAACATAGACTCGTCCCATCACCGAGCCACAATGGAGAAGGTCATGCTTGTCGCGCTCGGTCTGACGGCCGTTTTTTGTCTTATCGGATTGAACCAAGTCCAAAGCTACACTGGGATTAACGTAGATATTTGGAAAATGCATTATGCAGTTGGCAAGTTCTCGTTATTCTGCCAATTTGTCAACTCTAAGCAGAAGCTGAATCAAAAGGGAAACAGAAGACGACGACGACAACGAAGAAGAAAAATAACACAGCACTTTCAAAGATTGGTAAGGTCTTTTCATGCCGCAGTCGTAACGTAGCCCTTGAAAGCTTCAAGTTTTTGATTGTGCGTTTTTGTCCGGTTTCTTATTAGCACGGTCGTACACTTTGACTTGCAAAGTTTAAAACTAAATTTGACCTCCCACTCACAGTTCCCGCTACCTTTTATTTTGGCACAAGAGGTGGAAACGCTCTATTGTAGTTGCAATGCAAGGGTCATTACTCAAAACTCCTCGATATTTTTAATTCAGAAAAAAAACGTGACTGTGCGCACATTCTGACTGTGCGCGAGTGCATAAATTTAATAATTTGGTTGGAAAAACTTCCTAAAATGCGCACTTTTTTATATTCTATGCCAATTGACGTTCTTTGATGCCTATCTTCAGTTAAAAGGAGAAGAAAACAACGACGACAACTGACAAAATCTGGCAAAGCTTCAGCGTAATATTTTTTTTTTGTCCGTAATTACGTTTGATCAGAACTCAAACGCGAATCTTGACAACACTGAACCGAGAATGTCAATTCTCCAGACTTTTCGGTAGCTTTGCCGTTGTACATACAACATATCCTAAGTACCTATAGATCGTTGTAATAATTACGCATCAAACAATTATTGACATAAAAGCTTACAAGCCATAGCGATTATTTACATAACATGACGCTCTAACTCGACTTTGCTACAACTGTTTGGTTTGCATGCACTGACGTCAAAACTAAACTTACAACAGCACATGATTTGTTGAAAGTATCTTCAGCAGCGACCATATTGGCAAGATCGAAAGGATAGACAAATATAGATATAAAAAACAAATCTGACTGAACTGAAAAACATACAGAAATAACCTTGTCTAATTTCAAGTAAATAAAGACTGGATTTAATCAAATAATAGCTACAACAAGCACAGGGCTTGAAAGTAAGCTAGGCGAGAGAAGCGTACACCGAGTGGGAGGCGGGCCGGCTGGGACGAAACGGAAGCAACAACTTCAGAATTTTGCCAGAGTTTCTCTATTTACCTACAAAAAAGTACAAAAATGACAAAATATAACATAGAGAATATATCGTCCAAATAATTACGACATATCCCGAAGAAAATAAATCAAAGATAATCTATAAAGAATCAAAAACAAAACACACGTACCACAAACGTTTTTCTGTAGTTCAATGCGCATGTATTATATTAGCCTGCGTGGCTTGGCTTTCAGGGAACGGGGAAAGGGGCCGGGAAAGAGGGAAGGGGAATGGGGCGAGGAGGGAAAGGAGGGGGGAGGGGAGGAGGAAAGGAGGAGGGTGGGGGAAGGGGGAGGCGACCGTTTGACGACCGGTCGCGACCGTTTGGCGACCGGTCGCGACCGTTTGACCTCTCGACGCGGGTAATGGTATTTAAAGAACTCCTCTATCCAGCATGCTTTGGATCATATTTTCGTGCCTTCGAGTGAGAGTGTGTGAAGTGATCCCAACGTGAACAGTCTGCACCGTTTTGTTTAGTGTTTGATATTCTCGCTCCATGGACGATCTAATATAAACACTTTTCAGCTTTGACAGCAGTCCATCTAATAACTTCCGGTCAAGGCTTCTGGCGGCGCTAAAATCAAGGGGGCAGAAACGCGACATTCAATGGGATTGTGGCAGGCTTTCATTTCCTCCGCCTCCCCCTTCCCCCATCCCCCTCCTTTCCCTCCTCGCCCCATTCCCCTTCCCTCTTTCCTGGCCCCTTTCCCCGTTCCCTGAAAGCCAAGCTACGCAGGCTAGTATTATATAAGTCAGGCACGCTGGAACGATAATCTCTGTCACGGCTGTTTTTTTCGAGTGCTTTTAGCTTGAAACACTTTCGCGGGCAGTTCTATGTCACAAGGTATTTGCACTGAAAGAATGAGTGCATTTCTTCTGAAGTTAATAAAGCCGCCATTCTGTCAACTAATTAGGTCTAATTATGCTAATTCATGACTTTGATATCAACCTGCGGTTAGTCCCGAGAAGTCCATTACTGTAAATAGACAGGTTAAGATACGTACACTGCTCGCTCCGAGATCGCCGATTGCCTGGAGAAAAGAGCAAAACAATACGCTAAAGATGAACAAGCTTCAGACCAGCATTCTCCTAGCCATCATTTGTGTTAATATACTTACTATAGAGCCGGTCTTGGGCTACACAGGTGCTGGCGTTGCACCGCTAGCAGAAAAGCTCTTCAAATTCGTGGCATTTTGCGCGCATTATTCACCCAAGTCAGAACGTTATGGAAATACGGAGTCGTTCAGAAAGATGGTAAGATGTCCGTATCTTTATGACAATAATTAATGTAGTCTTAGCTTATTATTTAAGGCCCTATCAATCGAGTCAATCTAGATCTGAGAACCGTAATATACTGAAGAAAGTATCGATAAATTTAGGCACATTCTTCGGAGAGTGCCGGAAAAGAATTTCCATGTACTGCCCTGTCGACCGTGACCCGCGCGTCAGAGAAAATGAAAACTTTTCAAAGAACTCTCCTAAGTAGAAACTTTTGAAAATCGCAACGCTATGTAGCGTCGAAACGCATGGAAACAAGTAGTTTTGAAGCAGTGTCACAGAAAGGAGTGGTGCGATTTTGCCGTTAAATTAATCGTTCATCAAATCCAAAAAGGTGGGAACAAAATATTTTCGGAGTAAAAAGAAATTGGAGAAGTGAAAGCAAGGGAATTCGAAGGCCAAACTTGAAATTGAGTAAAATGGTCTCTTGGTAAAAACCAATATTCTTCGATAAACGATACTCTGCATTACTGACAGAGTACTGAGCAAATACTGTCACTGAAAGTGTGTGGTAGTGCAAACAAACAGATCAACATACAACCCCGCGGCTATAGACTTACAAGAGCATGTACAATGGCTGTACACAGTGTTACAACGAATAACATGTCTAAAGAACTTTAAAACATGTCAGCTTCAACTACTTTCTACACGCATGAATTGTCGTTCTTTCGCTTAGTTAAGTTGATATACGAAGTCAACACTTGTGATTCTCACAGATCAGCTGTGTTTGCCTTAATAAGCGCAATTCAAACACTCGAACGACCACCAATTGTAGCAACTGAAAGAGAGATCAAGCACACGTATACAACTCATTCTATCAGCCTCTAGATGGAGAAGGGTAAGCTTGTTGTGCTCGGGTTTATAGCCATACTTTCTGTTAGCGAATATGTCCATGTTGACAGCTACACGGGTATTAACGTAGATTGCAAATGGAGTATGCCGTTAGTAAGTTCGCCTACTTCTGTGCAAACGTCGGGTCGATCAAAGCAAGACAAATCAAACGCAGATATATGCCATCAGGGCAAACGAACATTCACGAACTGGTAAGGAATCTATTATTACTAATTATTATTAGCATCTATCGTGACTAAAGGCCTTAAAAGTTCCAATACTGAATGAAAACGTAAGTTTTTTCAAAATTGACTTCGCCGAAAGGCCGCTTCACCAAAAGTGAAACATTATTTCAATGACGATCTAAAACTTGCGCGAATCAATATATACAATGAATGATTGAATGAATGAATCGAATGAATGAATGAACTTTATTTAAAGAAGGTATATATATAAACATTTACAAAAATGCTGACCAGTTTAGCATAGCTAATCTTCCACTGGGGCACTATTCCTTCAGCTTCAACCCGCTAATAACCGTACCATTAACGATTTTTGCCAAAGTTATGCATGCCGCGAAGACAAGACTTCCATATTTTGCAATTCACTTTACCAATTTAATCCAGGCCATTCTTCCACAAATATTGTACCTTAGCGTTGTTGTGTTAAAAACGTGATTGCGCACATATATATAGATTTCGAACCGTCTGCGCATCGTGCAATCTTACACTTGCGCTAATCGCTACGCATAGTACAAATAACCAAAGTCAATATTTTAATAAAAATGACGTCCAATTAGAGAAGAAAAAAACTGCAACAGAGTACAAAGAAATGAGATGAGTGAATAGCACAGAATAGCTAAGCCCCAAAAGGATAAGCCGCTTTAGTATAAATGTCTGCCCTTCAGCGTTATTGAAGAAACATCAGTTCTAAAGCGCACTATTTCTCTTCGAGTTTCTTCAGCAGTTTTTTCCATGTCATTCATTCCTTCATGTTTTCACCAATAGAATCCTGCGACTAAAGTTATCTCAAACATAAAAAAGAATATTTGCAGAGCTTAATGAAAATTGCTACAATAATGTCGGCGTGTTGTCTTAGTTCGTTTGGATTATAATTCGTGGCATTTCTTACCCCATTGACATAAATTGGCCTTTTCTAACAAACTCCATCGCATTTCGTCGTCCTTCGCCCTTCTCAGAGTCAACAGAAAACTCAAGAATGGAAAAGGTCCACTGTATTCTAGTAACTATTGTACTGATTAGTCTAATAAGTATAACACCAGTGAGAAGCTATACTGCTATAGGATTTGGACTAGAGCCTCTGTCGCAAAAACTCTCCCAGTTTTTGGCATTCTGTAAAGGGCACTCGTTTGGTTCTCGTTCTTCTAGCCTGAGTGCTTTCAAAGAGTTGGTAAGATATTGATCTTAAGTTGTACTGATGAAACAGTTCTGAGGACTGACTAGATGTATCAAAATATTAGGTTAGATTAGTAAGCCTGCGGCGAGTTCAGTGAGGACTCATCTCATGTCATATACACCTATTCCAAAAATCGTTGTCCCCGCCGAAAGCAACAAGCAAGAAGCTGACGACCGCAAAGGGCATTGGGACTTTCTCCTTATTCATTTATGCATTCGTAGACATTTTGACAACATGCATTTTCAAATGGCCGAATAGTTCCAAATGATTGCTATTCAACGCTCGTAGGGATAACTTCTCAAGTACCACGAATAAATAAATTAATTAGGAGATTCCCAAAGTCCTTTGCGGTCGTCAGCTTCTTGCTTGTTGCTTTCGGCCCGGACAACGATATTTGGAATATAGGTGTATATGATATAATTGGGCGCAATGAATCAGTGTCCATATTAAACCTTATGTCACTGCGAAAACGGGCCCGACGCAAGCATAAGCGCAAGCACAATTACGAGGCGTTATTTCACTGTGTAAACGGGACTGTCGCAAACATAAGCGCAAGCACAAGATCCCTTATGTCACTATGAAAACGGGCTCGACGCACGCATAAGCGTAAGCACAATTACGAGGGGTTATGCCACTGTGTAAACGGGATTGACGCAAGCATAAGCGCAAGCACAAACCTCTTCTAAAACTAGTAAGATGAACGACTGACTGCAAGTTTAAATATTCTATGCATTACCGCGCGAAAGAAGGCACCGATCTCTAGTTGCTCGAAGATTGTCATCGGAGTTTGCCATAGTTCAGTTTCGTACGCGCGAATCCTTCTGGCCAACTTTTAAAATAACACGCAGGGCCCACGGTTGTTCAAATTATTGTCATCTATTGGGTAAACTGATATAAATTTACATTTCTACCAAAAACATTAGTGTTTTAACAGGATTAAGGATTCAACATATAACGCTGTGTTTTTGGATTTGAACAACCAGGACCACTGTTTCCTCCTTTCCGCCGTTTGTACCCTGTTTAAAGACGCTATGGCGATGGTATAGTCTTCTTCAAACCTCATTCCCCGTCTTTGTGCCCTGTTTAAATAACGACGCTTAGCTTTTGTTTGTCGCAGGTGAAACTTTGCGAAGAAACGAAGAAGAGGCTTTGTAATTGTCAAGGTGGTTCATCTGGCGGCAGTGTAGGATGGTCCAGAAAGAGAGCAGCGAGATACTGGCACAATGAGTAAACCCCAAAAGCTGTTTCTAAACTAATGGAGACTACAGAAGCCTTTCCAAAACTTATGGAACAAATTGATTGTAACATATATAGATCAACTTGATTTCATAGAATGGTTATAAACACTAGTAGTTTATATATAGATTGATGTTATACAAGTCATCGTTAGATAGTGATCAAAACGAGCTATTGTTATTTGCGATTAAAATTGTAGTTTCACTGTTTGAAAAGACAGAATCTATGTAGACTGACTGGACATCAGAATTCAGGACAACATCTTCTTAAAGGCTGAAGGCCGAATTCTGAAGGCCGAAGGCTGAAGGCTGAAGGCTGAAGGCCGAAGATTGAAGGCCGAAGGCTGAAGGCCGAAGGCTGAAGGCCGAATTCTGAAGGCCGAAGGCTGAAGGCCGAAGGCTGAAGGCCGAAGGCTGAAGGCCGAAGGCTGAAGGCCGAAGGCTGAAGGCTGAAGGTTGAAGGCTGAAGGCTGAAGGCTGAAGGCTGAAGGCTGCCACCAGTGCAGCCGAAACGTCAATACATATTTTCAGTTACGCGTGAAAACCGTCAGAAAAACTAATATATCATCTTCTTAAAGTGCAACTAACCCCTATGAGATTGTTTTAAAAATGTATTCAATATAATAATAATAATAATAAGTTTTATTTTTATAGCGCTAATTCCGTAAGCTGAATAGTTGGTGGGTTCAGTATTTTGTGATTTGAACCTTGCGTTTATGAGCTATAGAGGTTTGAAATCTCAATATGCAAATTTGATGACGTCTACTAAGGAATTTGCCATAACTTATTTAGACCTTTTCAAGAAGAACTTATTTTTTGAAATGGACAAAAAAGTTATAAAATCATTTATAAAGACTGTGAAAATATTATGTAAGTTTACAAATGTCAATAATCAGCACAAGTGCGTTTTTGTAGAATAAATGATTCCTTAGTAGATGTCATCAAATTTGCATATTGAGATTTCAAAAACCTCTATAACTCATAAACGCAAGGTTCAAATCACAAAATACTGAAGCCACCAATTCAACTATTCAGCATATAGATTTTTAAGACAATCTCATAGGGGTTAGTTGCACTTTAAACCAGAAAAAATCTAGGGCGTATTGTATCCATAGTTTTCCTTTTATTATAAACTACTACTAGAGACTGAAGCGTGATGGTCGGTGTTCAAGGCAGCGAGCTTCCTCTTCGCACCTTAACAAACAAACAAACAAACAAACTACGAAACGGAAGCGTATCTCAGCAAACAGTCCACACGAATCCGGAAAGATCTTACGCTCTCGGTAAATTTTAATCTTCTCTTGAGTCAACACGCCGATTAGAGATAGTTTCGGATGATCTTGAGCAACCAAATAAACATGCGTCATACTCCTGTTCAAACAGGAGAAGTTAAAGGAGACCCGAAGATGGTACACTTCCGTGTTTGCGCATTTGAACATAACTCGAACGTGGACTTAGTGTCACATAATTAATTGGTTTTGGACGCCATCGGGCTAATAGTCTGCGAAATAAAAAAATCGCTTGCTCTCTACTGCGTATTCGCCAAACTTCGCTAAAGATCAAGTTCTAAATAGAGAGTTTGCACGATCACGTGCCGGCAGCCATGACAGGGGGCAGGATAAAGGAATTCCTTTCCCCTAAAGGAATTGAATTATTTCTCGTGTGAAATTATTTTATTGTTCCTGCCCACTGTCATGGCTGCGGCTCGCGAGCGAACCTTTTAGATCTAAATAATGTCAAATATTTATTTTCGTTCGACGAAAGCGATAAAACACACACAACCTCAGTCTTCGAACCCTGGTCTCCTTCGATCTTCAAGTCCAGATTCAGCCATATCTAAATTTCAGAAATAAAATCGGCATTGATATGAGATCACAAACTTTCTGAGACCTCGATTTGTTGTACAATGACACTAAAACCCATGTTTGTACATATTTCTAGACAATTCAAACTATTTATGCGCTACAGCAAGAAATCGGCTCTGCCTGCTCATGTAAACTTAACATTTTTTGAAAAAAGAAGAAGGGGGGGGGGGGGGAAGAGAGAGAGAGAAACGCAATTGTTTCTAAAAGAAAGCCGCCACTAGTGTTCTAGCAGATTTACGTCACACGCGTAATTATGGATGTACATTTTTCTAATGCATAAACGTTTGACGCACACAGCAAAGAGCATTCATAAAATAGCAAATATGAAACCCTTGAATCGTGTTTTTATAATAGAGGTGACGTATGTAAGTAGCAACTTTAATTCACAAATACAAGATGGCTTTCTATGTTCTATACAAAAATGGTGCACGTCTGAGCTCTTGAAATGTTAGCAAGTAGATGTCGAGCGATAGCGAGTGCATTCAGCTGCATTTCAAGAGCTCAGAAGTGCATCATTTTTGTATAGAACATAGAAAGGCATCTTCTATTTATTTTATAATATAAAAAGTCGAAGTAAGTATGGTCAAATGCATGGGCTTCACAATACCTCCCTAGTAAGGTCAAATGGGGCTTCACAATACCTTCCTAGTAAGGTCAAATGGGGCTTCACAATACCTCCCTAGTAAGGTGAAATGGGGCTTCACAATACCTCCCTAGTAAGGTGAAATGGGGCTTCACAATACCTTCCTAGTAAGGTCAAATGGGGCTTCACAATACCTTCCTAGTAAGTTGAAATGGGGCTTCACAATACCTCCCTAGTAAGGTGAAATGGGGCTTCACAATACCTTCCTAGTAAGGTGAAATGGGGCTTCACAATACCTCCCTAGTAAGGTGAAATGGGGCTTCACAATACCTCCCTAGTAAGGTGAAATGGGGCTTCACAATACCTCCCTAGTAAGGTGAAATGGGGCTTCACAATACCTCCCTAGTAAGGTGAAATGGGGCTTCACAATACCTCCCTAGTAAGGTGAAATGGGGCTTCACAATACCTCCCTAGTAAGGTGAAATGGGGCTTCACAATACCTTCCTAGTAAGGTGAAATGGGGCTTTACAATACCTCCCTAGTAAGGTGAAATGGGGCTTCACAATACCTCCCTAGTAAGGTCAAATGGGACTTCACAATACCTCCCTAGTAAGGTCAAATGGGGCTTCACAATACCTCCCTAGTAAGGTCAAATGGGGCTTCTCAATACCTCCCTAGTAAGGTGAAATGGGGCTTCACAATACCTCCCTAGTAAGGTCAAATGGGGCTTCACAATACCTCCCTAGTAAGGTCAAATGGGGCTTCACAATACCTCCCTAGTAAGGTGAAATGGGACTTCTCAATACCCTGACCCTAGTATGGCTGCTTCCCCCAATACCTCCTGCATGGGAAGGTGAAATGGTGTCTCCCCATACCTCCCTAGTAAGGATAAATGATGTCTCCCCATACCTCCCTAGTACCTCCTTATGGTGTCTCTCCATACCATCCTAGTACGATGACATGGAATCTCACAATACCTCCCTAGTAACGGGATGAATGGTGTCTCCCAATACCTCCCTAGTAATAGTGATAAATGGGTCACCCAATACCTCCTTATATAGTAAGGATAAATGGTGTCTCCCAATACCTCCTTATATAGTAAGGATAAATGGTGTCTCCCAATACCTCCTTATATAGTAAGGATAAATGGTGTCTCCCAATACCTCCTTATATAGTAAGGATAAATGGTGTCTCCAATACCTCCCTGGTAATGATAAATGGTGTCTCCAATACCTCCCTGGTAATGATAAATGGTGTCTCCCAATACCTCCCTGGTAAGGATAATGGTGTCTCCCAATACCTCCCTGGCAAGGATAAATGGTGTCTCCCAATACCTCCCTGGCAAGGATAAATGGTGTCTCCCAATACCTCCCTGGCAAGGATAAATGGTGTCTCCCAATACCTCCCTGGCAAGGATAAATGGTGTCTCCCAATACCTCCCTGGTAAGGATAAATGGTGTCTCCCAATGCCTCCTTGGCAAGGATAAATGGTGTCTCCCAATACCTCCTTATATAGTAAGGATAATTGGTGTCTCCCAATGCCTCCCTGGTAAGTTGATTTCGACTGAGTGGCCTTGCTGGTTAGTTAGAACTATTACGGTAAAAACGCGAGAGTGATATTAATTGCAAAAATACTAGTTTTTTTTATTTCGGTATGTCATAATTACATTTTTTAAATATTGAATCATTAAGAATTAATGATATTTTGGATATTAGCGTTTAATTGAGTTTTATAATTAAATTATTTTTGATCCTTGAGTCGATGCTCAGTGGTGGGGTTTAGTTTGCGTCATCCTCGTTGTCTTGTCTTCTGGCAGCACCAAAGTAACGAGGTCCTCTAATGTCGTACTCCATTTGTCGAGGGACTTTATCTTCCCGATCGGCGGTCTGAAAGGGAACCAGCAGGTGTGAGAAAGGTGAATAGAGCAAGAGACGCTGTCATTATTTCTTACAATTGTACTTCAGTTTTGAGCAAATTTTTTTTTTGAGCAATTTTTTTTTTATCAATTTTTTTTCCGAGCAATTTTTATTTTGAGCAAATTTTTTTTGAGCACTGTTTTTTTATTTTTTTTTTTATTTTAGCAATGTTGTCGTTGGCTTAAATTGTCACACTAATACACCTGAAATACATCACTGTTAATTTTGCTTCGACAAAATACCCCATACAACTCCGTCCGATGTCCACCAAGTTTAAGTAGTCCCTAGTACGACATGGCGGCGAAGCATTTCATAATCAGAAACTCAATCCCTTATGAGTTTCTGTCATGATAATGTTCCTCTCAAACCCTTTATATCCTACTTTTGTTAAGAAATTGGATTTCAGAGTGCTATTGAATAGGAACTGATTATCCGTTTAGCTTAAGAATGCTAATTTCAGATAATTTCTTTATCTGTAATCGAAGGTAAAGTAGACACCTACATTTGCTTATACATTTCCATACTAACGTCAAGAACTATGAGCAGATTCGGTTTCAATTAATGGACAAATCTATTACGTACTCTTATATTTATAGCGGAAAGTAGAGTTTATAAAGAGGTCGGCTCATCACTGGTTGAACACTAAGAACCAGCTGCCAATTCAATTACAGAAAAAAGGAAAAAGAACAAACAGAGGGGGGAGGGGGGAGGTAGGGGAAGGTAGGGGGAGGTAGGGGGTTAGAAACGAAGAAACGAAGAGAGAATGAGAAGAAAAGATAAAGGAAAACAAACTTAAAATGGGATTCAGAAAAAGCTTTTAACCATAGAATGGACAATTTAAAGTACGTATGTGTATAGGTTTTGAAAAACTTTCTCAAAAGAAACGCTAAAATGTTAAAGCCGATCTTACAATCTATAAATATGGATATACATAAAACCAGATTTGAAGACAGTACGCCAATAAATTAAAAGAGGATTTTCTAAGGAAAACAGGCGAGCGATTTTACGGGGTTATATGTTTTTATGATACAATGGTATCGGTAAATCAGCTTTAGCCTATCATCAGACTTGGCTTTCCGTACCCCCAACGTCACCCCTCACCATTCCCTTACAAATCGACATCTGTATACTACTCACTCTTTCAATCTTGCCAAAGAATCTCTTTCTACCGTGCGGCATCGTCCAGGGACCAGTGTACGCTTGTGTTTCGATCATAAGGCAAACTACTACGAACACTACCATAACTATCGTAACTTTCTTCATCATGGAACGAATCTTGTTTCAAAGTCTTAGTCGATTTTAGTCTGTCTTCAACGTGAACCCATGTGCATCCTCAACGTCTCGCTCCGCCTTTATAAAGACGTATCTGTAGCGGGGGACTGGCCTCTCTAAGGGTCTATGACACTTGCTCGGAAACTCTCACTTATTTTAGTATGCATTGATAGTAAGGAAGTATTTGCTATGATAATTGTTTTGAGGGGTCTAGTTTCCGATTTCCTCACACTTTATCGATCCAATAGGAAACAGTCCAACATATTTGAATGCTTTTAGCTTGTTTTGTAGACACTTGTTCTTATGTAGAATGTTGGCATACATTCAATAGTTTAATCAATAGAGCGCAGGTAAACTCATTGGACGCTGTATGGGTACATACAGACAACTTAGAGCGGTCGTAATCTGATATATACACGTCACTGATATATTTGCACGACTGAATAAGTTCATACAAAGCAAAGCATAACTTTGAACTGAAATCTTCCTTTCGCTGGACTATAACTTCGCTTTAGCTTTATTTATTCAGCTTTCCTGACAGAAACCCTATAGAATTCTTCTAAGCCAAACCTATCACGGTTTTATAATTCTTCTAATGAGACAAACCTAAACGGAATACAACGGTTTTAAGGTCAATCGCCCGAACACCACGAAGAACAAGTGGACCCTAACCCACATTAATCTTGAACTTGTTATAACTATTACGGTTTATCGTGTAAAAGTTAATTCAGATTTATTTTGTATAAGCCTTTAATTCCACCTTGATAATTGTAAGAGACGAGCTTAAACTAGAATTTTACTTCTACTACAGCGGCAATCCTTCAAGCTCAGGTTCAAGCTATTCAGTTACTTTGACTGATTCGGACCACGTTTGTAAATAGTGAAGATCGAGTGTCAGTCACTCAGTGATACTACAAATCTGTAAGGCTAATTTACCATTTTAAACGACCGGTGAACATAAGGAAGAATATCTTCAATGAAACTCCGTGGAAAAAGGAATCATGTTATGATATACACAAGTTGTTTTGGCTTCTTGAATTTATTAATAATTTTTTTCTCGAATTTTTCAGTCCGTTTTAGATATAAACTTTGATGGAGGAAATCGGTCTTCGAGTAGCGGCACGTAAAACAAAGACCGGCACTTCAATATCAATAAATACGAAATAAAATCACTCTCTTCTCAAGGAGTTTTTAGAATAAATCAATTCTCGAATGAAGTACTTTATGTAAGTGTATATCTACACAAAGCATTCACTTATTTGCCTTGGCTGTGAGCTCACAAACCACCGAACACAAACGTGCCCGATTACGCTAATTAATTCCCCGATATCGGCACTAAAATTCAACGTCACTAGGCGAGTTCATTATATACCCACAACGCGTATATATATATGTCTTCTAGAACTTTCTATATTTACCTGATAGCTAGTTAAGGAATTATATATAGTTAAATGAAGAATCTGTCGTCCAGTCAGTCAAAGAGTCCCTGACTCTAGTTCTACTTAAAATACATCCACCTGTTACTAGCACATAGTTCATGTAGGGTTTTGTACCCGAAATGTAAGTCTTGCTGCATGCTTGATCATACATTGTATAAATGTGCAACATATACGAGCCTACATAGAGCTACAGTGGAAAGTATGGACTATTTCCATGCACCTACGTGTTTAAATACGTCTTTATACAACGTGGGCGAAGCTTGAAGTCGGTACTGTGATATCAGCCAAAAATAGCTGTCCTTAACCGACTAAAAAGACGCCATTATTTTTGATATCAAATATTTTAGCAACAAAACTGCAATTCCCATTAAAAATATCATTAATACACTATGTTTTACTCTGAGTGCTCCTCTAGTTCACGTTTTAAAAGAACGATCAGTTAATTCTATTGTATTTGTTCTTGCGAAGTGTCGGAAATTTAGGAGCCGTAGAGAGGAAGGACGGCTCAAAGTAAATAGGGAAATGATCGGCGATAAACAACAGTCAAATAGCTTACAAAGGGCTAGAGGTTAATTATATCTAAACAAAGCGTACTTAAACGTATATCCCGTTTTAATCAAATAAAATGCTATCATGGTGATCTGTACAAATATTTGTGCATATGTAATATGTAAAGTCCAGCCGGAGTTCATCAACGAAAATTGAGGAATTTCTAAGATATTAATTACACAACAAGACCACCGTACTGTGATAGCTGTGCTCTCTATAGTTTAAGCATGAATTTTGTGTATAACTTCAAGTTTGCGTAATATAGAGTACAAACACTACTAAATAATACTAAATACCACTAATTCAACAATAGAAAACAATAAAAATATCACTATTTTAGTACAGTAGAATTAATGCCGCACGGTTTAAGTGTTTGTAAAGTAAGCGCTGTCATAAATGGTCACCTACACCGTTAGTATACTCAGTAACGATGTTTTCTAGAGTAATGACTAATTAGCCCTAGTGTAGCTTGACGTGCAATAGCTCGTGTAATGTTCTCTGGCTCCAGTGTTCCTAGTAACTTAATTTATCATAGACTCGATCTGTAAAATGTTCGTCAGTAGATATATGTTTACTAGCTACAGTATTCCATTGACGCACACGTAACTTGACTGCATGCGAGGTTTGGCGTTTTCCCGCCCCGAATATCAGGTGTACAAATAAACTAGAATAAGAATATTATAATTATTATATGTTCTTGAAAATTAAGGCTAGAGAAGATAATATTACTGACTCAATACCGCCGACTACTGAAAAAAAGCGATCTTCAAACTTTGGAAATTCATTAGAAATCCGTTGGAAGGGCATTTCCAAAGAATTTCCAAGAATTTCCAAGATTTCAAAAGATATTTCCAAGAATTTCAAAGATTTCAAAAGAATTTCCTAAGATTTCACAAGAAATTCCAAGATTTCCAAAGAATTTCCAAGAATTTCCAAGATTTCAAAAGAATTTCCAAGAATTTCCAAGATTTCAAAAAAATCTCCAAGAATTTCCAAGATTTCAAAAGAATTTCCAAGAATTTCCAAGATTTCAAAAGAATTTCCTAAGATTTCATAAGAAATTCCAAGATTTCCAAAGAATTTCCAAGAAATTCCAAGATTTCCAAAGAATTTCCAAGAATTTCCAAGATTTCAAAAGAATTTCCAAGAATTTCCAAGATTTCCAAAGAATTTCTAATAATTCACGTAATTTCTAATATATAAGTCAAGTAATTTCTAATAAGGCACGTTTGAGAGCGTGCGTTCTCTTCCAGTGACTGATGTCTCGATGGATTGTCGGTTAGCATCAAAGCTGAAAAGTCTCCTCTGCTACTGAGTTACCTGATCTGAGACTACCCAGAAAGAGGGAGAGGGAGGGGTAGGAGATTCAGGTAAAGGGAGGTGGGAAGGGGTATTTTGGTGAGACCTATAAAATTCACATATATTGGCATACGTTTTTCCTTGCCATATCTTATGCAATACACATTGGAAAAAAAACGAACGGTCTTGGGCGCGGTATATCAGTTCTCTTTAATTTGAAATGTACAACCGGAATTGGACAATTATATTGAGAATCTACAGCATACTTGCTCGGCACAAGTCGAGCCAATAACAGATAATTTCATTGTAGAGAATTTACTTAATTGCAGCTGCCAAGAGCGTGCGTCAGGTTTTCTGGAGTTGAAATCTGAAACTTAAACTGGTCTGTGTTTCCTTATTATCAATTATGAGAATCTTTGATTAATTATTAGCAACAGCCTTATAAACCAAACTGGAAAATCGTTATCTGTTCTTCGATAAATCATGAAAGACAAGACGCCAAGAGTATCACGAAAAGCCAGTTCAGATAAGCAACGTTTAATGGTTTTATGCGATCGTCAAAACTAGGACCACAAAGAATGTTGGGTAATTGAACGTTTCAAATAAAGTTATTATTATTATTATTATTAGTAGTAGTAGTAGTAGTAGTAGTAGTAGTAGTAGTAGTAGTAGTAGTAGTAGTAGTAGTAGTAGTAGTAGTAGTAGTAGTAGTAGTAGTATAGTATCGCCAGAAATTTCGAGTAGTAGTAGTAGTAGATTACATTACAATAGTATGGAGTAGTAGTAGTAGTAGTATTCCCCTTTAAAATAGTAGTAGTAGTAGTAGTAGTAGTAGTAGTAGTAGTAATAGCTAGTTTTTACGTTTCTTCAATCGTAGTAGAAACATATGGCGGATAACTACAAAGTAGTAGTAGTAGTAGTTAGAGTTTCAGTAGTTTCCAATAGTAGTAGTTTTGGACATGTAGTTTGTGCAGTCGGTGTCATGCTTATATTGGAATCCATTATGTCTAAAAATTGTAGCTTCCACGTCGATCGACGCCATGTTTACATATATTTCAGTCAGGCGTTTCGAGTTCAATTGAAATCCTCCGCGCGCTCCTATGTTTTGAAATTTCGCGGAAATAAAAAAGCGTTTTTTCCTTACACGAGTGGTAGCTTTTTGGCTTCAAGTTTTTCAAAGAGTATCAAAATTGCACGAGCCACAAGAACGTAGTAGTAGTAGTAGTAGTAGTAGTAGTAGTTAGTAGTAGTTTTAGTAGTAGTAGTAGTAGTAGTAGTAGTAGTAGTAGAGGTAATCATACGGTTTCGAGTTCAATTTGGAAATAATTTGCACGAGTGGGTTTAGGGCGAGTGTAATTTGAGCTCTTTGAAAAACACACGAGTGCAAATTATTCCAAATTGAACGAGAAATCGTGTGATTACCAATTAATAATATTCATGAAAAAAAAGTATTTGCACTGCAGTGCAATTAAAGGTAATTTGCACTGCAGTGCAAATTACTTTTCAACCGCACTGCTCTAAGCCAATCAGAATCGAGCATTTTTTTCATGTATATTATTATTATTATTATTTTCAAGTATAGAAATGGAAACTTGTGAGGAATATACAGAACAAATGTTCGGAAAAAATCAGACGCCTCGAGCGGGATTCAAACCCACGACACCCCGGCCGATCATTGGGTAGAGCACCTGTCATGAAATCGGGGTGTCGTGGGTTCGAATCCCGCTCGAGGCGTCTGATTTTTCCGAACATTTGTTCTGTATATTCCTCACAAGTTTCCATTTCTATACATATCATAGTTCTTTATCATTATTATTAATATTATTATTATTATTAAATAAAATCGTAATATTATCAACCCTTCTATATCCATCCTTGTAGGTTCGAACTGTTCAGCGGATATCTAAAGGCGATATAGAAGATTTATGTTGTTTTCAGTAAAACTAGGCTGTTTTCCTTCCCAGACACCATTGCGGTCTTAGCTCCAATCAGGGCGCAAGTAAAAAGTACGAATAACCCGACAACGATTGTACAATGTGGTATACTATATATGACAGCTGTTTTAAAAGCTTTGTCGGTAATTAAAAAGTGTTCAAACCCACGCGACGAGACCGAAAGGGAGCATGGGTACGTAACGACATCATATTATTGAGTTACGATAGTATCTATTGTCGTAATGATAAACACGTGTGATGATGTCACTGCTGGCACGATGTGTGCACGTGCAGGGGACATGGTAAAAACACATTGATTCTTAAGGTACAGACACACGATGCAACATAGCGCACAATATTGCATGCTGTCAAACAAAAATATTTGAGCCGACGGTAAAACGGCAAAATGGCGGATGATATTCCATATTGAACGTAAATTATGTCGATATCTAAGAAAGATTTACAAAAAAATAATACTAAAGTAATGGTAATATAAGACATATCTAACTTTCTTGAGAAAATAAATTTGTCTTCAGTTCCCCTTTAATTTACACCTTTAAACCTTTGCAGCGTGTGTCCACCTCTGTAATATGGCCAAGCTTATTGAAGTACAATGCGATTCTCATACTTTTAATATTACTTAAAAGTAATATTACGCGCAACAAACTGAGGTGCCACATGTACACACGCTGAAATCGCGCGATTGCCGGCAATATTGCCCGCAATGTTGCACCGTGTGTCTTCGTCTTTATAGACAGGATGAGTTTGCTTATTTTGTAATATTTCACTTGTATACTTAGATATTAGTCAACATTATCACACTAGTATCATACTTGTTAGGTTGTTATTTATATGTTATAATTAATAATTCTCTAAGCCATCTAGCCTTTTTGTAAAGCGCCCAACAACTTTTGTAATGTGCTTCTAAGCACTTGTAGATGTATATATTATTATTATTATTATTATTATTATTATTATTATTATTATCATTATTATTATTATTATCATTATTATTATTATTATTATTATTATTATTATTATTATTATTATTATTATTATTATTATTATTATTATTATTATTATCATTATCATTATTATTATTATTATTATTATTATTATTATTATATTATTATCATCATCATCATTATTAATATTATTATCATCATTATTATTATTATTATTATTATCATTATCATTATTATCATTATTAATGATAATTATCATTATTATTATTATTATTATTATCATCATCATCATCATCATCATCATCATCATTATTATTATTATTATTATTATTATTATTATTATCATCATCATCATCATCATCATTATTATTATTATTATTATTATTGTTGTTATTATTATTATTATTATTATTATTATTATTATTATTATTATTATTATTATTATTATTATTATTATTATTATTATTATTATTATATAATATCATTAATTCAGAAACTACGTCCAAGCACAGGGAGCAAGTTCCGCTACTTTTCTAGGGTTTTTTAATGGGTTTCCTGTGGTAACAAGTTGATATGAAGTGCGCACATGAGAGTTAATTCTTAGCTAGTCACGGGTTTCGGGATACGGCATACGGTGTACGGGATTAATCTCACTCAGTCTATTTCAGTATTTCTCACACAGGAACTCAATATAATGTTATTTTGCACCTGTGGATTAGTTACTACAGGGAACCCAATTTTGTTTTAGAAGATACAGACTCCGAGAAAATAGGAGGCCTCCAGTAATATGAACTACAGTGTTGTACGTACTTCAGAGTCAATAAATACCAAAGTAAATATCGTAAGAGCGCGAAGATTCAGCCGGCAATATTTAACAATTACTGGTCGAGATTGTGCAAAATATGGCTGCAGAGGCAAATAATTAATCTGCGAAAATACTGTCAAAATGCTGCTTTTAAAAACTGCTTTTTCACTAATTCGTTTTTCTCTACTTTTAGGTTTCTTTCCATATAGTCGTTAAGTCTACATTTTTTTGTTACATTGTTTTTGTATCTACAATCTTGGACATAGCTGTTGAGACACTTCCAAGCATGTGGGTAAAATAGGCGATATGCACTAACTTGGTCACGTGATCATTTCCGCCATGTTGGATGGCAAGCGTGACAAAATCTGAATTTCAAATTAGCTTCAAGATGGCGGACAACTCCAAAGGGGATTAGCCTCTCTCCTCTTCCCCCCTCCCCCCAAAACAATGTTGTTCGTTGTCCAAAATCATGCCTAGTGTGTCTAGTTTCCGAAACATCAACATTGAACCGGGGGGACGGGGGTTAAAGAAATATAAAGAAGTGCTTTTGCGATCCTATAAATTATCAGCTCTAATGTCTACATAATCATGTCTAGTGTGTCTAGTTTCCGAAACATCAACATTGAACAGGGGGGACGGGGGTTAAAGAAATACAAAGAAGTGATTTTGCGATCCTATAAATTATCAGCTCTAATGTCTACATAATCATGTCTAGGGTGTCTAGTTTCTGAAACATCAACATTGAACCGGGGGGACGGGGGGTAAAGAAATATAAAGAAGTGCTTTAATTTGCGATCCTATAAATTATCAGCTCTAATGTCTACATAATCATGTCTAGGGTGTCTAGTTTCTGAAACATCAACATTGAACCGGGGGGACGGGGGTTAAAGAAATATAAAGAAGTGCTTTAATTTGCGATCCTATAAATTATCAGCTCTAATGTCTACAAAATTCGTAGTGTCTCAACTAGTTTTGTCCAAGATTGTAGGAAGAGGGATAAAACAAAGCTAAATCTCTAACCAGAGAATCGAAGATAGCCTCACTTCTGGGATCCCCTGATGAGAAGAGAAGTCTGTCAATAGACCGACACGGGAAGCCCAGAGAAGAGAAAAGAATGAGAGACGCATGCGTAAACTGTTATTGACAACAAAAAGCAGCTAATATTGGAGGAATCTTAACTCTTCCGCAGGAGTTTCTCTTGAGTGAACGTAATCCTCTGATAAAAGTTCACTTGACTCTTAGAAGGGCTACTTTTGTATTAGAGTTATATTAACTCTGAACCTGGAGTTAAAATAACTCATGTTTACGTCAATTGATCTTTATCTTATGCCGAGTGATGTTAAGAAATCGAATTTCCCTTTTTCTTAGATTGTGATTTGCATAGAGTGCCACTCCCCGTTCTCTCTCTCTCTCTCTGTTCAGTATTTTTCTCGTAAGCCGCTAATATAGGATGGGTGTTTAATATATAGCACAAGCTAATTCTCGTAAAATCGCGCGATCTGATTGGTTGTTTAGCGGGCAATATTCTCCAGTAATGTTCGTGCGGGATTACTATACTATTTTTTTGTCACGATAAAAATAACCTCACCTCGATTAAAAATGCCATATAATAAACAACTTAATAACCTCGCTTGCTTGATCAGTACAGGAAACTATCAGATCTCGATTAAGAATGCCATATAATAAACAACTTAATAACCTCGCTTACTCGATCAGTACAGGAAACTATCAGATCTCGATTAAAATGCCATATAATAAACAACTTAATAACCTCGCTTGCTCGATCAGTACAGGAAAATATCAGACCTCGGTCTGTACTGTCAAGAACCCGGTCTGATATTTTACTTTAATAATAATTATGCGTATTATGTTGGGCTTTCTGTGTGCGTCCCGCAGGACGCGCCCGTTCATGTGTATATTGAAACGTTTCACTATGAGATACACTCTGTACATCGGGGCGTCTTACGGGACGCGCACAGGGAGCCCAACATAATACATTTTTATGCACAGGGAACCCAACATTACGTATTGCGCACGCGCGCTCTCTACCACAGGAAATCCATCAAAAAAGACGCAAATATCATTTTACCTCAAAAGCAATGGTTGGGCTGCCTGTGATTGTACATGTACAATTCTGAGTCTCCTTTTTCCTTGAGTGTCTAGTATTCTTTTAAAGATGGTTCGACGTCGCATTACACTCAACGCCTATAGATCAACAGAACTTATCGATGAGTGCGTCCGTCTTTGCTGATTTGAATCTTTTATCAGGTCTACGATACAAGATCTACTCAGAAAATAGCAAAGATGTACCGAAATGGTATCTATATACTACCGAGTACAAACAACGTGCTGTCTCGCGCGGCGAACATAATGCATCACATATAGCAACAATTAAAGCTGTTGACGCTTTGGATATATTGAGTAAACATCTTATTTATTTTATTTACCAATTAAGCTCAAATGTAAACGGAATGCAGTTTCACACGATGTGTAGTTTTATCGCCAAATATTGGAAGGATTTTAGGCTAATAGGCTTCAGTATATATGTAAGTCTTTCAGTACTCTTAGTAGAAACACGTTCCAAAATGACTTCGGATATTCCAATGTTAGCCGGTTCCCAGCAATTTTCGAGAGATATTTTAAATTTTTGCTGGTTATTTTATCCATTTCAGCAAATATTGAAGAAATCTTATTTATTTGCTGGCGGATTTGTTATTTTATTCAGCTAAAATTGTTTCTGTTCTCAAAATTAAACCATAGAAACTGCTGTTTGGAACACTAATGTTACATAGTTATTATATTGCCAGTCCCATTCACGATTTCGGCAAATGCCAGCATTCACGATTTCGGCAAATGCCAGCATTAATTGATAGTTCAGTTAAAATGGCTTTCTTGAAGGACGATAGAGAAGTTGATGACACTAGTTCCATTGTCAGGGCGCATCGTACTCAGCACAGGGACAGGGGGGCAGTTGTCCCCACTAGCAAGGCGAAAAAGATACCAAAAAGCACTGAGAACTGAACTACTTTTATATATTTTTGCTGTTAAATACGTACTGCTCCCCCCCCCCCCCCCCCCCCCTTGATTTTGGGTTATGTATAGGGCCTTGATTGTGCAATTGTTTTAGGGCAAAACGAGTACTTGTAATAATCACATATATAGTGAGGTTGTTTGTAGCGATGGGTAGAAACTTGGTATTTGTAGCTTGTCATGCTCAGCTGGTAGCGATGGGTGACTTTCTAGTGTTCTTTGTGTGTATACTTGGTATTTGTAGCTTGTCTCTGGTAGCGATGGGTGACTGTCTACTGTGTTCTTTGTGTCGTGTATACTTGGTATTTGTAGCTTGTCATGCTCATAATAGGTCATGCTCATAATAGACCAAGCCATATCTCTGTTTGTTAATTCTAAAAGCATGCAGAGACCTACAGAGGCGTACGTGCATCTGAATTATGGATTCCAGGGATGTCCAGTTGAGAAAGTGCATCATGTCAGTAAGCCCAGCGAGCTGCTCGTTCAAGGGTCATAGTAGTGTACCATCTCCACCTGCCTTATTCCCAAACAGTGGCACAGTATTAGCCTTCAGCTAAATAAACTATTGTCTTGAAAAGTTCACAATGTCCAACTCCGAATACATACACAACTTTGTCACTGGGTACTTTCAGCCCGACTTTCAGTTAGTAGTCCGATGTACCTACTTTTGTTTTATTGATGACTATTTTATAATAATACTTTATATGCACGTTACAAGTATTCTGATATACACAGTTATTTAACATGAAATAAAATAGTGATAAACTTGTAGCTGAATTAAAACTGAAACTGAAGCGGTTCTACTGTACTCGTTGTATTGAAACATACTCTTTCTACACCGGCACATACCAAACTTGCAATTACATCATAAAATGGCCCATCAAACCTCATTGACGTTAATCAGCTATTGATTACTATCACATCCTGTATTGATATCAATCAGAACTACTACTACTAGTGGCCACTTGGAAATAATTCTAAAGTGTTATTGCTCGCCGAGTAATCGAGAAATCTACTCTTCAAACCAGAAAAAGAAATTAAAAGAAAAAAAGAAAAGAAAAGAAAAGATGACTCTGCGTTGCTACAATATTCAAAAAATGTTATGGTTGCGTTACCTTTTTAGAGAAGCTCTTAAAAATAAAAAAATAAAAAATTAAAAAAGCACTAAAATTAAAAAAAATATATAAAAAAAAAAATAAGGATAACAAGACACTTGCACAGTTCGTCTCTTTGTTGCTACAGTATTCAAACGATCTTTTTCTTAAATATTATTTTCTTATTTATTTTTCTATTTATTTGTTATATCTTTAATATACAGTAAAAACCCGCATAAAAGAACCCCTATTTTTCCAAGACAGGCTGAAATGGTTCTTATATATTGGGTGTCTAGTGAGAAATCAGGCTGAATAGGTTCTTAACAGGTTCTTACAGTATTTACAGGGCAAAAAGAAAACAATTGTTCCTGATACAGTATGGTGTATTTGTTTTAATTTGTGAACTACATGTATTGACCCTGAAAGATCTAATATTCACACTAAACATTAACAACCCAACTGTATAGTAAACATAATATTTCTGCATGTTCAGCACCGACTGTACCTGTGTGTTCTGAGCTTTAGTCATTTTTCACATAAGAACCTGCTTCATTTGCCAGGCTGAACTGGTTCTTCTATATTGGGTGTTTAATTGGCTAAATTTCAGCCTGGAGGTTCTTAATCTGCAGTTTCTTATATGCGGGTTTTTACTGTATCTTCAATGTATAGTATTTTTTTTATAATCCACTAGTTTCTAGTTCTTTTTCTTATTGTAAAGCGCATTGAGGTTCCAGGATGCGCTATATAAATACTCTATTATTATTATTATCTTCTATGCGTTACGTTTCTAGAAATGTTCTTCAAAAAATAAATTCAATGCACAGATACTGCTGCGCTGTTTCAATTCATGCAAGTGGTTAAGGTATCATTAATCACCAACAGTTGCCAACAATGGTAGCGTGTGCACGTAACCGATTACTGGTAGCGTGGAAATAACAACCAACAAGCTAAAAAGCATGGAATAATATGGAATGGAATGGCACCTTTATTTAAACGTAAATAAATATTCCAGGGTAGACGTCAGAGTAGTTCAGTCAGTGGCGGATCAGTCTGTGATATCAAAAGTGACACATACGGTATACAATAAATATATCTAAAAATAAAAATAATAATAATAACTACTAGTTCTCCCGTCTGCCTCCTGGGAGAACAATTTCAACTGAAGGGATTACGGACGTTAAATACGGCTTTTACTTTTACTAATATATATGTAATTAAAATTGATCTTACAATATTTACATGATTCATAGAAATCTAGAACAGATGAGAAGCAACATGAGTAATTTATAGATTCAAAAGTTCATAACAAGTCTCTTGGCTCATCGGTTAAATACGGTACGTTCTCTTTTTATAAAATTATTCCAACAAAATCAACGGTAGTTTCTGCGTATGATGAGACAACCTCTTAGACGTTCTGTTCTCTCTTAGTTTATACCGAGAGTTATGGAGTGGTTGTTTTAATTTTCCAAATTTTCAGTGAGTTTAATTTTCTAACTTTTTCAAGCAAGAAGCTTCGCAAACAACGTTGTCGCACTCCCCTCGTCTCTATAAAGTAGTCAGAACATATACCGTATACTGACGGCCGGGCAGCGTTTCTTAATCATTGTTTATCAATGATCGAAACTTCTGGTTCTCAATTCTGTAGTTCAACTTCTAACATCCTTGAAAACCCACGTGAGGTTGGAGACAGAGATGGAGGTACTTGACGGTGGTTTATCGGGCTGGAAAAAGCAAGGACAAAATACTTGTGTTATCTAACGTGCTTTGCAACATGGACTTATCCTAACTGATCAATAACATGATCAAATTCGTTCGATAAAGAGGAACCGAAATAATTCCATGATTTCAAAGAGTTTGCCGTTCGATTAGGGGAAGTTGCGCAGCCTGGGGGCATAGTGCCACGCCCCACGCAACGTGCTTAAATACGACTACTTTCACAGTCGATTCCGCACGACTAACATAAACCCTCACTGCTGCCAACAGTAGTCAAGCAAGGTGAACGATGTACAACAAGGTTTTTACCGTGGTTTGCGTTTTGGGTTGTCTACTCTGTCTGATTGGCATGGGTGAGGCTTACTCAGCCCATGTGAGGAGTTCTAGAAGATTGAGAAGTGGCCGTACACTATTCGTAAGTAGCAGAGCGGGGTTTTGACGAAAACATATCCCCAATATCTTTTTCCCCGTTTATGAGCAAGCAATTTGGCTGGGAATTGCCAGTCTCGCGTCATCGAGACTGACCCATAATTGTTTTCATTTGTCAGAAACAACAGGTTAAAAGCAATCTTAATGCAAAGTTGAAGAAAAACGTAAATACTTTTTCACATATATAACTCACATTTTGCGTGAAATTATCGATGGCGAGAAGAACAAAACACTGACATTTGGTCTGATTCATTTGTTAAGAATTAGTTTGATTTCGTCTTGCATAGTAATCTACAAGTCATCTTTTCTGAGAAAATTATTCCCATAGCTTTATTAGTTTTTGCGTTATTAATTATTTTGTTCGAAACTTGGTTGCCGCTCTTTTTCCTTCGAAAACTTGTAAAGATGTATACAATCAGGCTTGAATATCTCGAACACTAACGCGGAACAACACGCGGGACCACACGCGGGACGACACGCGGGACACCCCTTCTTTTTTTCCTAATTGAAACCAGCATTACATTTTATGTAAGAAAATCAATCTTATAATTTGTTTGTGATGATTCCGTAGTAGTCACGTGACAATACGTACCTTCACTATTTAAATCTATTCCATGGGGAAACCTATTGATAATACTGCACGTCTACTGTATAAGTTAGAGACAATGTAATTCTAATCTTACCGATGGTATTTTAGGGCCAGAATGAAGCGCCGATTGGCCGTTCTTCAGATTACGATGGAAGACCATTTGTGAGACACCTCGCTGAAGATGACTATGACTAGTGGAATCCACATTGGAAACAATAAAACATTTGAAACATGTAGAACCAGATATCAATATATAAGTACCCGAATTAAATGAAAATAAATACTTTTAAAAGTGTCTACTATGTCTACTATACTACTTGGAATTTTCGTGGCACTTTTCAGTCCCCGCGAATTTCGCGATTTTCAAGAAAAATTGTGATAATTTGACGCGAAAAATTTGCTTGCGCGGAAATGAAGTGACTATATACGCAACAATTATAGTTGAATACTTTCTTTCTCGTTCGACACAGGAAATGTCCAGAAAATCACTCTTATTTTACAACCTAGAGGTAGATACAGCTTGGTTGCAGTTCGGCCAATCATTGTTGTCAAATATTGTATAGAGTCGTTTTCGTATGAGTTTCCCAACCTACGGCACGGAGTTACGTTCACGGTACGGAATCGAAGACATTGTATTCAATTAACCAATCACAGCGCGCAGAATCATTGCTCAACCAATCAGAATGCTTGGATACCGCACGATGATGGCGCGATACGTACCGTAACTACGTACTTCCCACTCATACGAAAACGACTAGCACTATCATTTAAAAAAATGGTTGTCGGTCCTGTCGATTTTGTTTTTATCGATTCCACATTTCATTGAATTATACGATGAGATCGCGAAAATAATAATAATAATAATAAGAATTAATTTAATAAGAAAACATTGCGACAGTAAAACTCTAAAATTCATACTAATGATATAGTATTATAAAAGCGACGACGTTTCGACGTTTAGCTCACGTCATTATCAAGTCAAAAAATGAAGAGAAAACTATGGATATATATACAGTGAAAAATTCCTAAGGGACATATGAAATAAATACAAAAATATATTAAGAACAATAAGAACAATAAAAACTAAAATACAAAGCTAAAGTGAGATGAAAAATGTCACTTGAATAACTTAGCGCGAACAGAGCCGGTCTGTTTGTGTATTTAGGCTATAGGCTTTTAATGTCTTTAATGAAAAGCATCTCGAATATTAAACAGTCAAATTTGTTCTTGCATTTCCTTAATATAGAGAAAAGGTGCTCTGTAGGTTTTGACTTTGCTTGTCCATGTTTCTCTGTTAGGTGGTTTCCAATAGCGCTGTTTTTGTGTTCAGCAACACGTTGATGAAGATCAGTCTACGATGCTAGAAGTCTGACACGTTAATAAAGTTTATGTTTATGTATGTCGGACAGTGTATTCTTATTAAATGTTTATCCAAATCTCTCCTCATTCGAATAATAATAATAATAATAATAATAATAATAATAATAATAATAATAATAATAATAATAATAATAATAATAATAATAATAATAATAATAATAATAATAATAATAATAATAATAATAATAATAATAATAATACAGCCTTTTGCAAAAATTCTGTCGTGACCAAGTATATCAGTATATCAGTATATCACTATATCACTATATTATATACCCGAAGATTTATACTATCAAATGAATGTGAAAATAACGTTTGTGTGTAGCTTGTATCGTATTCATGGCTCTCCAATCCACGCTTATACAGTCAACCATCTTGAAATGCGTGTACGGGTAGCGTGCGTGCGGAACTCACGCGGGTATATAGTGATATAGTGATATACTGATATACTTGGTCGCGACAGAATTTTTGCAAAAGGCTGTAATAATAATAATAATAATAATAATAATAATAATAATAATAATAATAATAATAATAATAATAATAATATAATAATAATAAAATAGAGTTTCCTAGTGTCTAGTATTTACGCAAAATCGCGCGATTTTTAAATCTTAAAAGTGTCGCGAAATAAGAGTAATCCAAATTCGCGAAATCAACGTGTCGCGAATCAGTCCGGCTCATGTAACCAACTACATAGTCAGTGATTTAAACTTGGTTACAAAACATATCAGATTGATTGTTGTATGGGCGTACGCTAAACCGAGTCAGTGGTATTCTGATAAATACTCAATGGGTATCTGCCCCATGCATCAGTTTTGTTTCAGTTCTCAAAATACTAAAACGGATCATTCCTTCAGATGGATTTAGTATCAAGTGACCAAGTATCAGTCTAGTTACAGCACGTGTTACCAGCGTACTGGACTAGCTTGTGTTGGGATTGTATTACGTTTCGTGCACGTTTAAGGTGTCATTATCAGGGGCGGATCCAAGGGGAGGCATGAGGGACCGGTGCCCCCCCCCCCCCCCCCCCTTCGAGTTGGGCCGGATACATATTTGTCCCCGTTTCCCCACCATTTCATGCCCAGAATGCATGGAAATTACATTTTCGAGCTTCTAGATTTCAAAATTTCCCACACCCCCCTAGCAGAAGGGGCCTTCCGGCCCCTTAGTGGTGCACCCCCCTTTCAAAATCTCTAGATCCGCCCCTGATTATGGTAAGTCGCTAAGCATGGAAGAAGAACTGGAATTACGCATGGAAAGCATGAGAGACAAGATCAAGAGAAACCCGTGATGGTTAATGAAAAACATTCAATTCAATAGACTCATTTAACGTACATTGTATTCACAAAGGACAAAACAGGTCACAACACCCATGCATTAATATGATGTTTGGCAGCTTGTTTGATTAACTTTTATTTTCATAAACTAACAGTGAAATGTCAAAAATAATCAACATGCATGCATTTGAAAAAAAGAACTAAATAATGAAAAGTGTAAAACAGTGCAAAACAAAGGCCTTGGAAAAGATAAATTAAAGTAAAAATTAGAAAACGAAAACAACAGAAAAAAAGAGAGAAAAACGAATGAATGAATGAATGAATGATTATTTTATTTACTCTCGTCAGGGTGATCCCTTCAGCATTAAAATGAATACTGTTATCAATGGGAGCCCAGACATCAACTATGAATAGAACTGATGAGAAATTGTTATTGAGAGTTGATTAACACCGCATGGACGAGGTCTCAGTATTGAATGGAAAACGGGTGAAAGAACGAACAAATGAAACACGAACTGATCATAACTGTCCATTTACACTATGCCTCAAAGTAGATGACACCACGGCCATTCGTCATCGCAAACACAGCTGTAAAACTGTTACAACATCACAGTTAGTATTACACAAACAACGACACCATCCTACATAGATCTCACATTCCCTCTGGCTCATAAAACTCAATCTTCATCCAGCACTGATCTAAGTTCTGAATAATCGTTGAAAGAGCCTTGCGTATCGTCTGTTTATTCGTACCAAAATGATCGCTGGACGTGGAGCAATATTGTTAATGATAACTTTGATGGTTCTGGTGAGTTTCGAACGCGGGACCCTCGCGAACTTCGAGTCAGCCATTGCTGGTTGTGGTCGATTTGGCTGTACGCCAGGTACCATTGGCAAAAGGGATGTCATATTGAAGGTATTGTTTTGTTAAGTTTCTAGTTAATAGAGTGAGAACAATAATGGTGAATAGAGGTTTTGTTGTTTTTTGTTTACTCTGGGAGGTTAGTAAATAATCGATTAAAGGTTTCCTTTTTGGCTCTAAACGTGTGATTAAAGTAACTGAGTTTATCGAGGTATCGACGCCTTTGGATTTCTTTGAAAACATCGACATAGCCGTCTGGAAAACTGTCCCAAGTTCGGGTTTTTTTTCCCCAAAAGGAGTAGAACTTTGAGCCAAGAGAGAGTGAATTAAGACAGATTGCAAAGCGCTTTCAACAGAGTTTAGGCAGTGTTTCTGACTGAGTCAAAAACTAAAATAAGAAGCAAGCTTTCATGCGGAAAAATGACAGCAAGCAAGAATCATACAACATACTCAAAAACTGAAAATATCATTATACGGCTGAAACGCCACAGAGAGATACAGTTGTGTTACATCAATCAAAAGCCGTTCCCGGCATTCTGTACGGGTGTAACTTGCAGCTGGTACTTTTCCATGTATGTACTTCTGATATCTATTATATCAACACAGCACTAAATAAAATTTTATGTTTGTTAAAGTTTCAAAATCGCAATCAGTAACTTCAATAACCCAGTTGGTTCAGTACATGTCCCACTTCTCCATGCACAAACAAAGGCTGCGGGAATACTTACATTCATTATTTTATCTTTTCACGAATCCGGAGCCTCGTTCCGAAACTTTTGTGAAGTTTGTGTTGAATAAGTCGGCTCGGGCTACCTGTGGTAAAATTCAAGTCAAGTTCCCGGATGGTACATGTAGAGTAACTTAAAATTATAATGGAATAGCTACCAATATATTTTGCGAAAACTGTTTAGCAACAAATTCTGTCAGTGATTCTTAACATGTTAGCTTCAGATAAACATTATATACACCTATTTCAAATAACGTTGTCGCGTTCAAAGCAACAAGCGTCAAACCAAGACCGAAGTGAATGCTCGACTAATAAGGACTAATTACAAAATGTGAACATTTTCACATGCTTGTTTGCATATCACACTTCGTTCCATAGAAAATAGGTCTGATTTGAATAATTTGACAACACAAAACCAGCATTCACTTCAGTCTTGGCTTGACGCTTGTTGCTTTGAACGCGACAACGTTATTTGAAATAGGTGTATATATATATTTAAAGGGAGAACTGAAGCCTAAATTTATCTTTAGATAAAAACAAATAGAATGTTGTGTACAATCATTTTCTAAACGAATTTCGTTTTTATGGAGAAGAAAATTGAGTTTTAATTGTGAAAATATATGGATTACCGCTGAATTGAGCGCGGCTCACTTCAGTAATTATTCCCCATAATCGATGTCACCTATCCCAAGGGAAGTGCAGTCACAATTAGCCATTTCAAAAACGAGTGGAGGACTGGGAACGAGTTTTTAGAATTAATATAATTAAGAAATGAACCCCATCACAAGAAAGAGCACGTCATAATTAGTAAGTTTCAGGAGTTTGATAGGATTTGGACAAGTAGCAACTGAACTGCAGACATTCAAAAACTGCAAAAATTACAAAGAAATGTATGGACACTAACATACATTTCTTTGTAATTTTTGAGATGTTTGGAAAGCTGTTACTCGTTCAATATCTAACTAAACCTATCGAAACTTTATAAACATACTAATTCTGATATGCTCTTTCTTGCTCTTTCTTTTTTAATTAGATTAATTCTAAAAATTCGTTCCCAGTCCTGCACTCGTTTTTGAAATGGCTAATAGAACGTTTTCCCATAACTGGGGGGTCAGGAATGCTAATGAGTTTGCTAATATGCTAATGAGCTGTATACCGTACTGCCAACTTTATAATTTGCGTGAAGACGTTTTAATTTTAAAATATTATTCTTATTCGGGACTTTCTGTGAACTTGACATAATTTATCTGCATGTAAATGATTTTTTAACGTAAAAGAACTCGTCATTCTATAGAACGTGCTTAGCAAAACTAACGCTATCCAGGAGCCCATAAGTAGGAGCGTCCATGCTCCATACTGGGTCTATGTCACAGCGTTTTCACAAGTGTGGTTATTTTTAGAACAGTTTTTCCGCGAAAGAAGGTCAATTGACCAATCAGAGAACGTTTCCGGTATGGCGGTTTCATTTCCGGTTTCACGTCAAAAATAAAATGGCGGAATTTCGAAAGACCCGAAGAGATGAATGTACAAATAAAAGTCAGGATTATCCAGTTTTCTTTGTGTCTGATTCACAATTTTATCATACCAACAACTTCTCGGGATTCCATAGGCCGCTACTTTCAACCTTGACCTAAAATTCTAGACTGCGTTTCCCGAACGAAGTGAACTTACCGAGGATTTGAATTGAAGTGATGGCCAGGCGATTTCGTGGCAGAGTTTCGAGGATAGATAATGTGAGTGAACGCGTGTTTTCTGATCAGAAATATCAGTTCCTGTTTACCTCACGGAGAAATACAAACGTATTATGAAGCGTTGTGCCACTGAAACGTTAGAAAGTCAAAGTTAAAGTCAAGTAAGGTGCATTGAAAGCGATAGTCTATTTAGGCAGTTGGTTTGTACCGGTAATTGGTCTCAAAAATCAGAAAACTTAAAAATAAAAGTCAGAAGACCCACCAAATGGAAACCAAATATGATTTTGAGCTACATTATGGATCATTTGGTCGAAGAATGTATCAGTTTAGTTTTCAATTCGTTTGAGTTTTGAATTTGATTAATTGGCAAGTTACAGCCGACTGTTTGAATGTCTGAGTACCGGCGCAGTAAGAAGGTCACTGAATTTAAAAACAAAGCAATTTTGAGTCAGTTTCGCTCAACTATTCGGCTTTATATTGACAGTGAAGCGTGTGTATAAAATAATAAGCTCAGTGAATCCATTAAATTAAACATCAAAACTTGAATGAAGGTGTTTTTATTAATATATTTCAAATCGGCACTCACAAAAATACTGATTCACAATCCATTTTTAAGTCATTTTAGGTAACAGAAAAGACACAACAAATGACAACAAATACGCTTACTTTCACCAATCTTATTTGTAATTTGATTCACTCGTCTTGTCGCTCATGCAGTTTCAGCGAATTTGTTTTTGAATAGCCTTGTCAGTCTTCAAACTCCACAACGATAATTACAAGATACCACTAAACCACATCCAAGAATAAATTGAATTCACTTTCTGACGAAATAGTTTAGACGAAAATATGTCTTTGAAAGTCTTCGGCTAATTTGCATTCACACGCTACAACAGCTTCTCAGTCGGTCCCTTCGTGTTGGAGTTCTTCGAACCACTACTAGCTTTGGATGCCTTTAGAAGCACAATCGTCACCACTATCACTTTGAAGTGATTCTGTTGTACCGAATGACTGAATACTGCTCTCACTATCACTAGACGATTCGTAGTTTAGTTCACTTGAAGAATCTCTTTGTCGCTATCGGATGCCATCTTTATTTTACCTGACATCTCATCAAAATTTTAAAAAAACGTCACACAGGAAACGTTCTCTGATTGGTCAAAATTCGCGGGAAAACTGTTCTAAAAATAACCACACCTGTGAAAACGCTGTGACACTACCTGATACCGTATGGACGCTCCTACTTATGGGCTCCTGCGCTATCCAAGCACAGTACGGCGTGCTTACATTTGCCCTGGTCGAGAAGCCGTAGCTAGACCATTAAAGGGGGACTCTGACGAAAATCGTTCAAAATTTAATTTAGCTGAAACTTCATTGAATAATTCTTCAAGGGTCAAATAATCACTAGTTATAATCTTTTTTCGATATTCCAGAGGGAAGTACTATATTTTTATGAATCTTTAGAGGAGTCAGTGACGTCATCTACTCAACCCAACATTCAGCTCCATACATTTCTTTGTATTTTGTGAGTCAAAATATCTCAATGTTTTGTTCAGATACCAGCTCTGTATTAAAGAAAAACTGGTCAGACAATCAATCCTAAGCACAAATAATGTAAGAAAACTCCTTCACCCAAACTTTTAGCTTCATAGAAATAAAATAATTCAAGAAACTAAGCACAAAACACAAAGAAATGTATGGAGCGAAGCCGTGTTGATTGTTTGGATTGAGTAGATGACCTCACTGACACTTCTAAAGATTCATAAAAATGTAATACTTTCCATAGGAATTTTGAGAAAACACATTAACCAGTAATTGTATGGTTCTTTGAGATTATTTCAGTGAAGTTTCAGCTAAATTAAATTTCGAACAATTTTCGTCAGAGACCCCCTTTTTTTAAAACAGCTTATTTGATTATTTGAATTAACATAACATAAATAACTGAAACTGAAAAGGGTATTTCTGTGTAGTACGTTCAGCAGATTATTCGATCGGTATAATTTAGTTGGCAGTACGGTATACAGCTCATTAGCATATTCATCAGCAAACTCATTAGCATTCCTAACCACAGTTATGGGAAAACGTAGTTATAATAAGTGCATATTGTATTTTCTTGTACCAGAGAGAATGTGGTGAGAGGATTTTACTATTCTCCATAAACGACGTCACAAACAAAAAGATTTGAGCCGACGGTAAAACGGCAAAATGGCGGATGATATTCCATATTGAACGTAAATTATGTTGATATCTAAGAAAGATTTACAAAAATTAATACTCAAGTAATGCTAATATAAGACATATCTAACTTTCGTGAGAAAATAAATTTTGTCTTCAGTTCCCCTTTAATATAGGTGCGGGTTAACATTCCCTAGTTAGTTTGATATTTAAAGAGCAGAAAGTTTAAAGTAGCTCAGACCAGTTGCTTGTCTCTTGTCCTTCAGTGATATTTTCAAGTCACATTTGATTTGTATTTTAGGTTTGTTTTCTTTGTCATTATTTAAGTAATATGAGAGTATTTATATAAATATATTTAATACACAGGAACCGCAGAGCACCCTTCAAAGTGGGAGGGGGGGGGGGGGGGGGGGGGGGGGGGTGTCGGAAGTACTAACTAGTAGATTTTATTGATTGTGACAACCTTTTTGGCTAAAAGTGGGTGGGGGGGGGGGGGGGGGGGGGCAAAGCTCCCCAGCCCTCCCCCGTCTCCGCGGTCCCTGATACATGAAAGCTCTCAAGTAGTGTCGCTCCATTGATGCAACTCAAATTTGGGAACTTTTGTGCGCATGTCCGAGTGGCGTTAGGATATCGTAACACTATAGGATCAACGATTATTTATCAGCTTGCTATTTTGGAGTGAACTTGAAAAACATTTGTCAAAGTATATTTTTTTTGCGCCTCCGGAGTCTGATTAAACACTTGAAACCCGTTGACCGCATCATTTCATGTCATGTTGCATTTCACGATCGAGTCTAACTATCAAATCTCATACTGTCAAATCCGTCAATCGTGGATAAGTCTATTATGTCGTATGTACAGTTCGTGGATTATGGCGTACCATGATACTGTTCAAATCTGGCATTTTAGCAGTGACATTTTTTAAATGCTATTTTTATCCTTTTTGGGGGGGATCTTACAAATTTAGAAGTAATGTTTAAAGGCCGACAATGAGGACTTGAAACCCCGTCCAGTCCGAATTGGAGGCCTTTGAACTACTTCTAAAACGAATTAATTATTCGGGAGGAATTTGTTTATTGAAATGACAATAGTTTTGTATTTGTTTATTAAACAAAAAACAATATTCAATGACGCATTAAAATGCCAAGATAAAGGTAAACCAAATTCCGTGATACCCATCGAACTACCTGATGGCATAGTGGTAAGTAAAGGGATTAGCATGCAAATGGTGTGTTCCGGCTTCGAATATAGCGAGTTTATGAAATTATTAAATGCGTTTTTTAAGCATGCAGTTAAAAATCATGCATTCCCAGTTTTTTAAGACAAATAACATGTTACTTGTGTCTAAGTTTAATTTGAAATAGTATTTCCTGTCAAAAATTCAGTTATTGCGTTATATGATATTTCTATTCCAAGGACTTGAACTGATATTTCCAGTCCCAGGACTTGAAATAATATTTCAAAGTACTCTCTAGAGCGGACTTGAAATCAGTCCAAAGTACTCTAGAGCGGACTTTCCGGGGTATCCAGTTCCATCATGTGACCAAATTGAGGGCACCGGTTGGCTGTTTACCTCGTGAATAATTAATGATTTTTGAATGAAAGTTAAAATTTGATTGAAAAAAGGTTTAGGAAAACCCCAAAATATTAAAGAAATCCCTTAATAATACCTTATGAATAAAGTATTATTATTAAAATAAGCGATACACAACGGAATAAATGGATCGGAATAGCTGCTCTACGACCGCAAAGGATTACGGACTTACGTATAATATACTAGCGATATAAAAACATTATTACGAGTGCATTTAGCGTCAAAGCATTATTATCAAGTAAAAAATATGTAAAGAGGCAAAGAAAGTATACTCTAGAGACAATACCAAGGGAAGCTAAAACTGTTTGACTCTACGAAATGTTGATTTAGCTCCGCAAGATGACGCTAACATTAAAGACACCCTATGCGCAAAAGCGTCAGTCTGAAGTATTATCAAGTAAAAAATATGAATTGAGGCTAAGAAAGTATACTCTACTTTACAACCATTTTTGTATGATAAACTGTGACTCTACGATAATGTTGATGCAGGCGCATCGATGACGCCAACATTAAAGACATCCTAGTTTCGCACAATTAAATGTTTACCAAAGTCTTTAAAGAATGTGTAGAATTGTCTGTAAGAATAATAATAATACTAATACAATGATTTTTGTATAATAATAATAATATTGATAATAATGGCAGATAAGGCGAATAATAATAATCGCCAATAATTTTATATCGCTAAAATCAGCACAAATAAATAATACCAAAAGTTATAGAAGTCATAATAGAATGATACTGTACGTAATAATAATTATTAATAATAATAATAATAATAATAATAATAATAATAATAATAATAATAATAATAATAATAATAATAATAATAAAATGATAATAATAATAATAATAAAAATAATAAAAAATGATAATAATAATAATAATAATAACAACAACAACAACAACAACAACAACAACAATAATAATAATAATAATAATAATAATAATAATAATAATAATAATACCGTGACACTCAAATGGCTTCCTTTCTGAACCAATCAAAAAGCGAACAGATGCATCTCATCCAATCAAACTCTTTCAATACGGCACGGCCCGCGGCATTAGTTCCACTGGTACGAAAACGACTCTCATGCACTGGTATACATTCATCGAGCGCTTATACATCGGTGATCTAAGCGCGTAACAACATATACGCAGTCAATAAATTAAGGGTGCGTTCGATTGACTCTATTCCAGAATAGGAATCGGCACGGAATAAACACTTGGATGCTTATATTTCAGCACATTTAAAATTCCAAACTGTTCCTTGTAACTTTATTATGATACAACAAGGAATCGTTTCATTTTACAGTGGACAGTAGCTGCGTGACAGCAATTTAGGGATGTTATTCCGTGTATTCCTATTCTGGAATATGGTCAATCGAACGCACCCCAAATAATAACAAGGATTAACAATGGAAAAATGGAAATAAAAACTGATTATAAATTAATGCTCATTTAAATAAATCAGTCTTCAGTCGATATTTAAATGTATTTAACACCAGGGCTAGATCTAATAACTAGTAGTAATCGTTTTACTCGATTTAAAAAAAAATTATATTAACGCTACCGTCACCAATTTGGCAGAAATTTATAATAATAATTATGTGTGTAAATCAATAAAACATGTTATCGAATTCATGAATAATTAATGAGGGAAATACAATAGAAATCATAAGCGTAGCAGACATCTGTAAATCGGCAAGAGATTCGTCCTCATTTGCATTCAACTTTAACTTGGGTTTTCTTGGCCAAACTGTTTCCTTTCATCAAAATTATAGTAAAACATCCACTTATACATCGTTGGATTCGATAAGTAATATACAATATTCGCGTCCGATCTGTATCGGATTTACAAACTCTCGCCTACGGCTCGAGTTTGTAAATCCCATACAGATCGGCCGCTCATATTGTATATAGTACTTATTTATTGAATCTTTGAAAAGTTGACAATTATTCGTTATGAACAAGGCTGCCAAAACGTACTACAATTACAGGTTGACACTACTTCCAACTCGTTAATTATGTGATCAATAATTACGCCGATCGGTTCGATCCTTACGCGTTATCAGTCCGAGAGAATTTTCTTTAAACAGTTGAGTTTCACGATGCGGGGACTCAAAAGTGTGAGCTGATATGTCAGACATTTGTTGATACAGAGTTAGTATATTTATAAACCTGTTTGAGATGGTATCTTGCTTGTCATTGTAATATTTACATTCAATGCTAAAAGCTCTTGTAATGTTGGCAGGTTTTTTGGCGGGTACGCTACATGTTCATATTTGTCTCACGTCACGTGGCACAGTTTCCCTATCGCTCTAATTATTAATTTTCTTTCTTTCTTTTGTACTTTTTTTTCTTTGGTGTGCGTGTGTGTTTTTTGTGTGTGCTGTTGTTGACAGGAAAAGGTTCGTTTGCTGAAAGAGAAGGCCAAGAAGAGGGTGACAATGCGAGACTTGTTTTCCAAGTACGCCGTTAAGATCTAATCACCACGGTGCCAAGTAGTTTGACATTTTAAAAAGACACCAGTGGACATAGCTAATACAATGTATACCAACGTTAATCAGTCAAAATTTGTCATAAAATAAACAAATATAGACGAGTGATATTTTAGAAAGCAAATGTCATGCATGTAGACTAACCAAGGAAAACTAACGAGTTTCAGAAAACGAAAATAAAATCAATACAAAATACAATATCGTGAATCACCTGTCTAACTTCCTGGACTTCAATTACTCAAACCATTCTAGATAATGAATTCAGAGTTCTAGTTTAATTATTCGCGGGGAAACGTGCGTTGTTTCTGGTGCCAACACGGCAAAAATGGCACAGAATTTCACATTGTCCGCTTAAAGTGGTTTAAAGAATTGAAGCTCATGGCTAATTAAAAGGTTCATCATGAGGACGGGGAATACCATCGCACGGGTTGTGTTTCACTACTATGAAATAGCTTATTATTACCTTCTAGATTTTAGGTGTATTTTTGGACACTTTTTCCTCGGTTTTCCTCGGTTTTCCTTTGACAAACTGGATTAATTTCCGTTCCTAATCCGCTTATCGTTACCGTTCGGTTTCTTAGTTCCCCCAATTTGGCGTCCACCCTTCCGAAAATGATGTATCATTAAGCTAGAGTAAACAAGATTTTCCCATGCAATGCAACGAAGAAATCCTTTAATTTCGCGATGAAGGATCCGCAACTAAGAATAACTTCAACCAAGGGCGTTGAGAGACTTTAGCTCGGAGGAAAGGATACAAGATTATACAAAATTTAAAATGATATCTACGTTAATTAAGATCCACATAGAAAAAGGGGTGTTAAGCCTTTCTTATTTATTGCGATAATATTTCGTAGCAAGTGACAGGTAATGCATGTCCAGGGTGACATAAATTTTTACTGAAAGAGGACATCGGTTCTGTAATAGTATATAAGTAGAATATTGACAGTAATGGCAAAAGTATGGCAAAAGGATCGGAAGGACATCTCCTTAAAGTATGTCCTTTTAAATCGAGTCATTCAAAGTTTAAATAAAATTAGTCTTATATATCCTAAAATAAAATTAAAATTAAAAGTATCTTTTGCCGCATGTCGACATAAAAAAATGACTAGTTTTATCAACAGTTAGTATTCTTTTTATGGTAGTTTTGAATGTGGCCACGACCTGTTCAATTTGCATTGCACAAATCCTTGTCCCGGAGAATCAGATGCGGTTTTCACTGAACCAAGTGGTGATCAAATACATGACTGACCATTTCGATCTGTATTTAGGTCGCTAAGTTCGACATTGCGCTCTCTTAAGGTTCGCTTCCTCGTCATCGACATAGCAAAGGATGCTGAGTGTCTGGCTAGCAGTGATGTATTCTCCCGCCGCAATGCTAACTGGCGCTTTGATCGGCATTTGATGATATGGACTGCTGCAATTCTGTAGTTTTCGCTCAGTGCAAAATAAATGAATGGATTCACCGCAGCGTTTGCGTAGGCTATGCACAGAATAATCATAGTTGCCAAGCGATTGGAACAAGGAGGTGGTACGTACAACTCAAAAAAGAGTAAATATCCATAAATATTGAATGGGAGCCAGCAGAGTAGGAACGCGAGTAGAACGGCCAACACCATGATGAGCACCTTACGATTGCGTCTCACCTTATGTCGCCGCAAACCAGAACTGCCAGCATTGCCTGGGATCTTACGTCGTCGTATGGATATCAGAATGACCGAGTATATCACCGACATGATGAGAAGAGGCAAGATGAAGAGAAAGCCAGAGCTAATTAGAAAGTACGTCTTTCCAATGACCGTATCCCACCCCCAGACGTAGATACATACCGGGAGACGGCTGCTCGGAACGGAAGATAGTCGGAAGGCATAGAAATACGGCGAATGGAATCCCATTGCGATGATCCAGATGCATGCAACGAGGACTTTACGAACGGTCGGTGTTATTACTGCCGATCGCATTGGGAACACTATGGCGTAGTACCGATCGACTGCTATGGCCACTAGGGTCAAGACGGATACAGCAGTGCACACATCTTGTATGAAGTAACAAAGTTTACAGGAGATGTTCCCAGCCATCCCATCGAGGTACCACGTAGTGGAAGTGTGCGAAAACACTACGCTAATGGCCCTTGGTATAACGACTACGGTGAACAAGAGATCCGACACCGCCATGTTGAAGATGAAATAGTTGACCGTTGCTTTGATCTCAGCAGTCCTGCTCACGACAATCATCACTAGAAGATTTCCCAGCAAGGAAAAGACAAGTAAGACACAATATATAGTAGTCTGTAGTGGCGCAGTATAGTTTAAGGTGTTCGAACCATGCAAACATAGGGTCGTATTGGTTCCGTTTACACGCATATTCTAATCAGTTATATAGCGTGTTTTAACGTACAAAAAAAGTCCTGACTGGTCTCGATGGCCCAACTAGAATCTCACGTTAGATCGTCTGATAGTCGCACTGAATGGATCTACCGTTTGTCAGATTAAAGGCTGGTTGTGCTTGTATTGGCCATGTGAATACATGAGACTACATCACGTCGACGCTAAGACCTTAGAAGGTGTTCCTTGCGTTTCGTTCTGTTCACACGTACAGTCGAACTGGTTGGTACACCTCGAAGGCCTGCTGGCCAAAAACCAATATAATCAATGCAAATAAACTGGCGCGTGGCGACTTGAAAAGTTAATTGCGGCGAAGCAGCTGACCGAGTGACGTCCTTGTTGCTCTTGAGAAGGGGAATTTAAGACTTAAGCTTTTTACTGGTTTTAATCTTTGTTAAAACCTCCAAATGCCCACGGATTTAAAGCCTAAAGTTTTATGGTCCTAATGAAGTGCTCGCTTATGTTGGTCGTAATTTTGGGCAATGTTTCCGGGAGAGCTTAAGTGTTTGCTTACTCCGACGTACAAACGTATAAAAAGAATAAAGCAAATGTGACAGACATCCAATGCCCTTTGTCTTGCATTTCGTGGTAGGAAAGCAACTCATTGACACGAAAAGCAAGGCTGCAATTTAATATAAACTATTTGATATTGATATGTGAAGCCAGTCGGTATCGATACTTCTGTTGCTGTCATGTTGTACAATGTTGAAGGTTTCCAATCATTTTTCAGTATTCCAATAAAGATAACGCGATTAAAAAAAAAAAAAAAAAAAAAAAAAAAAAAAAAGATAACGCGACAATAGACTAAGTACCAGCTCATAGACGACAATCTCATAAATGACGTTCAGAAAATCTTACCAAAGTTTCTCCCTAATCCAATCCCATCATGATAACGAACGGCAAGGACATCTGATTGGCTGAACGATATTCTAATCGCTCCTCCGAATACGTACACCGGTTAGTTAGCTGATTGATGGTAAACAATAGATATGAAGCAAAACATATATGAATCTATCTTTGAGCAAACTACATGTCGTGTAGATCGGTTAGAGTAAGCTGAATTAAGTGAGTGTCAAACCAGCAGCTTCAGTAGATGTAATTCTAATATAGCTGCGCCGGAAAGTACTTCACCGTTCTCAGACGCAAGGAACTTGGTTTTGAAATCGAGACTTCAAAGATGAATTGGTGTCGCGCGCGCGTCTGTTTGGCGCGTTTTCTTCTTAGGCTCGTAATAGATTACATCAGTACAAACTCAGTGGTCACTAAAGACTGTTCAAAATAAGCCTATTAGAAATAATATAATGCGAGGCAACCGCCGCATTCACACGTAATATATATATATATATATAATTGTGCTTTGATTGTACTGTTCTATAATTAACCTGTTTGGTTTTCATGTACTCCTTTGGTGCTTCTCATTCACTCTTATCATGCATACCATGATTTTTCAGATCAGCAAACTGGTTTCTTTCTCCTGCAAACAGCCTATAATATCTCAAAGAGTATGTCTGAAAGAACATTTCTGGAAAGTTTCGATGGTATAGGATAAAATCTAAAAAAGTTATCGGGGATGACATTTATAGACTTTAGTATGGGATTTTGCCGTCATGCGTTAGCCGTTTTTTTTTCCTCAAAATGATTAATTACAAGATTTAACCCTTTCCTCTAAAAGAATATAGTTATATATGTATAATGTAGAAGTTTTATGACGAAATTATATATCTCTGCGAAGTTATGAACGATTTAAATTCTGAAAAAACATCAAAACGAGGCTTCTAACGCATGACAGCAAAATCCCATACTAAAGTCTCTAAATGTCATCCCCGATAACTTTTTGAGATTTTATCCTATACCATCGAAACTTTCCAAAAATGTTCTTTCAGACAAACTCTTTCAGATCATATAGGCTGTTTGTACCAGAAAGAAACCAGTTTGCTGATATCTTAAAAATCATTACGCATGATAAGAGTGAATTGTACAGACACCATGGTTAACTGCCGGCCTGTTGAACAGCTACTTACAAATCCTTCACGAATTTTTAGACTTGACAAATGATTTAAAAAAAAGACATTCTAAAAAAATATATGTAATTTCTGAATGTAGGATTTGAAGTCAACAGAATCGAAAGTTGTGTGGAAAAACGACAGCCAAGATTTGTCAAAAATGTTTTTTTTTGCTGAATCTGATTGTCGTTATCGGCGAACTCTAATTGACAGTTACTTTCAAAGAATAGTGACATTTATTTTCTAAAAAGATCGTCTATCTGTAAGGCCTAGTTCAAACGCCGTAATTTCTAATACTTCAAAAGAAGACGACGCCTCATTATCTATTGTGTTAAATTAGAACGGCTCATGATTAGCAAAACGTCTGAACTAGGCCTAATTACGAGATTAATGAAAACAGTACTAGTAGTATCAGTCGATTTCGCAGCAAAACGAGTCAATGCTAACCGACAAACGACTCTGCGCATGTCAGTTCACATCGAAGGTCCAGTGTGGGGATACTGCGTAGTTGTATTCTACGCATAGGAAGAAGGAAGAGAGTGGGCGTAGAAACATTAAAGGAATTTAAAACAGACGTTTCGTTCGGGCATAGCCCTTCTTCAGTGTCACAGCCATTGTATAGTTGTACGCGTAAATATGCCATAAAGCCCGCCGCGTGTGGTATAATTAACACAAAAGAAAGTACGTATACTTAAATATCCCACCTCCCACCGCGATGTCCTTTGCATAGTGGCCATCTGTATTTTAATGATCGGCGACAGGGAGACCGAGAGTTCGCCGAAGCACTCTCGTAAACTTTGATCGGTTCCCTCGATGTATAACAGTTCACATGGACATGGCCACGTTCTCTTCTCTTCCCCCTTTCTTTTTCTTTTCCTCTCCACCAAAAAAGCCTGATACTCAGGTTACAGACTTACAGGACATGCTCTCTCTTTCCCCCTTTCCCCCTCCCCTTGGAGAGCCTTGTTCACATGCTATGTTCATGGATGGTAGAGGAACTCTTACGACCACACACGTTGGTCCGGTGGATATATGTCGGCGGCAGATGGTGGCATTTTTACTGGTACAAAAGTAAATGGTATTTTAATGGCATTTTAACTACCTTAATTAAAAGGTAGTTGGGACCCTTGCTACTGCGCATCTATTCATCTGCGCATTTAAATTCACTTTTAGCCATTGATTGAAGTTGCTTTGAGTCAGTGTTATCTAAATTCGAAACCATCGCAACAAAAAATTCGTAATCATAGCGCTATTTGAAAATGATTCAATAGAACATGATCATGAATTCCACATCTGTGGTATCCGAGTCAGTGAAGGATAATCTCTAAGAGTTATTAACTAATTAGAGAGTAGAAAGATTAAATAAATCGTTCTAAACAGGTTCTTTTATTGGTAATTATAATATAAACTATGCGTACCTCCCAAGAACGCGCGATTTGATTGGTCGCTGAGCGTGCATTATTATGTTATAGAAGCACGGAGCAGCGAAAACAAAGCAGAAATCATGTTTAAAACTAGTTTTATATTATAAAGCGAATAGAAGATGACTCTCCGTGCTTCTATACAAAAATAATGTACTTCTGAGGTCTTGAAAGCTGCTGAATGTACTCGCGTTCCGCTCGTGCATCCATGCATTTGCAGCTTTCAAGACCTCAGCGTGCATTATTTTTGTATAGAAGCATATTTTGTATAGAGTTATCTTCTATTAGTTAATTTAAAAAAAAATCGACGATAATATAAGATTCAAAGGTCCCAACTTCCTTAAATATACGAAGTCAGAGTAGCATTAGGGGATTATCAACCGGTAACACAGTAAGGTGCGGTGAGTATATGGCAAAGGTAATCAAATTTAAAATCCATCAAAATCGTTTACATCCGGCAGTACAACCATGTGATCCTGCCAAAGGGCATGCTCGAGAATCCAGCGGTGCGATGTTTCATCCGAGCCCGCGCGCGCCGAAGAGCACCGCTGGATTCTCGAGCATGGTCAAAGGGTCGTCTATAGCTAGTATGTGGAAAATGATTCATGGAGAGAGGTGCTGTACATTGTGGATAGTTTTCATTGTCACATTGTACGGAGTTCGTTAAGATTTCTGAAAATAGTCTACGGTCAGCTAGCGACCCTTCAACATCAATTTCCTTTATATGTTTTAGATGTCTTTTATACAGCTTTCCCGGTGTGTTACTAAGTAATTAGGAACCTGTAAAGTCCGAAAGTTACAGCAATGCATGGTAGGGGGTGCACGTTCCCTAATTTTCCAGTTCCACAAAGTGGTTTTGGGGTTGTTCGTATCCGGCATGCTGCCCAGGTTCTCGACTTGAGATAAGATGTTTTCCTCAGCCTTATAAGTCATTAGAATGCACACCATTTGTAAACGGAGATTCGTATATATATAATTACTCTAATGTACTAGAGAATAATGTAGTTGAAGTATGTCCCAGTATAAAATAAATTTGTTGTTTCATCAGCGAAAAGTTTTTAATGATGATGACCTAGCTTTCGGACACATTGTCCATCTTCAGGGTTTGAATAGTTTGGAACCACTTCATAAAAAACTGAACGGTATCTTACTAGTTATTGCGAGTCTGAAGAAATAGAAAACGAGACATCGTGCTCGATCTATCGAGAGTATAGAAGCACGCGGGAATTGCCGGAAGAAGACGAGAGAAGTGTTTGGAGAAGCACGAGGCGTAGATTCTCGAGTCTTCTTTCAATTCCCAAGTGCTTCTATAACTCGATAGACCACAGCTGCCGAGTTTTCTTTTTCTTTCATAAAATACAAGTAAGATTTCAATTTTGTTCGTTGCAAAAATGTTTGAATATCAGCGCGCGCGTGCTATGCGCTCTCATAGAGCACGCGGAATACGCATCCTTTGGCCAATCAGAGCGCGCGTTATAGTTATTATATAATGCGTAATGTAGACAAAATAGGTAACATTTCAAAACAATGTTTTAGCGAGTTCCTTATTTGGTAGCGATATTTGATCAGTTATACCATATTTGGTGGTGGCTATGTTTCTCGATCATCTCCAGTCTTCAAAAGTATTCAACGCGAGTGACATATAGAAGTATAAGAGCAGGTGCGTTTATAAAATGCGCTGACATGCGCAGTACTGTGCCGCAGTATACCTTTGCAATGCACTGAAATATTTATGAGATTAATCGGACCTGGCCCGTCGAACCATAATTTAACCCGGTTCAAATACTGACCTAGAACTTGAAGCTAGTTGGTGTACACTATACGACTCGCCCACGATTCGACTGTTCTGCGGTATACACTTGTCCAGTCCCCAGTTGTTCAAATTTTAAAAAGTGGATAGTAAATCCCCATCCAGTGGATAAGTTAATGCTGTTGTCCAATATATTTATCCAGTGGATAAGGATGTATCGAACGGACAGCGCTTAATTAATCCACTCTTAATTTGAACAACCAGGACCAGAAGGGCAATTGGTAGCAGGGAAGGGGAAGGGAAGGGGAAGGGAAGGGGAAGGGAAGAGGAAGGGAAGGGGAAGGGGGAGGGAGGAGGCACCGGGGACATTAATTAGAGATATATTACGGTACTCATTGCGTTAGACACGGCAGCTACAAAATATATTTTTTTCTTTATCCCAACGGGTTGTAGTTGCAATTATTTTAATAGTTGTAAGAAAAACCCATAAAGATAGAGATTGAAAGGCCATACCCGTCACACAACGGTAGTGAACAGTAAGCCCCCTCCCTTCTTTTAGTCGATGTTTTAAAAATCACAAACTCAGTAACTTCATTTCGCATATTTAACGGTGTTACATTGGCCAATTTTTAACGCCATTTTGTTTTGCAACATTTCGCGAAATGTCAACATAGTGTTGGATGGTTTCTAGCGCCATGAACACCATCAACGCGAGAATGCCTATAATATAGAGATTGCGTTGTTATATCGCGAAAGATCGTAGTAATATAAAAAATCACCCCATGTAACATCACCCCAAGGTAACGCAGTAGTATATGTGCAGCGATGCTGTTGTGTAGCTTCCAGTCATCATATAGGTAACTAATACTGCTCATACGATCCAGTACGCCTAGTCTGATTTACACAGTGACAATTACATTCATACAAAAGCGACTCTAGCTATGACAGCTGTTATAAATATAGTTATATATATCTTGAAGTTGCAGTCAGGTTTACGATACATTATTAAAGGATTGGTGTTTGTCTCTGACTTCTGTTTTTCATATCTAGACGTTTCGGCCATTAATCAATGGCCTTCATCAGTATTAATCGGAAACGTTGCGATTTTTGAAATACTTAACGTTTGCGGCGCGCGCTTGATGTCCTTGCGCGCGCTTATTTCTTAGTCCCATGATGGTCTTGTAGAATTTCTGAAGTCTACAAGACCATCATGGGACTAAGAAATAAGCGCGCGCAAGGACATCAAGCGCGCGCCGCAAACGTTAAGTATTTCAAAAATCGCAACGTTTCCGATTAATACTGATGAAGGCCATTGATTAATGGCCGAAACGTCTAGATATGAAAAACAGAAGTCAGAGACAAACACCAATCCTTTAATAATAAATATAGTTATGACCCTGTATATACTGGCTTGTCTTTTTAACTCAGTGATTGGCATTTCATTTCCCATGATCGAAGCACACATCGACTCTGGTCAATAAACTTCAAATGAAGAATTCATACATTTGGTTCAAAAGATTTGAAAAGAATCCATTTGTTCTGTACTGTCGGATACGATGCTGTTGAAAAATCGGATAAACATAAACTACGTTCGATTTATAGGAGCTATTTTATTTTCGTTTTGCGCAATTTTCCGGAAAAAAGGGTCGAGAAGGCATTATTTGATAAAAGATATCTCCTTCCTCTTCGTCCGAGTTTTTCACTGACTGTAAAAGTTCAAAAAGAAGATCCGGACACGTAGCGTTCTGAACGAAGATGTAAATTCATCGCCTGTTCCGGCTCCTTTATTAATGGACTGACTATTACAACGTAATTTTAAAAACTAAGAAACCTTGCTATTAATTAGTTACTAAACCTTCTGGTCTGTTCAAAAACACTCGAGGTCCACTCAGTGCTCAACGCCAGCCGGTTTTCAGTTCGTGTTGTTCCATGTTTGCTCCGACTCTGTAAACAGGGTTGTTTTTTTTTCCCCAAAGCGTCCACTTATTCCGGTCAGTTAATGAAAAAAATCGAGGCTTTCCCACACAAACTCATTTGTACATATATGGATGTCACTCACTCACTAGCTCTCATGATATCAAATATTTGGGGAGATTTGTTTTGCTTTGTTGCATGAAAGAGACCACGAGCTCAATAGTCTTTTATTTCTGCACGGTATATAAGTTGCTTAAAATAGATGGTCGAGCAAAAAGATACAGCACAATAACATCGCAAAAGCGTCACATTGAAAATTAATTGTTCTTTTTCAAGTAAGCAATTATGTAATCTGTGAGACATTTCGCAATGTACCGTTGTTTAGAAGTTGAAATCACTTCTATAGGGGCTTTATGGGGATTTAACATTTTCATGTTTAACAAATACGATGAAGAAAAAAGCACCTTAGAGCAGCTGCGGAAGAAGAGACCGAGGAGTGTTAAAGCCTTAGTTGACAGTAAACATTAGAAACTGCTCAAGAAGACAATCCCCTTTCGGAATCGATGAAAGAGGCATTCACTGACGTCCTTCAGTTGTTCTGTTAAAAGCTTTTCACAAAGACTCTGAAGCGAACTTCCTAAACTTCTTGATTTTCATTTCTCTGCTAAACAAACTTGAATTACTCTTGAGGTTTGCTTTGGGGACAAATAGCGTAGTTGTTCAATGAATGAACGCTGTTGCTTCATCCGCTTTTTTGTTTAATTTGTAATTATCTGGGTGTTTACAATTGAACAATGCTCTGGACTTCTCCTAGTTAAATGATACAACCTTAATGAACAAATTGATCCATCAACCCCAAGTAGGCAGATTTCAAGTATACGAATACAATTGTGTTCCTTTTTTGTCCTTTTTTTCCTTCTCCTTTTCTCCTTTCCTCAGCCGGAACAGCTGACTAGATGACGTGGTTACTAGTGTGAGGTGCGTCTCGCGCACTTCAGGATGGAAGTACCGATGAATGAACTGAACGAACAATTTATACTGTGTACACAGTTGGCGATTGATTGCACTTGAGATTAATAAGCAACAAGAGAAGATGGGAGCGGAAAGAATTTATTGTCAATAATCGCTATCCAACTAAAACTGGATTGGTGTACAATATATAAAGGAAACGAGCAAAGCACCTTCCTACACAAATTAACCCGATAATTAACCGAGAGGGTGACATCGTAGAATCGGGATCCAGCTAGACTGTTACCGTTCCAAGATGGCTTCACATGAAAAGTGGCTTTTCCTGTCCGTTCTTTTGATTCTCTCTTTGGTAGAATCAAGCCTGTCGCTCTCGTCGCTGAATTGTAAGCGAGGTAACTGTGGAAGAGAAAGGCTTTTAAACGACCCAGTTGCGATCCAGGAAAAATGTGGCCGTTACGCTTGCATTGGACGCAAAAGAGAAATCGGTGCACCCAATATCTTGGATTCTATAGCTAGAGCAAACAAAGCGAGTATAGACGAGAAGGTTGGCCAGAAGGAGCATAAGGAAAACTACCAAATAAAAAAGATCTTTCGAAAACCGTGTTGGCGTTTTGGATGTCGTAAAAGACACCTAGCTGGACTTTCTCCCTTGAAGAGCGACCTCCTGGAAACAAGAACATCCACAAGGCATGCCCTTGAAGCAAGATCTTCCTTGAACAAACGTGAATCTCCTGAACAACAAAGGGGTTGTGCACAATTCGGATGCAAGAGACACTACGAAGAAGGTAGAGCCCATTCCTTAAGACACAAGAAAGAACTTTTATTGCACGAAAACCCAGCCAACATCGTCTGCTCTAGATTTGGATGCTTGAAAAAGAGGGATATGGAAAGTGGAGCAGTGGGACGAAGCCAACTGTTTAGAAAAGACTTGAGAAAATGGCTCAGTAATGGGATATTCGATGAGAGAGAATTTCAAGAAAACCATGATGAGAATCAAAAAGCTGCTGATCCTATAGCTTCAATGGTCAATTAACGGTAAGGAACTTAACACTACATTCTTCCAAATGCTTTTACAATCCGTTTGAAATTACATTCTTGAGTACTTGATTAAAACTGCTCTGCTGTATCAAGGCTGAAAAGAAGGACGTTGTTTGTCAGTTTAATTACCCAGAACTGATTTGAATGACTTGATGATGATTGTGATTATTGCTTTTTCCAAATAATTGAAACGAAATAATCCAAAGACCGATACACCTAGTGTAACATGCCTCACGGCGGAGGAAGTGCCCGTTTCCGGTAGATAAAAGTCAATTTCTCTAAAAATGATACTAAAATTGAGGGAACGCTGAAGTGCTACAAATTACCCATAAAGGGCAAAAATAATAAGAAGAGAAAACAAATATCTGCTCCCGATGGGATTCGAACCCATGGATTACAGAACCGATCACAAGGCTGAGCTACAACTGAGACCAGATGGTAGGAGCAGGCTGTGGGTAGTGACTAGGTAAAACAATTTGTTTTGGTGAAACTGAACAAAAACACACAAAATTGGATATCCTAGAGTTTTAAGGACGTTTCGATACAAAGATAGCGAATTGATGGAAGTTAATACTATTATAATTCTTATAAGTATTGATTGCGGAATACATTGATTTTCCAAACTTCGATGCAATCCCAATATTAAATATTGTATATCGAATCACCTAACCGTTTTGCAGCGATATAGTTAAATCGCTGTGATGACTTATAAAATATCAGCGGGATCTAGTATTCAACATTGTAGACAAAATGTCTCCATCGGTACAGCACAGGGCTGTACTGAATACTATAGTTTTGGGGGTATTTGCACATCCGATATAAATACTGTTTACGGCCGGAGATGGAACAATTCATCGTGATTACAGCTAATGGCTTAGTGTTGTACTCTTTGCTATGTTATTATTGATATTTTATCATTCTCATTTATGTAGTTGTTGTTGTTTGTCTGTCATTTGTTCTTTCTCTTTATTTTTCTTTTTCTTTCTTTCTTTCTTTCTTTCTTTCTTTCTTTCTTTCTTTCTTTCTTTCTTTCTTTCTTTCTTTTTCTTTCTTTCTTTCTTTCTTTCTTCTCTTCTCTTCTCTCTCTCTCTCTCTCTCTCTCTCTCTTTCTTTCTTTATTTTTTTCGTTCTTTCTTCCTTCCTTTCTTCCTTTCTTTCTGTAGTTGTACTATACAATGCACAAGAGTTCTCTCAATGTTTTCCTGGAATTAATACTAATAATGTCGCTCTTTTTCCGTAGCAACGCTGAGAAGACTTTATAACCAAATCTTGTAAAAACGGGGAGGCAAGTTCAGTACAGAAAACCTAGTAGAATAGTCCTTTCCTTTTCGCTAAATGTAGCTAAATGAACTAAATAATACAGCATAGCATACCAGCAGTGTCTTAGCAGTAACATCAGAGTATCAACTATTTCTTTAGAAAATGAGCCGTGTTTTAAAACATCTTACTAATATAGATAAGTATCTCAATCCATTCGATCCTCAATTTAACTTGTCAACAAACAGCTTTCAAACTCTTAAATCTGTAAAGTCATAACACGTTATCACAAATGGAGTGCAAAGTGATTGACTAGAAAAGTAAATAAATAAATCACGAGAAAGCCTGCCATTTACACGTCATTTTAAGGACCACAAAAAGGTCTTTTATTTGATGCTTTTAAATGCCTAAAATAAACAATATCTAATTAGAACTCGATTTGTTAAATATTTATTTATCTATGTAGAACTTCGCGCGTGCGGCCCTCGTGAAGCGGAATAAAGGCCCAACATGCGCGCAAATCTGTTCGAGACCGGTGCGCATCGCGCGCGGTGTGACTGATCGATCCATGACGCATGTATGTGCAGTTGTGCACCAGGGCAAAGTCACTAATTTCATGAATGGGTGTATACCAAGATGATCGTTATACAACACACACATAGCTTTGCCATAAAGCGGGCTGTAACGAACAAACCACTCAAGCCCCTTTTTTCCCAACAAAATTTAAAGGCAGAGAAAATCTGATGTTTTTATGGCTTTGAACTGAGCTTCATCAACGCATGTAGCGTGCAACTAGGTTTGACATATGAGATTGATTCTTGATCTACAAGTGAAGCCACCGAGTCTGGCACACAGGCGAGCGGATACTGTCAAGACTCTGGGTGAAAGTTGATCTCTTGATGACGCCTCGTTATCGGTTTACACGACAAATACATTTGGATAGTCGGTTTGCGTGTTGAGAACCAACTAAGAAAACAAACCCTTCAAATTAAAGTTTAAAAACAGCTCAGTTAATCTTATAATTCCTTAGAAATCAATGACTAATACTCTTTGACTAATACTGTTTCCGCGAAGCCAGAACGAGCTGTTTTCTGCGGTTCGTTTTCTGCTTTCATATATATGCGCGCGTTTTCCTTAGGGTACCCTCTTTGGCACTCTTAGATTCGATTGAAGAATCGCTGTTGAAATTCAAAGTAAAACAGAACGAATGGAGATTTTTTGTCGTCACTCAGGTTGCTCTTGATTGTGCTTGTGGGCTTTTTGGATGTAGTTTATTTTAGTGGTGTTTATATCGTCTCATCTACCCTCAGGATACTGAGCCGATTTGGTCATTATAGCATCACATTTCTGTCTTAACTAACTCTTCTTATGCCAAAGTTAATCATCATCCTCAGCTGACGCGTCTGTCTGTTTTCCTAAGACAAGTGTATAGCACGAAACTGTAAACGTTTTCCCCCCAAAAATACCTTTTTGATTTAGAATTTGTAGACAATAAAGGTTACTGATCAATCATTCGAAGACTCGAAATTCTTATGATGATCGTTCGTTCGATTGGTATTTGTTTGTCATGTCAATTTCCCTAAATCAATTCGATGTCATTGTACGGCAACTGATAGTCAGTTAGTTAATTCTCGACACCGAGAACACTGAGTCGATTACGGCTTAGCTTCATCGCCGAAAAGCGGCATGCAACCACAATCTGGGTGCTTTAATTGAACACAAAATCTTGATCTGAGTAGTGTTGAGTTAATCGTATTGAAATAATTCCACTTGCTCGTCTTCATAAGTTAACTATATCACAATGGCAACGAGTAGAACTAGCGGAGACTTATCTCGATAGTTTATGATCTAAAGCCGGGCAAGATTCCCCACAACCTTCCGTGGTGTCATTAGTATTCAGCCCTAGTACTACGGAAGGGCGGCGAGCTTTGTACACCGTCCGCGTACTCAACCAGCTATTGAATAGAAACCATTAGCAGTCAATATCCATCAAGATAACTCGCCCCGGCAGTCATAATCTCGCTTGTTCCTTGAGGACGATATTGAAAACAATTTGTATTCAGTCTATTTTTCGTTTGCGTATTGTCTGAGTAAGGAAGCCAATTCAATGGCAGTGTCGTAATCAAAGAACACTTAATACAAACGAGTGGGTTAGCCATCAACAAGAGTTTATTACGTACAATTTTATTTCTTCCAGGCCCACTGATATAATATTTCATCTGCTAAGTTATATTGAATGGAGTCGCCATTGATAAAGCACTTGGAGATCAAAGGGAGCCGCTTTTAAACTGGCGGTCGATGATTGGTGGAATTTCCACTCATATTCGATATAAGTGTTTAGCCAAAGTATAAATATTGATTTCAATTCAAAGCCGAAGATATGCAATTGTGGTGTAAAGCTGTTATAGAAGTTATTTGAATGTGCTTAGGATGTTGTTTGTGAGATGTTGATTTAATAATAATAATTATTATTATTATCATTATTATTGTTAATATTATTGTTTTTTTGCCATAGGGCTTCCTTATATGTATGTTAGTATGTGGGAACCCCACCGCGCCTTGCAGGGTGTGATTATCAAGCAGTCTGAAACCTAATGTACTATAGTAAATTTTGCCGGTATAGCAAATTTTATTAGTACTATAGCACTATAGTACTATAGCAAATTTTGCCGGTTAAATTTTAATGAAGTTTGATGAAAAAAAAGAAAGGAAACTCTAATGAGATCATGAGCCCTACCTACCTTAATAATTCGAACGATTGGATGTTTTCAGGTATGCGCATAGTCTCCTTCGCAGCCGTGTGAGCGAGACTATAGGATGCGCACGAATGTACGTAATTCCATTTTATTCGGAAAGGAAAAACGTGAGAAAATGACTGAGATATTTTTGTCTGAAATGGTGATCACGGCTTTTGAGTCTGATCTGGACTTTAAAGCCGTATTGCAAAACATTTAGCCACTACCTGCTTACACGGCTCCCTTCCTCTCTTCCGCCGACCCTACAAGGAGAACTAGAAGGAGACTATATAACGGCGTAGCAGCCTTCAACTGCAGCCCAATCTGATTAAATTACATTGGTATATATATAAAAGCATGGCTTACAACGGGCACACTGGCACACTGGCATACTGGCACACAGGCACACTGCAGGGCACACTCACTAAGTACTACCTGCAGTGGAGCAGAGAACACTACGCAATTTAGTAAGCCATAGCTATGTGAAAACCTTCATTTGGAAAATGCATGGCAATTATGCAAATGACATAATTATGTATCGTGTTTTCTAGAATCCATTGAACTCAATCAGCTTTTACAGCCACATATACTAAGTTACAGCGGCAGAGTTAAAGGAGGGAACTACCAAATTGCTTCGTGGCTAAGTGTTTTGAGATACCGTTAAGGCTAAGTGTCTGATATTCAAAACGGCATATATTTACGGCAGAAAGAGTAGGTTTTGTGTCTTCTACAAGTGCTTATTGTTGCATATACACCTATTCCAAAAATCGTTGTCCGGGCCGAAAGCAACAAGCAAGAAGCTGACGACCGCAAAGGACTTTGGGAATCTCCTAATTAATTAATTTACCCGTGGTACTTGAGAAGTTATCCCTACGAGCGTTGAATAGCAATCATTTGGAACTATTCGGCGATTTGAAAATGCATGTTGTCAAAATATCTACGGATGAGTAAATGAATAAGGAGAAAGTCCCAATGCCCTTTGCGGTCGTCAGATTCTTGCTTGTTGCTTTCGGCGGGGACAACGATTTTTGGAATAGGTGTATATACTCGATTCAATAAAGTTAGTCACCCGGACAGTGTGATACTGAAGGATCATGGGAGTTTCTACATTTGCAGACAATTAATCCAACGATTTTTGGAACTAGGTGTATAAAGATAATGTTTTATCAGTCGTTTTGTATAATAGTTTGTTTTAAATGTTCTCACTGGTCTTCTCAATTCCTTTATCTATTCCAGCACATTTCGTGGTTATTTTAGAAAATAAAACCTGAAGTTATGTACAACCAAACCAAAATTGCACAAATGCTCACGACTATAGACCGAATGCAAAAATGGCTGCCAAATTTAAATAGTCATTGTTTTTGACTGACTAGCCTCGTGTCCATGTGAAATCTCTTTTGTACAGCTTCATGGACACGAGGCTAATCAGTCAAAAACAATTGTGATTTGAATTGGCAGCCATTTTAATTTGCATTCGGTCTAGATAATCAATGGTTCAGTGGCACGACTAAGCAATGCTCACGACTAAGCAATACTCACGACTAAGCAATACTCACGACTAAGCAATACTCACGACTAAGCAATGCTCACGACTACGCAATGGTCACGACTAAGCAATACTCACGACTAAGCAATACTCACGACTAAGCAATACTCACGACTAAGCAATGCTCACGACTAAGCAATACTCACGACTAAGCAATACTCACGACTAAGCAATACTCACGACTAAGCAATACTCACGACTAAGCAATGCTCACGACTAAGCAATACTCACGACTAAGCAATGCTCACGACTACTAGCAATACTCACGACTAAGCAATGCTCACAACTAAGCAATACTCACAACTAAGCAATACTCACGACTAAGCAATACTCACGACTAAGCAATGGTCACGACTAAGCAATACTCACGACTAAGCAATACTCACGACTAAGCAATACTCACGACTAAGCAATACTCACGACTAAGCAATACTCACGACTAAGCAATGCTCACGACTAAGCAATACTCACGACTAAGCAATACTCACGACTAAGCAATACTCACGACTAAGCAATACTCACGACTAAGCAATAATACTCACGACTAAGCAATGCTCACGACTAAGCAATGCTCACGACTAAGCAATACTCACGACTAAACAATGCTCACGACTAAGCAATACTCACGACTAAGCAATACTCACGACTAAGCAATACTGACGACTAAGCAATACTCACGACTAAGCAATGCTCACGACTAAGCAATACTCACGACTAAGCAATACTCACGACTAAGCAATACTCACGACTAAGCAATACTCACGACTAAGCAATACTCACGACTAAGCAATACTGACGACTAAGCAATACTCACGACTAAGCAATACTCACGACTAAGCAATACTCACGACTAAGCAATGCTCACGACTAAGCAATACTCACGACTAATCAATACTCACGACTAAGCAATGCTCACGACTAAGCAATGCTCACGACTAAGCAATGCTCACGACTAAGCAATACTCACGACTAAGCAATGCTCACGACTAAGCAATACTCACGACTAAGCAATGCTCACGACTAAGCAATACTCACGACTAAGCAATGCTCATAACTAAGCTCCACATAAGGATGATTGCAGCTGTTTCATGTTTACACGGTCTCGTTTTCATGCTTATAGCTGCATCGTGGGTCAGGCAAGTTGATGCAGTTCTAAGTTGTACGTACTAGTAGTGGGGAAAGGTGGCCGCGTAGCACTTATGTGTTATCAGTATTTGTGTATACTGGTTAATTGCCGCGAATTTCCATTCTTATTCCCCTTATTCTGCTTCCAGTCTGGCCTTGTTGCTCAGCTGGTAGAGTATCAGTGTTCCGAGGGTCGTGGGTTCGAATCCCATCGGGGTCACATATATTTTCTCTTTCTCCTTTCTTTAAGGGGCTAACGCTCAGAAGGGTTTTATGGGTAATTCATAGCTGACTTCAACTTTCCCTTTATTAATAAAACTGTCTTTTAAATAATGACGGAAGACATTTTACACAGTGCAATTCTTACTGAACCATCACCGGTACCATGCATTGATTGCTACATTGCTCATGCCCTCTCGCTTCCACGACGGAAATGATGAGCTGTCTGAATATCAGGTTACTCTCCCGAAAATGTTTCAGTGTGCAGCAAGGCCTAAACGACGGTCGGAGTACGTTCAATAATTATGTAGAATTGCTATTGTCCATCAGCTGGAATACCACAAAAAGGAACTTATTTACTGCTTTATGAAGGAAATTGATTATGTTCCCAATCGTGCGTGCATAATTATTCTCTTTGTCAAATCTGACTCTCATTGGAACTGTTAGCAGGGAAAGATTAGCAGCAAATTAAGACCTTTTGAATCACGATATAAACCAGCTAAAGTCTATATATATAATACACGCTTAGATATACCTCTGTGTTGCTACTATACCTTCAAACAAGATAACAGGGACTTCGTCGAGGACGGGGACTTCGTCGAGGACGGGGACGTCGGTGAGGACGACGAAATTCGAATAAAGTGTTTTGCTGTCTATTGTTTTCATATTAGTTTCTTTTTTCGTGTTTTTCACTAAATTTGCGCCACCTTTCATGAATGACATCGTCTTTTTGTGGTCCGGTTGACTGAAAACAACTATCTGCACAACTGATCAGTAACGAATTGACGTTCTCGTTCTCTTTGCATCGCCTGAAGTTAAGACCACTGAAATCGAGCTCATTTCATACATTCCAACAAGAAGTTATTGAATTTTGTAATTAGCGTTTCTTTGCCGTCGTCCTCACGTCGACCCCGTCCTCGATGCTTAAAGTCCCTGACAACTGTACTTCAACATGGAAACACTGGAAACCAGCGTCAGCTGAATGGATTTTGTGTTGAATAGAATTATTATTATTATTTTATTCTAATAATTAACTGAGCAAGAAACGCACAGGCCGGCTCTTTATTGCTATAGCTACAGTACTCCGGCAAACGATCTTCTACGCGGTACTTGTTTGGAAAAGCTCTTTAAAAAAGAAACACTCATGTGTTGCTACCATTTCAAAAAGATCTTCAATGTGTTACTACATTTTTGTATTTCAAAATAATCAGTTTGAGAACAATGAAATGCAGACTGACAAATTCACCTTGATTGACTTCGCCCTCAACGATAATTTACATAAGAAGAAAGTTTGTTCTTTATATTAGGAGGGGCAAAAAAAACAATCTTTTGATTGAAAAATTTCAAAAGAAAGGATGGAAAAAGGAAGTTTGACTAAAACCGCCGAAAAGCATCTTTCACACATGGCTATATATTCCACATTGTTATTAATGTTACTTAGTAATATCACAAAGTAGTTTGCGTCCATCAATTTGTTTGCAATTCATGTTTATCAGATTGAAAAACAAATTTGATTGATGATGATGTAAGGTAAGGACTTTTAAACTTCGCAAAGTATATTTTGTAAAAAAGGAGAGGATGATGGAGTAGGAGGAGGTGGAGAAGAACGAATGGGAGGACAAAAGAGCATCAAGAAAAAGAAGACAAAAAGACAAATCAAAACACAAGAGGATATAGCCAGCTGCGTTTGATTTACTTGCAGTCGTAGCGTTAAAGGACTCGGGCTGTAATCATTTCAGTCGGGGGCTGAACTAACGCCACCTATTTTCTGCCAAAGTCATTTCCTTTGTTTAGCTTCCAGGCAGATACCATCAACAAAAACTAATTTACAAAAGGTTGCCTTTAACCGGACATGCTAAGCAAACAAGCCAACACTCGCATATATAAACTTTGCACTTTTCCCATCGATAGTTGAAACAATTGATGACGTGGTATGTCTTTCGTCACCAACACTATACAGCATGGTACACATACACAGTTCATTTATCTCCACATAACATTGTTCTTATATCGAGAAACAAATCATGACATATCAAACAGGAAAGCTTTAGAAACCAGGCAAACTTTCCCGACACGCGAATGTCAACATGTCATTTTGCTGTTGAGATCAAAATAAAGAGAAAAGTCAGGGGACTGGAGTGCATGCGCTGGAGTAATGATTCCACCTGGCGCGAGAAGAACATTTTTCCGACTCCAGTTATGACCTAGGCTACGTACAGCAAAGTGAAGTAGCGCCCATTGGGAATGTTATCTCTGAATTTGGCCTCATCAAGCAGCCCAGTATTTTAAGAAATCATGGATCGATGCACGTTTGCATATATCTGTTGAATACAAGTGGAAGTCAGAGGATGTGAACTAAGATAACGCGCCAACGGGCCATGCAGCTGATCTAAGAACCTAGCAAACAATGAATTACAAAAACTCGTTTTATTTTCATAAGAAATACTCAGTTAGTAGCTTTAAGTCTTTCTCAGTTACAAACCATTATATAATTATACGTCCAATATTCATTGACAAATGTCCGAGTCATTACTGTCCCATCTTCATGACATACAGTCAGCTGTTTGGCGGTCGTTTATCAATCGTCTCTGCATTCTAATTCATATAGTTTCTTCATGCAGCGTGATATTTAGGTCATTTATAGTCAGTTTGGGCAAAATGAACGCTGATGGAAAGCAATGCGCTAGTGAAAGTTAAGGAAAGTTCTAGAGATACTAGTAGCAAAATCTAAGAGTCAGTAGGCTTAGCATTTGGATTACGAGAAGCCAACATCATGGAAGTAGGTGCATGATCTTCGTGTGTATACTACTAACTATTCCCATTGTGTGTACTTACTTTTGGAGATAAACTATACTAAACCCTATGACTTATATGCTGGATCATCGATCATTTTGTGCCCAGGATCAAGCTGTAATATTCATAGGAATATTCTATATAAGTCATCAACATTTTCTGATTATACATTGGAAACTGACGCGCGATCTTCAAACCCTGGACTTGAATTCATTGGAAATCCATCGGAAATTGAAGTCCCAAAGAAATGCGTCTAAACCTCGGAAATTCTCATAAAATTCATTGTACATGAATGGAAATTCAGTTTTTGAAATTCAGTTTTTGAAATTCAATTTCCAACAAATTCCCACAAAAGTGGAAATTCTTTGAAAACGTCCAAAACCTTAAAATTAGAAAAATAATATTTCCAACGAATTTCCAATGAATTTCCAATGAATTTCCAATGAATTTCCAAGGTTTGAATGGCGCGTTTTTCCCAGTAAAAGTATCAAGAATTCAGTGTGTAAATAGGGTTCAGGTTAAAGTGCTTTTCTTTCATCAGTTAATAATAAAGGTTCTAGCAAAGATAGATGTTGTCTCACTGACAGCTAATAGTCAGTATCTTACAACATCATGCAGTTCATTAAAAACGCACCAATCACTCGATAAAGTCTTTTGTGAATCTGAAGAGCACAAGAACTTATAGATAGTTGCTTCTAGAATTGCTTGATCTCTTATTCTCTGACACAAACCTAATTAGTTATAGATAGAACGTTGCTAGATCAACGGCGAAAACACTATTGTCTTCATATTATGACTAGGAATTTTGGCGCCAAACTTTAAAGCCTCGGCATACTAGATTTGTATATTGCTTGATCTCTTATTCTCGGACACAAACAGAACGTTGCTAGATCAACGGCGAAAACACTATTGTCTTCATATTATGACTAGGAATTTTGGCGCCAAACTTTAAAGCCTCGGTATACTAGATTTGTATATCAGTTTTCTGAGATGACTCAGTTATAAGCCGTGTGTTAATATCAATCATTTCAGTAAACCTGGAGACTGTATAGGGGGTTCATATATTACACAGGTAGTGAGGTCACATGAAGGTGCTATCGATAGATGTATGGAAATAACTAAGGTTGATTGAAGATATTGATTTAGGCTTATCTCTCTGAGTGACAAGATTGTCTTTGTCCCCTGGTTCTCAGTACGTGGTTGGCGCAAATTAACGGTGATGCGAAAGGAAGTGAAAATCGTTGATTTTAAAAAAAATACGTCTCCTCAGCTTGTCAGGCTATCAATCGCGCGTAGATTACAATCTAGGTTAGTCAGGACTACTGGGACCTAACACAAGAAAGCTGCAGAGCTTAGCTTTTAAGCCTATGCGCGCCCATCGCTAGATGGTGAACGACTAGTGGATCGACTAGATCTTTGACTATGCCCGTCGTGACGTCATCAGAAAACCGGGAATGTCAGAAAAGGGTTTTCTTAGAAAATACACTGTGAACCGCAAATGGATTTAGTGGATTGATTTGAAATTAAAATAAATAACTATAGATAAAAGACGCAGGCAGACGTCAGCTTGTGGTTTGGTGTTGAGAAGTTCGTATAATGGCTTTTAAGCCATCGGCGATTCACCTAATTGCGCTTCGGCCACGAAAGTGGGTTTTGTGACAGCACGTGCAATGCTTGTTTTACGAACCATTTAAAAGAGATTAAACTGATACACGGCCAAATAATGACCACCGCGCACTATTTAGCTACAGTCGTTTTAGTCGTAATAATTTCTTAGAACTGTGGACTGTAGAACAATCGAAGGCACGCAGCAAAGATCTACCGAATCAATTTGCAATATCAGATTTGGAATTGTATTTGCGCTGCTAACATTTAGAGGCACCCATTTCTACTGACTGTCGATTACAGATAGCATTTCATTTATCTGGACATCTTGGTCGCTCGCGTTTACTTTTCTACTGACTGTCGAGTACAGATAGCCTTTCATTTAATTTATCTGGACATCTTGGTCGCTCGCGTTTACTTTTCTCAAATGAAATGGACTTGAATGTGCTGTCTGGTTTTCTTTCGTCTCTGATCTGTAGATAATTACAATTGAGGTCTTCTTTTTATAGCGCATCGTATCGCGGCCACAATCTCACAATTCCTTAAGACTTTTGTGCTTTGTGTCCACAAAAGAAGGACTGATCTACCTTATTCATCGATTCTTCAATCGAAACATCGCCCTCGATGCCTCGTGAAATCACGATCATACAACTGATCGCAGATCGACCACAAGAGAGTACTTAACAGGAGTAATTATTTTAGTATGAAAATACACACAATGTTTCTTGTTATGTTTTCGCGATTGTTCTCAAATATTCGGCCTCTTTTTGTCTTCCTTCCGCTACTTCTCAGGATTCTTTAGTCTGAGATTCTTACTTCTACATTATTCAAGTATTCAGGGCCCGGTTGTTCGAAAGCAGGTTAACGCTAACCCAGGGTTAAATATAGCCTCTCATCCAATCAAATAACCAGAATAGCTATATTTAACCCTGGGTTAGCGTTAACCTGCTTTCGAACAACCGGGCCCTGATCCTTAGAGGAAGAACCAAGATTTGATGGAAACAGGTGCTAGTCACACAATCGAGGACGATTAATCCTGTGTTGACATTTCAGTCCGGCTGAAAAAGTCTAGTCTATATTTAGTGGAAAAAAAAACACCTCATTATTCTCGATTTCAAATGAAAACATTCCCAAGTATATATGTCCTTCTAATGATTCTGCACACCTATCGTGCACGAAACCCCAAATTTAAGATGCATTTAGATATTTCTCGCTCTCAAGCACGCGGAATCTCAATAGAACGACTTGAAACGTCGCTGTGATATTTTTAAATGGATCACTCAAGACTTCCATTTTCGTACAATCTTCGTTATTTTAAAAAACCAATCGGGTGGATGTAAATTCAAAGGGCTTTTAAACTTGTCTGCTGATATTGTGCCGACACGAGGTGACTGGGTTTTCCCCCCATTGAAATAGAATCATATTTTAATCACTGAGATTTGCGCAATGTATTTTTGTTGCAGCTCCTCTGTGCCTTGCCGTGGAACATCTTGCTTAGTTATAAAAGGCCATTTTATTCAATTAACTTTCCCAAATGGTTAATGCACTTAGTCCTTTCAACCACATGGAATCTAGTACATTTCTCGTCCGGTCAATTTCTTCTACGCATAATTTTGTCGTGCAGGGGAGTCCTCGATAAAAGCCCTCAAGTTTCGTTGGGTAAATAGCGTTCCCACTGCACCTCATAAGCTTTAGTCCTAATGGATGTTACAAAAGGACAATTCCCTTAATTGCTTCCTCTTACAATGAATAATTCAACGTTTGATTCCATAGCTCGCGATGACTGCGCATCGAAATGACAAGCACGACTTTGCACTATATTGGCGTTTTCTTTTTTTTTATCTTCTGCTTAGGCCGTACCTTAAGCTAGATAGATATTGCTCCTTGTTATTCTAGGGAAAAAGCTAAGAGTCAAAGTATAAGGCCTAATTCTACTGTGGAGGGCGTTGTCGGTCGACTGGGGGGTGCCAATAATTAACAGAATTTCGCTCGTCATTGGGGTAATTGATCGAAGGCTGTGACACTGTTGAGGGGGAAATGTCATTGAACATCCGGCCGACAAGAGGCCCACTAAAAGCAACCCGAAACTGAAACAGTTTTGTTTCATTTGATAAGGACGGCAATTCGAAGACATCGCGAACCAATGGACGCCGGTCGCGTGCGTATACTGCATATTAGCTGTATGGCGGACGACTAGTAGTGTGTTAGAGCTGTCAAACACCTGTCAAAACAGGTCCCCTTTGTTTACTGACCCACGTCACACATGACAATCGTATGTTTCTATGATAGCCGAGGAAATCTACACAAAAACCAAGAAATCGACAAGGGCGAGCACAACGCCAGATCACTTGGTTCTCAACACATCGCGACGACTGTCTGAAAGAACAACCGGTAGAATTGTTTACCAAAGAGGCGCAATCCAACTCTGCCGTTACGGTACGTGAGAAACGCAAGCCTGGATATTTTAACCGCAAAAAAAATACATTTAAATCGAAGGCTAAGATTGTCTGATATCACGAGGCGCGCAGAAGCTGTCCATGATCCCGATGAAGATGTGATCGTACGTACGATGCCTTAGATCAGTCTCAATTGGATCGTCATGGGTGTAATAGATTAGAGACAGGAGTCACAACCCCACGATATCGTTGGTTTGAGAAAACGAAGCGACTCATATAAACACCGAAGATCCGATATTGTGCCTGGAAGGGATCGCGCTCAAAATCCTTGCAGGTGCACTATAGCTTGCTGTCAAGAAAAGACGCATAGTAGAAAACGAACCTAAAAGAGCTAGTGAGCTCCAACTGGATGACAATGAACAACTCAACACTCAATGGAACCATGGAGAGTTCTCGTTGTGCTCAAGTTGCCGTACTCACTTCCGAGGAAAAGGCGCTAAAAACGCTGGCTTACTGCTGCGTGATGTTGTTATCATTATCTGGGAATGTCCTCGTCGTATTCATTGTCTACAAAAACCGGACTATGCGGACGACCGTTAACTATCTGATCGTGAACATGGCTTTTTCAGACCTTCTACAGTCGTCCATTGCAATTCCTCGAGAGATTGTCAAGCTATTTGCTGGCGCCGATCGGTGGTTTGTCGATGGGAGTACTGGGGAGTTCGTCTGCAAGTGCGTTCCATTCCTGCTCGACATTTCCGTTGGGGTCTCAATTCTAAGTCTCGTGTTAATTGCTTTTGATCGCTTTCTTGCGGTCGTATACCCAATGCATGCCTCGACGATTTCCAAGCGAATTCATTCGTGTAACCTGTGTTTGACGTGGGTGATCTCAATGGGATTTCATTCGCCGTATTTCTTTGCGTTTAGACTGACGAAAACAAACGGCTTAACGCACTGCAGTTATTCGTGGGAGCCACTGCCGGATCCTCAAAAGTCTGCAGAAGCTTACTTTTTGGTCACTTCGACGTCGTTGTTCATTTTCCCACTGGTTCTTCTCATCGTCTTGTACTCGACGATTCTTATCAAGTTGAAACGACGAAAAACGCCGGGAAACAGCAGCTTTCGTAATCAACAGCGCATCGCGAAACGAAATCGCAACGTACTACGGATGGTGCTCGCGGTCGTGATTGTCTTTGCGCTGTGTTGGCTTCCACTGAACACGCTTGCCTACGTAAACCTTTATGTTTGGACAAAACAGACAGTACCTTGTGGAAACAAGTACTTTTTATATTGGGCTTTATTCATCGCCTATTCAAACGCGTCCCTGACCCCAGGCTTGTATTTTCTGTTCAGCGAAAACTACAGGCAAGGCTTAAAAAGGCTGTTTTGTGGCCAAGTGTCATCACTTAAAACGTCCATTCAAAGCAAACCCAGGAACTTGTTCGAGGGCAGAGAAACATCTGTATCTGATACAAGACGTGGTATGAGCTTAAGAAGCCTTCCTTCTACTAATCTAAACGATGATCAGTTTAATTGCATTCCTCGATTCGCCTATCGATAAAAACTCGCCAAAAACTCGCCAAAAACTCGCCCGGCATCAGCTCTCCTATCAACGGGGTTAGACTTTGAGCCTATTGTACGCGTCCATTATACACAGTGCTCCAAGAGTTCAATATCAGATGATGTATTAGCTGTTTAGTATATAATTCTCTCATTGATATCTTTGAACTATGAAATGTAGGATTTATATCGATCATTTTTCCAAAGGACAAGACTAGAATCTGATGAGGGTAAGGCGCAATCAGATTATAATTAGTAGCTTGAAGCATCATTTAAGACGAGGATTACCGCTTGAATTGATTTAGGGACTAGAAGGGGGATAGTGGTTTTTAATAAGCTCAAAACTTCGCTCGAATGATATGAGAGTCTAAAAAGTACTGTAAATATGGCGCCAAGCAGACGGGAATCCAAACAGACACTGTAAATTATACCACTAAAACGGGGCGTCCTTTCGCTCGAATTTGAAACAAATTGGAAACCTTAGCTGACAGAGATTTCTCCAGTCGGAAGTTGTAGATAGACTTTGAGCTGTACAGAATACGACGCCTCGTCGTACCGTAATTGTCCTTTCTTTAATCAGTGCAATAGTCATTCTGATTGCTAATTAATAACCAAAAGGAAGAAATGTGTGGCCGGGTAGCTAGTCAATTAGTGGGTCCAAATTGAGCGAACAGAAAAATAACGGGAAAATCTCAACACGAAGCGACAGAATATTTCCACTCTCGTGGAAACTGTATTGATCGTAAAAAGGCCTGATCCAACATTGTGTACAAACTTTAACTTATATCCAGTGTAAACGTGTTTTATTGAAATATTCGTGTAGAACTCAAATACGTGTTTGTCATTAAGGTTTCTTCAGTCATTTGAATAAAGGAATATAATGTGGGCATCCGGTAAAGCAGTGATTGGATCACCCTTTCTCTATTCTCATAAGAGCTTAGCATTGGCGCAATCTAACTGAGAGGATGAAGTTTCTCATGGCTTAGTGAGATCCGTGTGGATATTCCACATAAGGCTTTAATACATACATACGAAATCTGGAACAAAAGGCTGAAAAAAGGAATTTGTGCCTTTTTTCATTACGAGTATATTTGTCTGAAGGCTTATCTTTCGTATAGCAACGCGGTGGGCACAGGAAAAACCCCATCAGCTTCGATGGAAATTCAATTTTCACAATTACCGCAGTCCCAACTAAGCTGTGTCCGGCTAATCAGCTTCTAGATTCAATCGAATACAAAGATCTCCTACTGCCCCAAATGCACAATCAGAACTAGGAGACTTAAATATAATGAATTGATCGGCGAAAAATTGCAGTAAATTAATCTAAAACAACAAACCAACGATTGTGCTCAAAAATCTTGTAATTGCTGCCAGGATGCATTATATGACTTAAAGAATTGGTTGTCACTGGCTTAACTATTTGCCAGAGAGAACCATTTTTTATACACCGATGTTGCTCGTTAAGAGGTATTGGACTAGTGTCTCTCTAATTTATTTCGCACGCAATTAAGCGTTCGTTTTATTTTATGATAATCCAAGACAAACTATTCGGCTTCTTGTTTTTCTAGAAAATAATTATACGAGCCTCATGAGCTAATTCGTTATCGATTCAATATTCAATTAGATCGATGTGTATGTGCGTAATCCTAGGCTAAAGTTTAAACATTTAGTGATAGGAACAACTGACACAGACACAGAACGTCTTATACACTTTTTTTCATCAGTTTTCTGTTTTTTCTATTTTGTATTCCCTTTCTGTCTTACATGTTCTCTTGCTTTCGTTCGTTCGTTCCGGCGTTCTTTTTCCCCTTCTTTTTATTTTATTTCTTAGTTCTTTTTTACTGACTTAGTTTGGTTCTTTCTTACTTTCCTTCAGCCTTCTTTCTTTCTTATTTTCGTTCTTTCTTAATTTCTTTCATCCCATGCTGCGAATATACATCTGGATACTTCGGCCACTCAGTCCTTTCCTTTCATTTCTTCCCTGCCACTCCATTTCCGCATTCCTTATATCTTGTTATGTGCCCCCACCAATTAATGCACGTTAAGGGGATTTGTCCCTCGAATGAACATACCAAATATAATGAGTGTAAGACCCCAATAACAACCAACTCACCATGGCGAAAATCGGACATGCGAAATAGCGGAACCAGAGCACGATTAAAGAGCAGAGTAATATAACTAAGGTCAAGATACTTAGCTTCGGGCTACGACTAAATCAGCGTTCGATTCGTTCAGATACCGATTGCTTGATAATTGAGCTACAATATTGAAATTAATATTTTATTCAAGCAAAAGATTTGCGATATGCCCTACAATCAAAACTAAAGAAAATTGAAGCCATTCTATCTGTTGTTATGGATTAACAAGCAGGGAAGCCGAAGTAAGTCAGAGTGTCAACAAAGTCAGCCAGTTTGCACGCAGCTTGGTACATGTACGGCTAATCGGTCAGATATTGGACCACGCTCGCAGGAAAGTTTAGAATTCCAAACACTACGCTTTAAGAGGCCTAGCTTGTTAAGACGAATTAGCTCTAGAAATCCATCTAAAATACTCGACTCAACGACTCCGACTTTAGACTTGATAGATTTATTAGAAGTTATTAATGGATATCAATAGCTAATCCGGGATCTGGGGATTTCCATGCGTTATTCCGGCTTGATTGAACGCTGAGATATCACTCTATGTATTATATACTACACCGTCAACAATATATTCTAAATAAACCAGAATTCTATCAGCTCAATACTGGCGCAGGTTTTTTTTCGGTATCAGGGGAAGGCGACAGTGACTGATTCAACTCCGGATTCATATCAGTTGTTTGAATAGCATTTTCACCGTTACTTTACCGACTTGGTATAAACTCGATTAAAAATATTATTAAAATGAAAACGAAACAAAAAATAAAACATTATGTAAACAGTATACACAGCTGCGGGATTAATTCTACCGAGGAATCGAGGTATATATGACGCAACCATGTATTGCTTTGTCGTTCGTTTTTGCGAGTTTTGTTTTTTTCTAAATTTATCAACATGAACATATGTGATAAAGTAAGTTTAAAGTACTACTTGTAATAGCTAGACGGATTACGAGACAGCGTCGAGGAGTTAAGTAGGGCTTCTCTCGTAAAAGCTGTTTTAGAAAAACTGAATTAGCTTCATTCTGTCGGTGGCGCCGCGCGGAGAAAAAAACACAACCAAAGACTCATTTATGGGCATGTTAGTTTTGCAGTAAAAATATTGGTAATTGCGCACTTCAAAGACATACATTGATTAGACTTTGAAGAGTTTCTTTAGAGTGAAACGGGGGGAAAGAAACGGGAACGAAAAAGAAAAACGGAAAAGAAAGAAAAAGAAAAAAAAACTGGAACAAAACGAGCCAGAAACTTCAGTACAAATCGAATTATCTAGTCGTCTGTGTAGTGTGTAAGTTTTCAAAAGGTCTTCTTTTCGACGTCGGGGAATATGCGTTCTCACTTCCTTTCGTAATGAATTACAACGTGTAATTTACAAGTTGTTGATTTAGTTTTATCGTACGGTTTTCAAGTCAGGTCAATATAGCGTGCACCGAACATTGTAGGCTCTCTATCAGTGGTTTTACTGTCCCTCTAATACCAGACATACATATCTTATCTACCAAGTATATCATGATATATCAGGGGAAAACTGAGATAACGAGAAACGACGAAAAAACTGAATTGAATTTGACCGTCTGGTATCATCATACACGACGTTTCACTGAGATAAATTGACATGCATAACCTGATATACAAAATATAATTGAAGGAAACTTGAAGTCAGCTATAAATTACCCGTAAAATCCTTCTTAGTTTTAGTCCTAGAAACTGTAGAAAGAAGAAAGAGAAAAAAGTATCTCTGACCATGACCTTGACGATTCAGTATTAGAGTGCCTATATAGACACTATCAAGACAGTTGGCGAACTGTACTGAAAAATATAGCAATTGTAAATTGCTCATTATTATTGGTTGGTTGTGAGTATATGCCAAGTCAATGCAGTAACGTCCCTGCCCAACAACGGCTACAAGCATACGAACGCAAACTGACAAGAAAACTCGTGCGCAAATAAACTCAACAAGCTCGTGCGCGCGCGACATGTACAAAGCACGAAAATCGAACGATGCGCGAGGAACTGAATAAATAGATGAGTAAATAAATAGATGAGACGACGGGTGCGTAACGCTTTCGGTAGAACTTTAAAACCCACATCAGGTCTACGGTTAGCGGCATTGACTATGGGAGAAAAACGTGCATTTTGTTCTTACCGATAGTATTTTTATATTTTATATATATAGAACTGAAAACCGCAGACGCCAGCGACTGAAGTTATACTAAAACGTCTACAGCTGACGCGGCTGCTATCAGGCGAAATGAAACGACATGATTTCTACCAGGAGCTCACTTATTAGTTTTATTTGGACAAAATATTATGAACATGTTGTTATTCGTGTTATTGCGATGAATTTTATAATTAATCTGAAAACAACTTCACGATGAGACACGGCCTCAAGGGTTATCTATGTGCGCTCAATGTCTGGCAGATCAAAGCCAACCGCTTGCATAGTTTGGTATTACGGTTTGGTATCACAAAACATTACCCATCAAAGGACCTCGCAATCCCACCATTGCGTTCAAGTTCAACTGACAAATTCTCATTCCCAAAAGTCCGTCTTGTGTGAAAGTTCATCCGAGCTTTTTAATTTGGTCGTGCGTTTTCAATACATCGATAGCGTTAAATTGAGACTGACTGTTATTGCTCTTCAATTGAAAAACACTCCATAAACAGATTGATTGGTGAGATAAGCAACACGAAAAGCAACTACATTACAGCTAGGATACAGGTGAATAGATCGATGGAAAGATGGATGAAAAACAAAAGGATTATTGTAAGTGGAACTGACGTTACTTAGGATCTTGAGATATCAAGTGTAGTGAGAAGAACGTTTTTTATCATCTCATCTTCATTTATTCATTCATTTATTTGTTTACTTACTTTATTGCCATTACCGACTATACCACGTGTCTGATTACCATGTATTGATATCTATCGATTTGTCTCATTTTTTAATGTCCCACATTTTAGTTACCGGCCATTGAACCTCTACTAACGGCTACCTCTTAGTATCAGTAACGGCCACCTCTACTAATGGCCACCTCTACTAACGGCCACCTCTACTAACGGTCACCTCTACTAACGGCCACCTCTACTAACGGCCACCTCTACTAACGGCCACCTCTACTAACGGCCACCTCTACTAACGGCCACCTCTACTAACGGCCACCTCTAGTATAACGGCCACCTCTACTAACGGCCACCTCTACTAACGGCCACCTCTACTAACGGCCACCTCTACTAACGGCCACCTCTACTAACGGCCACCTCTACTACTAACGGCCACCTCTACTAACGGCCACGGGCCACCTCTACTAACGGCCACCTCTACTAACGGCCACCTCTACTAACGGCCACCTCTTAGTATCAGTAACGGCCACCTCTACTAACGGCCACCTCTACTAACGGCCACCTCTACTAATGGCCACCTCTACTAACGGCCACCTCTACTAACGGCCACCTCTACTACTAACGGCCACCTCTACTAACGGCCACCTCTACTAATGGCCACCTCTACTAACGGCCACCTCTACTAACGGCCACCTCTACTACTAACGGCCACCTCTACTAACGGCCACCTCTGCATAGTCAACATTCAGCTGTTTATCATCATAACCGAACACACCGCCCTAGACCAATCACAGCGCGCATAATATACTAATTATTATATAAAGTAGTCGAATAGCCATTAACGACTGATCATGACTGCAAATACTTTAGCGAATAGACTGTGCCGCAAGAAAATAGGAAATATAAAAATCATACAGACAATACGATTACAAATTACTCCGAAGCGAGGGACATAAACTACCCAGGGTTCCAGAGGAATATTTACTCGTCGGAGCGACTTTGGACAAATGTTACTGGACAAAAAATCGTTGAAATTGTGAAGTTCCACATATATGGAATTTCGTTACCAAATAAGGATACTGGTAATTAAGGTTAGGTTATGACACTTAACCAGGGATAATTATGGTGGGCGTTGATCACTTTTAAAATAAAGCCGTGTTAATGGAGTTAGTGGGAAGTATATCACGCAACTTATACACCTCGGTAGCGGTATATATTAACCTTTACAAAAACTATTGCGAACACGAACCACCTCGCCTAGTTAAGCCTGTCTATCGTACTATATCGGGGTTGGGCAGGAAAGGTGTGAGTTAAAACGTATAGCAATGGAATGTTATGCTTGCAAGTTCTAGCACAAGTAGAGGTTAGGTAGTGGGACATGACCACAGCGCTGAGAGGCGAGCTCTAAACCACTTCGCCTCCCAAACCACCCAAGTGCATGATTGTAAGACTATATAGATCGAGTAAATGACAATAAGTATTGGAATAAACGAAGAACACAGTACACAGTTATGCCGTGTGAGTAATTGAACTGGCAAACAGTACAGTATAGAAGACCTATTAAAATATTAAAATAACGCAATTTCTACAACAGCATATATGGATTTAATTTGGTGTATATTTTAGTTTCTATTTATAGTGATGTTGAAAGAGAACGTAGCCTCATCAGCAGCAGTCGCCAGGTTCCCGATACGAAACGCGGCTGCTGAGAAGGCTAAAGAAAACGTGAAAGAGTATACAGAAAAAAACGGTTTGATAAAATTAAAAACATCGAATAATTCGAGTCCGCGCCTCTTTAGTGTTTCTGACTCAGTCTCTCGTCCTACACACATGTTACTGATTCCGTGATTTTGGGTGACTCTTTTTTGATTGTTTTACCTCTCGTCTCTTTTCAGTAACTCGAAAACACTTTGGAACTTAAAGTAATTTGATTCGAAGGTTCTCGATGTTTTAATATGTCAAGATTGCCGATATTACTGTCACACTTATGAACACAGCTTTTAATTTATATTTGGCAAACATTAATAATGAATAAAAATGGTTCTAGTACTAAGACTACTAACAGTAGTCTTGTATTCTCAAATTATACTGAGTCCGGTCCTCAGAAAGGTTGACCGTGCAAACCGACATATTTGAATACTGAAAGACTGGCTGTCACGTGACTAAACATCGTTTAATAATAATTCTTGTAATTATTTGCGCAGTTTCATGACGCATATTTTTGTGATCACGCAATCATAATATCATTAATTTTCTATTGCCTCAACCTCGTACCCAAAAGACGTATTCGCGCAGCCTTAGCCTTCACTAAATATCAAAGAGAACTGAGAGAAATGTGGACATTGGGTAATCAGTCCACGGGTTATTCACTGGATTGAGGCTAAGGCTGAGCAAACGCGTCTTTTGTCAAGGCGTACAGCGTAAACAACTCGACCGTAAAATGGAATATTGATTGGAAGGCGAACAGAAATACTTTCTGATATATTTAGGATTGTTGTGCGCATCTGAATTTATTGCGCGCATATATATATTTTTGGCAAAATGGGTTTTACAAAAAGTCACCATCAACAACACTATTTACAATGTTTTTGTTTTTGCAAATATATATAGGAGTTTGGAAATTAAAGATAACCAAAGTAATACAAATGAAAACAGGTTTCAAGCCAATACTTCTAAATCGTACACCGCTCTGCGCGTTTACGAGAACCAAAGGAGATTGCATATTCACGTTTATTCCGAAATACTTTGACAATAATGAAATCGTACAGCCACGCTACGTCACAAGTTGTCTTGTTCGTATGCGTTTACACTTTCAAAATAATTTAGGGAAGATAGCGAGTACACTAGCGAGCATGGGCTGCGTCGGTGTATAATGCTAAATTCAATGGTTAAGGAAAATCTATAACACCGTAAAAAAGAATACTTAACTTTACTGGCTGACGTTTCGAGCTAGTTCGCCCTTCGTTAGAGTAAGAATAATTTAGGGAACATTAATAGTTATATGAAATGAGAGAGACACGTCCAAACTGTTTGCAGTAGGTTTGTCTATATCAGTGGCTAGTATATAGCGAAAGGAAATTCTCTCTCATAAATTCTAACATTTGTTTTAATTTGCGTGTTCTCAACTTCCTCTTCCGTTGAAATCATTATTATCCGTCATCGTTATTGCCGCGAGCGACATGGTACCGAACCAGCAACAGACAAAGAAAAACAAAAGGAAAAAAAGTTGAGGTTAATGTGTACCTCATTTAAGGTGACTCCGTTAATATTCTCGGCGGACTCGTCTATGACAAACTTTGGGTCATAACTTCCTCAGCTTTTATGCAATTGCCATAAAACATTGGCAACTATTAGAGCTATCATTCACCTATAATTCAAATATAATTCTATTGCACTGCAGAACATTTTTTTAAATAATATTAAAACTTAAGTAAACTCAATGTTTAATTTTGGATAAAATTGGATATTGCGAAAAACCTGTCCTTTTTTTTTTGGATGAAAGTTTTAGAATCACTTTAGATTGACATAATTCATAACCTGACCAAGTTTTAGCAAAATCGTAGGAGCTAAAGCAATCGTTGGAGCTAATTTCAGTGCTTAATTTTGGTTGTCTTCATGCGGCCGTGCTTTAGCTCCAATGATTTGGCTAAAACTTGCTCAGGTTATGAATTATGTCAATATAAAGTGATTCCAAAACTTTCATCCAAAAAAAAAGACAGATTTTTCGCAATATCCAATGTTATCCAAAACGTTTACTTAAGTTCTAATATTATTTAAAAAAATGTTCTGCAGTGCAATAGAATTATATTTGAATTATAGGTGAATGATAGCTCTACTAGTTGCCAATGTTTTATGGAAATTGCATAAAAGCAGAGGAAGTTATGACCCAAAGTTTGTCATAGACGACTGACGTGCGCCGAGAATTATAACGGAGTCACCTTAAAGCTATCGAGCCACGTTTTGATTGACACCCTCGGGACACACTTGGGTCTGCCATTGGCGTCCGAAATAACGAGAGTCCGCAACTATCGAGATTCATTTTCAGTGAATCCGGCGAAATCTCTCTATACTGGCTAATTTTATCGTAGCCTGCGTAGCAAGCGTTTTTTAGGCCACGCGGAAGAGTTTTCGTTTTTTGTTGCTCTCGCCCCAATTTTCACGCGGCCAAAAAACACTTACTACGCAGGCTAATTTTATCGGGGTGTCCTAAGATAGCGAGAGTTGGCCGTATAATTCAGTTTCTTGGCGGCAAAATCCGTGGTAATTAATTCAAACAATTAAAAACCGATAACAAAATACACCTTAAATTCCTTGAAAACACGGACTATTCGATGAACTGGAAACAATAGATAAGCATTGATAATAGCCAACTTGGTCAGTAACCAAATACACCGCGGACAAAACAGTTACACTGATATGCAATATTACTTTGATGTCATCGAATAACATCACGAATTGAATTTCTTATTCAATTTTATCTCTGTTGTAAATCTGGTAAACACTGTCTAAAAGCAATATGACTTATTTTTTAAATAAGTCATATTAAAATACATAGTTGCATTGGTTCAATAATTAAATCCGGACGATTAATTCCGAAAATTGAACACGTACTTATCCCATTAAACTGAAGCTTAACCACCCGGCTAGCTATTTCACGCCTTGTTCAAAGCGCGCGCTTCGCAATGTTTCGCAAATTGAGTTTACTTTCCGTCAATTTCAAGCGTTTTAGCTCCGGTTCTGGCACACATGATGTATAAATGAATGAATGGTATCAAAACATATAATTAAATAAATAGGTTTTTAACGTGTCAATGTATTTTGCAGTATACTCACTGGTGGGGACACGACTCTCACACTCACTTCTTACTACATTCTATATTCTATACACTGAACACTCATCTCACTAGTGGGGACACGACTCTCACACTCACTTCTAGCTATATTCTATATTCTATACACCCAACACTCATCTCACTAGTGGGGACACGACTCTCACACTCACTTCTAGCTATATTCTATATTCTGTACACCCAACACTCATCTCACTAGTGGGGGCACGACTCTCACACTCACTTCTTACTATACATTCTATCAGTATTCTATACACCCAACACAATCTCGTGTGTATGGTCACTGAATGAATCAATGAATCAACATGCAGTCAAAGTACGTGTACTGATCTACCATTCAAAGGAGTGCCTTGGACAAGATAAGAAAACGTGATAGCAAATTCATTATAATAAATTGACCTCAAAGACTATTGAATCCTGTTTGAGTCACTTACAGGGGTTTTAGAGAAGTCGTACAATAATGCTAACATTGTCTTAGGGGCTTTTATAGGTAATGCACTCCTTAATAGTTTACCGACCAACTGGTAGGATCTACCCTGAGTTTCAGAGATTAGGGAATAATAATCTCTCAGAAACTCAGGGTAGGTTGGATCTTCAAACACTAACAAAGTATACAAATAAACAATATGATCAGCCAATCAGTTAATCCAGTAAGTATGAGAGATCAAGGTCCATTTGCTAGATTAATTCAGTGAAAGACCTGCTGATAGAGTAATGTGTAGAGATTACTGAGAAATAGCCCTAGGCCTCTACAAACCGGCTGACAACCTTGAAAATGACCACTAAAAGGGACCGGAGTATTGTCTTGGTGGGCGTGGCAGCGAATATTTTTACCCCTAAAAGGGACCAATTTAAAAAGTCATTTTAATAGTATAAAAGACATTAGCATCAAACACCTTCCACTCTTACAAGTTTAAGAAAACGTTGTCATATACATCTTTAAGCTATTTTTAAAGAACGTTTTTAAATATCGCTGTTGATTGAATACCCTAAAAGGGACCGGAAAACTCTATTGGTGGTCATTTTTATTTCTGACACCCTAAGTGGGACCATAACACGAAAAAAAAAACCTTAAAGGGACGACGAGCATCCCCGCCACTTTGGTATCGGAGTCCCCCCCGCGCTATATACACCCATTTCAAAAAAGGTTGTCGAGGACATCAGTCAATAGGCGATAGGTTATAGGTCTTTCCAAGACCGAACTGCATTATGATAACAGCTAGAATAGCCACCCACTTTCTGTATGAAAAGCTGTATGATATCGTAACTATTTGAATTCAAACGGACAAGACATCAGAATCGAATTTTAGGCGATACATGGCTTTACCATAATGCAGTTCGGTCTTGGAACGACGTATAACCTAGCTATTGCCTATGGACTGATGTCCTCGACAACTTTTTTGAAATTGTAAATGATAACCCCATGCTTACTACTATAGCCCTGTTTACAAGGGAGGGCACTAGCACTTTACCCTGTATGAAAGATAGCCCGGGTTTACAAGCGAAATTTCTGATAGGGTTACGTAGTCACTTGGTATTTCAGGCCCTTCGTCATTCAAACAGGAAAGTCGTACGACGACAATATTTTTGAATCGAAAATTCTTATGAAAAATTTCGCTCCACGTCATTTTATCTTGCGGGCACTTTTCAAGCTGTTACCCCTAATGCTTTTCTAAACGCTTCTCGCCACTGTCTTGGAACGAAATTGTACGTATAAAAGGCCTAGCCAGTAAAAGTTGCCCCGGGTAGGCGAGTGGAAAACTGGGAAAAAGATAACCCTAGTGGTAGGGTAACCTATCCAAGTACAGGGTTACCTTTTAGGGTAAAATACCAGCCTTGTAAACACGTACGCGAAAAATCAGAAACTCGAGAGCTAGGGTAACCCTAGTACTAGGGTAACCCTAGTGCTAGGGTTACCCTCCCTCCTTGTAAACAGGGCCTAACTAAGGAACACGCCGACTGAACTAAAGTTGTCTCATTATATTTGAAAATAATTAAAAACCAATCACTCTCTAATTCCATTATTTATATGTAGGTTTCCAAACGGAGGATAAGCTCTACATTCTAAAACCCGCCGGGAGCGGAATTGATAAGTGAAGAGGGAAGAATTCAAAACCCGGCCGGAAGGGTCTTGAATTTCAAATCCAAAACCTGTCCCGGGTGTTTCGAATTCAGCCCCGCTCGGGTAGTGCCGTCGTGTACCGGTTAACAAAGAACGGTGTTCACAATGGAACAATGTGTAAAACAAACGACTCTACACTCTGCTATTGTATTGTAAAACAATAGATTCCGGTACACGACGACAGAGCCCCCGCTCGACTCGAAAACATGCCGAACCATGATATGCAAATAAGTACTGATACATGCCTGCCTGTCTCGTAGATTAGCCTGTTCATCGAGGCACAATTCCATCTAGTAGTTTCCCGACTATCATTCAGTGCAAAGTCCGGCAATTAATATTATTAGCTTGAATAACAAACAGGTTGCGGAGTAATAACAAGTCAATTTCTTCATCTTCAGTTCGTACATGCTGCTACAGCGACGGCTACGATGAATTGAAACAACGATCATCTTTTTCACGGCTACACACAAGACTATATTACCATAATCGTGCATCCAAAAATCTTGTACATTCTTTACACATTTGGCGCCTTGCTCATTAATACTTCCATTCAATTTTTACGGCCAAATGTTCAAATTGAAAATGCCTTTCATGAAAACAATGGAATTAGAGCGTGATTGTTTTTTAAACCGGCTTAAATCCACGGGATCGGGCTTCATTGGAATTCAAGACGCTTCAATGAAAGCGAGCTACGTTTTGAACCTTCATCTAACTCTTCTCAATTAACGTTTCTTTATTTTAGTCCCCCAGATCGTGGTACTAATCGATCACATTGCTTTTGCCTGGAATAATAGTATTATCAGTGTTCTCTGCAAACTAGCTAACATGCGACGCGGGAACAATTGCGGAAATTACTCATACTGATGCAAGGCTTAAAAAACTGGGAATCAGAGCCAGTAAACGTAGGCAAATCACTGCTTGTGGTAGATCTAGGACACCACAAGTAATGCAGATTCCTAACCCAGGACGTTAATGGATCCAACGAGTTAAAACCTATTAAAAGGGAAATGAACAGAGGAGGCCCTAGGCAATACTAGTACTTATCATGCACAAAAAATAGGAATTAGAGCCACAGTGATGATGAACTGATTATTGTATAAAACGTACTCACGAAACCGTCTTCTGGGATTCCTTTGCTTTATTATGGCCGAGGGGGAATTGGCCTTTTTCTCGTAACACCTTCCAGTCCCTCCCGGTCAATAGCCCAACAGGAAGCCCAAATAGGACAAAAGACAGAGAGACGATTGTCAAAAGTGGCAACGAACAAAGGATTCACAAGTAATAATATAATAATAATATAATAATAATAATAATGTTTAATGAGGATGCTACACTCATATATATATGACTATAAAAGGGAGTTCGCCTCTTGAGGCCATTCGGTAGTCCTTCTACTAAGTAGTATAGAAATGACAGTTCTGCAACAAGGAGCCAGTGGGGGAGTAGTGGGGTGTCAGCCGGAACTGGGACCCGCGTGTGACGTCACATCCGATGACGTCATGGTTATTTTTAGAACGCTTGTTTCTACTGAAACGATGTTTGCAGTTTTCGGTTACCTCTACTAGTGATGATGAAATTTATATTAATGTATAGAACGTGAATTATTAAATCTATATGAATGCATGATTACGTGACGAACAGCGCAGCAGTAGAAATTACCTATAAAACTGTGATACATATGACAATTTATATCATAATTGAAGATTTCGTAATGAGGCATAATATAGATTTGAAAACGAAAGGAGTTGTCACTGATTTGTAGATTTATTTTATTCTAGACGTTTCGGTCTAGTACTTGATATGTTGATGCTGTCAGTCCAATAAATACTCCAGTTTCGCGTTGTTTGAATAATCCTTCATATATGGTACATTTTTATTATTTATGCCTCGTTCTCTCATATGGTACATTTTTATTATGTATATCTCGTTCTATCGTATTTATATCGTATTTTAACATCTCATAGTAAGCAAAACATTAAGAATGTACCTAAAGGGTTGAATATACAGACAATGTACTATGGACCACCATAATGTACCATATATGAAGTCCTTACCCGTTGTTTAGAGATGACCGCTGTCCATGACAAAAGACGCATTTTTACAGGCTTAGCCTCGATTCAGAAAACAGTCCGTGCGATTCAAAAATGTTTCTATTGTTTCATGTCAACATTTCATATCAACAAATCGGTGTCGTTACCCTTAGGGGACTGGGCACGAGTTGGTTGGTCACCCTGTTTCGCTTTTCGAGGCCGTGAAAAACAAAATGGCTGATATTGACATTCATTTGATCGAATCTGTTGTCAATAAGTACAGCGGTTTTACAGCGGTATCTGTGAACGCGAAAAGGGACTATTATCCACTAGATAAGGTTTTAGTGTCAGCTGAGTGTGGCCAAAACTTATATTAATGCGCAGAACTATTATAATGCTGATTACGTGACGAACAGTACAGCAGTAGACCCATACATACGCTAGTTTCAGGATAATGACGAACATAATAATAATAATAAGTAATAATAAATAATAAATAATAATAATAATAATAATAATAATAATATAATAATAATAATAATAATAATAATAATAACAACAACAGAGTATTTATATAGCGCATCCTGGAACCTCGATGCGCTTTACAATAAGAAAAAGAACTAGTGGATTATAAAAAAATAAATAATAATAATAATAAAATAAAATAAAATATTTTTTTTTTTTTTTTTTTTCTAAAATAAAAAGTAAAATGTTCTAGCGCATTACAACACATCTCAATGCCCTTACATAATAAAAGAAAGTATATAAAAGTAATGTCATCCACATATCATCCAATAATTATTGTACAGTACGTGAGTTGTTTCTATGTATATGAATCATGAACGTGTATTATGTGATTTATGCCGCGTCAACACGTTTTTATTTGAGAACGAATTTTTTCCTCCCGTGGTGGCCGTGAACGTATAATATTTATATCAATAATAACAATAAATAATAAATAAATATTTGTAAAATGCCTTAATCCACATAGCCCAAATATATAAAAGGCCGGCTCTGTTTACTATAAAAATATATAGTACAGTGAAATTTTCCTTGATATTCCTAAAAAAATATATGTTTGGAGTTTTCCAATTATATTATAATCTTCTATGAAAATTAGTTCTAAAAAATATATGTTTTGAGTTTTCCAATTATATTATAATCTTCTATGAAAATTAGTTCTAAAAAATATATGTTTTGAGTTTTCCTATTATATTATAATCTTCTATGAAAATTAGTTCTAAAAAATATGTTTTGAGTTTCCCAATTATATTATAATCTTCTATGAAAATTAGTTCTAAAAAATATATGTTTTGAGTTTTCCTATATTATATTATAATCTTCTATGAAAATTAGTTCTAAAAAATATGTTTTGAGTTTCCCAATTATATTATAATCTTCTATGAAAATTAGTTCTAAAAAATATGTTTTGAGTTTCCCAATTATATTATAATCTTCTATGAAAATTAGTTCTAAAAAATATATGTTTTGAGTTTTCCACTGAATTATATTATAATCTTCTATGAAAATTAGTTCTAAAAAATATATTTTTAAGTTTTCCAATTATATTATAATCTTCTATGAAAATTAGTTCTAAAAAATATGTTTTGAGTTTCCCAATTATATTATAATCTTCTATGAAAATTAGTTCTAAAAAATATATGTTTTGAGTTTTCCACTGAATTATATTATAATCTTCTATGAAAATTAGTTCTAAAAAATATATGTTTTGAGTTTTCCAATTATATTATAATCTTCTATGAAAATTAGTTCTAAAAAAAGATTGAGTTTTCCTATTATATTAATAATCTTGTATGATAATTAGTTCTAAAAAAATATATGTTTTGAGTTTTTATCTACGTGTAATTGACAAGGTGCAAACCAAGGAGGTTGTTGTTGTTGTTGTTGTTGCTGATGATGATTCGAAAATGCAATTTTCGTAACTCCGCGTAGCCAGCTTTCAAGGAAGGTCGTCGACAGGCAAAAGCGATTCTATGTACAACGCTCGGCCGATCGGTGTGGGTGGAACATCCGCTAAAAGAAACATCTTTAGAAAACGTATACAAATGTACGTGTGGCGGGGTCCTCAAAAACACCCTGTTCGCGTACGTCAATAATTAAAAATGGAAATGAACAAAAATGTGTTAAAAAGCACTTAACAATTTCATCTCCCCTTTTGAATTATTTACTCGATTCAGTGATTACAGAAAGTTTGGTTTTCAGTGGGGAAAAACAATCCTGAAGATTTGTCGATGCTAATGAAATTACCGACTTTCGCTGATAAAACTGGATGATCTTCCATTTTATTCTGATGCCTTGGAAAATAATAACATATTATCTCCTCATAGTGAACCACAACAAACTAAGTATATCATGCTTATCATGACCCGAATCCGCATAAACTCAATTTGCTTCCTGACTGTCGACTCCATTAACTGATATTGATACTTTGAAAACAAGACTTTTTAATAAAAACCACTAAGAAACAAAGCATCATTATTAAGGATTTTTATTTGTTTTCCCATCGAGTTAAATCTAAAGGAGAGAAGCTGTAGAACACATAGCTAGCATAGGGTTTGGTTACTCTTAGCGACGGAGCAACGTTAGGTATACTATTATCATCTATACCCTCAGGCAAACTCTAACTCACGCTATAGATGATCTTAGTTGGAATTAGGAAGTATGCTTTCAAGAATATCAATGATACTACGCTCATTTTCCCGCTTAATAATGTACGTGTAATTGTTCCATTGACGATCTCAACAGCCATCGTTATCTGGTTATACATCCAGAAAGTATTTCGCCTCAAGAAAATCTGGTGCCAGGTTCTACATAATGCTCATCTGATCTATATGCAGATTACTGGTTCAAATTGAATGTTCTAGTCGGCGATACGTTGACCACATTGATTAACAAGGCCCACAAACCCTTCGTGAACAATGAATTTTCGCGCTTCCCTCGAAGTTGTTATCTTTTGCGCACTGAAGATTATCATATCAATCAGCTTTTTTCCCTTACTCATGGCTAAAGCTATAGGGGTTTCTCGTACCGTATATAAAATTCGACGGTTTTTCCGTTGTGCAGTCGTCATTAGCCTCAGAGAGACTGATAAAAAGAACAAAAAAACTGCCGACAGGTTTAGGGCGACCCACTAAGGCTAATTGAAGTTGTTTGCGTGCCAGTTCACCGACCCTAAGAGAATAGCTAAAAATAAAATTATTTTGGGAAGTGATGCTTGACCCTATCGTGGCCAGTTATGAAGGCTCAAGTTGTTTGGAGCCATTTTATAGTACGCACTGTGCTTCACTGGAGCCCCCCTCACAGAGCCGTGTCAAGGATATGGCATGTCGTCTTGGCATGCATGGTGCTGTCACAGTTCACTCCGTCTGTTCGAATCTTCTTCGCGCTCGTGAGAAAGCACTTTGCAGTCGAGCTGTTCTGTGATCGATGCGTGAAAACCCGAATAAACCCGAGCCTGAAGTTCTCACTGAATGTAAAGTAAATAATGGGATTGAGTGCGGTGTTGAAGTAAACAAGGAAAATTGTGACAAAATAAATCGTCTTGAAACTGCAAACAGGAATCCAGATGTCCCACTTGAAAATCCTTAAGAAGACCAGGACGTTGAAAGGACCGTAGCACACGGCAAACCCCAGCACTATTGCCATGGCCATCTTTAACACATTCCACTCTTGCTCTTTGCGCCGCCCTGTTTGCAAAGCTGATGTATGCAAATCGGTCTTGCTTCCCCTTCTTTTCAGGTGATAAAAGATGGCCGAATAGAGCACCGTCAGGAGAATCACAGGAATGGCAACAAATATGCAGAACATAGCGATGTAGTACTTGCGCGCAATTCTCTCGTGCTCTTCTCTGTCCGATGACCAAATCTGGACGCACGATGTCTTGTTGTTGAACGAACTCAGTTGGTAAACGTGGAAATATGGGGAATGGATCGCACAAGCCACGAACCAAGTCATTGGGATGACAACAAGACGGGTTGTGCATGACATGGTGGCTATGCGAAAAGGATACACGACAGCACAGAAGCGATCAAAAGCGATGATCACCAGGCTTTGCAGAGAAACGGCAGTGGACACATCTTGCACAAAAATGACAACCTTACAAAATACATCACCAGCGATACCTGTAATAAGCCATACCCCTGGACCAACAATAATTTCACTTGCAATTCGAGGGATGACAAAGAGAGCGAGCAGGAGATCCGACACTGCCAGATTGACGATGAAAAGATTGATAGGTTTCTTCCGCATGGATTGATTCTTATGCACGACCCATATGACCAAAAGGTTGCCAATACATGCCATGAACAAGACAAGTGAGAAGGCAGTGATCTTGAGGAAGATTTCTGCACTGACATCAGGCTCTGCCATGCAGTCTTGAGACGCGTTTGAAGCCGTCACACCAACACTTGAGTCGTTTATGTTCATCTCTGAAACTTTAAAAAAAGATGAAAACATAAGTTAAAGCTCTTCGTGATCTCAGTACTGTGTCAAAAATGGAATGCTTTACCCGTTCCGTTTCTGAGACTTCAGCTTCAGTTCTGTTTATACGTTTTATCTATTTGATGTCTAACAGTTCCTGCATGCAAAGGAAGCCTTTTATCTAGCTCGCCGTGCTTTTCTCAGAGTCTTAATTGAAGTGACGTGCAAACAATATTAATCCGCATAAGAGCAGATTTCCGATAAAGCGGGGTTTCTTAACCGGTCACACAAGGTCTCCTGGCTAGACATACATACAGGTCGGAACAGACTAAAATCGAATGTAAAGTATCAAGATAATTTCAATCAAATAAAAGCTAAACAGAGGAAAAGCAGTAGTTAATATTATGCTGTTCCCATAGCAACCGCACCTCTGAAATCTTCTTTTTGAGTGTAACTCGCAAACGTGAAAAGACATTTGCGGTATGCTAGCACAAGTACGTCGTCGACCATTTATGGATGGCTTTGGTCCAAGCGGATGTTATTCGCATGGTAATAGTTTACGTAGAGTGCTATAATTACACGGGGTTATACGTTGTAACATACGTATCTTATCTTCAAAATGTCACATAGTCGAGGCACAGTCGCCACGTGTAAGTTACTCCATCATCGGGTTTAGATTGGGATTATCGAATCATTCTTATCGGTGCGGCTAGGAAGCTTGCTTGTGTTTTAATTAATATAGTATTCATAAGTAATATATTGGGTTATTCTAGGTTCAACGTTGGTTGCTAGGCAATGGGTGGAGGGTGGAGTTTAACAGAAAAACAACAGGACGAAGAGTTTAATAAAGACGATCTCTCGTTATCGCTATATACTAACTTGGCAGGAATTCTCTGCATGTATACTAGTCTTATCAATCGCCTGAGGGACCGTTGAGATTTATATTATATCTTCTATCACGTTTAAAAAGGTTTCCGAAAAAAACGATATTTAAAACCTGCTAATTACAGTGTTTGACAGTCGTGATTTTAAATGCTAACAAGGCTCAACTCCAATAATAATGGCAAAACCTATTAAAAAACGTTGAACAATTGCAGCGCAATTTTAAAACGCCTCACAGGAAAATAGGAGTTTTTCTTCAGGGTGTAAATACCTTGCCAAGAGATCCAGCGGAGAGCGCACAGACACCTTTAGGCACAAAAGATGATCTTGATACGACGCTTCGTTTGTATTAAGACTGTTGTACAAATATAATGTATATTGATCTGCGTCGACGGTTTTAATTCTCTCTTTCAAGAGTGGTGGGTCACCTTATATGTATTTAGTGAGGAGTCTAACAGCACGTACAGTGACCCGACATTCAATCATCTGCGAGAGTTTCTATAGGACGAGTTGGTAACCTAAATATATTCAAATACATCCAGCTATGACGTAATATACTTGTACAACTTGACCCTCGTCCGTTTCACTGAGTCTTTATTATAAACTCAGATAAATCGGTTCAGTCAGACTATAGTTTATTCAAAAACATCAAGGACCGGAACACATACCCAGTCTCCAGAACAATCAGTTTGTATTTTAAACCCGTGATATCATTTTGAAGCTATAACTATATATTCTAACTCAGTACAATAAGCTTAAAAAATAATTTGTCGCTATGCAATATGCTTGTTTTTTTCTTCTCGACGAAACAAGATTCCTTAGCCGGAGACTATGTGTACATTTTATGAAGACATTAATTGCATCGGTTTTTTTATTATTTTTTAGCCGAAGACTTTGGTACATTTTATGAATATATATTACGTGGTTGACGGATCGATATAAATTGCATCGCGGTTTGATTATTTTTTGTTGTTGTTGATAACTCTGATCGGTTATTAACTGCATGGCTCCGGTAGTAATTTTAGTCTTAAAGTACGTATATAGATATTAAAAGTGTTCTGAGATCATGGGATAACATCACACGTACAACACTCGGCAGGACGTTCAAGAAGTCATGAGTTGTGATGAATAGAGAAAAAATTGGCGGGATGTTAATGGTTTTCATGTTTTTTTTTTAGGCATCCTCTTAGGATCACTGTACGGTTTATATATATACCACTCCTTCAACCGTATTTATCACTTGGCGCCTTCCCGGCAGTACATCCCCGAGTTGCGTTTTGCATAGTTTTTGCTTTGTGATCACAGTTAAAGACTCTCCGTCGACCGACATGCTTTGCGGGCGCTCATCGTAATTTCGTATATGATACGAAATTCAGCCTTTTCTCGGTGTGGAAGGTATCAAGTTATAATCTGTTCGAATCCTCTTCATCTGTGAAGTTCTTATCACTTTTGTTCTCCGAGAACATTCTCTAAAGTATCGTCTAAGTTTTGATTCTTCTATTTGTTTGAAATATGGTTTTGAGTGGGAGATCCAGCCTGTTAATAAGAGCCGATTATCTTAGAATCTAGTCGAGATGGCGGCCAAACCTACAAGACGAGGTAGGCTCAAAAGACCAGTGATATACCTAAGGGAATCTCTCCGAGAACAGTGGAGAAGTAGAACAAATAGTCAAGGTTAGTTCCAAACTGACGGATAGTGAATTTGCTGAAATTTTGCTGCAGTAATATTGGTTCTGTGCTGACCCTGAATTTCTGCCGATACATGTATTTTCGATCTCGAATTAAATGTCCTATAAATAAAAATTTTTTTTAGCTCCTGTCCAGCTAACCGCCCAGAAGAAAGAGGTAATGGTATTCAAAGCTTACTAAGCTTTCATCCAGACGAAGAAGAGTCAAGTCAACGCAATCAAAACAATAACAAACGCCCGCAAAGCATGTCGGTCGACGGAGTCTTTAAGCCGAATCTACACGAGCAAATTTTCCTTGACAAGGAAGACTTGCTCGTTTAGACGACAAAAAAATGTCAATTTTTCCTTGTCAAGGAAAACTTGCTCGTGTAGATGACAAAAAAAATGTCAATTTTTCCTTGTCAAGGAAAACTTGCTCGTGTAGACGACAAAAAAATGTCAATTTTTCCTTGTCAAGGAAAACTTGCTCGTGTAGATGACAAAAAAAATGTCAATTTTTCCTTGTCAAGGAAAACTTGCTCGTGTAGATGACAAAAAAAATGTCAATTTTTCCTTGTCAAGGAAAACTTGCTTGTGTAGATGACAAAAAAAATGTCAATTTTTCCTTGTCAAGGAAAACTTGCTCGTGTAGACGACAAAAAAATGTCAATTTTTCCTTGTCAAGGAAAACTTGTCAAGGAAAACTTGCCGTGTAGCTGCGGCTTTAGAGTTTTAGTTTACGTTATTTCAGTTTGTTCCCAATGAAGTTTGTCCTTTACCTTTAATAACTATAATGTAAGTAATTATTAACTACTACTTTTATGTACTGTATTATTTTACTTACGGTTTTTCTGATGATTTCTGTTCTATTTTCTTTTCTATTTCTGCTCAGGCCTCTGTTGCCTTAAGTCCTGCTTTATTCATTTGTATTTTGACTTTTATCACCTACGTTTCAAAAACTAATTTACAAATTTAACTTGAAGACACCTTAAATTGCCTCTGTTGCCTTAAGTCACGGCTTTATTCATTTAATTGTATTTTGCATTTTATCACCCAAGGATACAAAGCTAACTTTATGTCGCCTTACATTGCCTTAATCAACACTTTATTTGGCATTAGGCATATTTATATTTTAATAATAATAATAATAATAATAATATTAAATCATAATCATATAACCTTTTAATGATCATATATCCTTTTATCACCTACTTTAAATTGCCTAAAGTTGCAATAACAATGTTGTCAATTTTCGCCTAAAGTTACCTTAAAAAACACTCACAAATTTACATTTGTTTCATTAAATTGCTGAAGTCGCCTTTTAAAAACTTTTAAAAATTGCAATAAGTCGCCTTATAAACTATGGTCAATGACCCGGAGTAGGCCTAAAAGACTAGTAGTAATTGAAGAAGTGAAAAGGGTCAGTGAACAAGGGCAAAGGAAGGTCAAAAGGGAAGGTCGAGGTATAAATTGTGGAAGTAAAGCAATGTACAAGTAGACAGTTATGACGTCGACAAATCCCGTCAGACGAACGCTGAGCAAATACATTCAAGCAAATCTCATAAAGCTGTCTGTTGTTTGGCGACGGACAAAGTCACGATCGCGAACACGAATTATATTATCTTTTACGGGCGAATATAAGTAATAACTACAAATTAATTCCTGTTTGTCCGTAACCTTTGAGTTGACGTGACAGTTTTCCCGGCGCTGTTGATACTGACCGTCGATGTAAAAATACTTCACGATCAACAACAGGAAATATTTAAGACAAGTCGTGAGTGAATCGCCGATTTTCTTTAGAGTCATTTTCGTGGGAAGTTTACGGTACCGTGCCGTATTGAAAGAGTTTGATTGGATGAGATGCATCTGTACGCTTTTTGATTGGTTCAGAAAGGAAGCCATTTGAGTGTCACGGTACCGTAGGTTTCCCACTCATACGAAAACGACTCTATATACTTCGAATTTAATTTTCAGTACGAGTCAGAGTTAAGTATACTTTCAATCGTTTTTCGAAATGAATTTCAATTCAGCCTCGACAGGTTGGGGCAATCTCACGCGAACCTGAAGATATTATCATAAGCACTCGGTTTAGTTTCTGATTAGATCTCACTCGATATTAGAATACGTAGTTACCTTCTTAGATTGCGGCCCGCATGTGACTGGTATTCAAAACAAATCTTGATTATAAACAGCGTGGTGGTTGGAAACACTCGTGTTAAAGAGAGCTCCAACACCGTCAACAACACACTTGCTCTGAATAGATTGAAATGGTACTTTCTCTAATAAACGATGTTTGCACATTTTCGCGGGTAGAAAGCCCCATAGGCGTACTGTGTCAATATCCAAACTCACCAACAGTGACAGAAGTGTCACTTTCGCTCATTTTCCACGAAGTCGCTTATTCCGGTCGTAAATTCCTACGACTCTTGATTTAAACGCGGGCAACATTTCTGGCCGTGGGCTGTAATGGAAATGTATGCAGAGTGACAGCTTGTTGAACCAAGATTTCTAAAGGAAATTCAAGTCTCGGGCCATTTACTTAGTTGAGTAAAGAAGTCATCCCGAACTCAGTAGCAAAAAAACCTCTTGAATTATAATTACGACCAATGTTGTATTTGAAAATTCTAAAATTGCAGTCATGTTCCATATATATAATTAACGTATATTTTGTCGTTGACTTGCTTCTTTTTCATGATAGATGTTACGGCCATTTATATTATCAGTGGCCTTCATCAGTAACGTCTATCATGAAAAAGAAACAAGTCAGAAATAAAGTACACTTTATAAAGACAGTATTTGTTGGTTTTGATTTAACAGGAAATGCTTGTCTGCACGATCTTCAAACATTAATGTCAGTATTTTAGTTCGATTTTTAAAAAGTTAAGTAGAAAAAGCATAAAGTTATAATAATTAGAATAAAAAATATATAACTAGCATGCACGATTCGAGCCGTGCATGATGAGAACTGCCTAGGTACACATGTATAGTATAACCACAAGATCGGACACTGGGCAATTGCAGAAACCGTGTTGCGCATGCTCGAGTTCCCTAAAGAAAACAATGTTGATATTTATATTCGTAGTTCCACGAGCCTTCAAAAAACTGAAGAAAACCCCTAGTGTTAACCGTAGTATACCGTATTCCTTTGTATCCAGGATAAACGTAGAATACTATGGTATAACGAAGCCAGTAGGGGACATTATGATGTATCATACATGACGTACCTACCCCCAACATTTGAAAACAAATTGGCGAATTTTCAAACCAATTTGCACCGCATGGAATTATTGTGGCAATTAACCTGCACAGGCGATATCACTCCACAGCCCAATCTCTGCCACTTAACACTAGATTTAATTGTGATTAGCACTGACAAAAACACCTTTGCAAGGCAAACTGTTACCATAGAAACCCAGTCCATGATTTAAAAATAATGTCTTATGCCCAAATAAGGAAAATAGTATTGTGACATCGTGGTCGGAAACCCCCTCACGGCCGGCCATGCACCTGTAATCAGAACAAATTTCATTTATCATCTTTACAATTACATTGTCGTTATATCGGCAAGAGGCTTCCCTGTCACCACCGACTATATATTAACGTTCAATTTCTCACTCCAGACAACTCTTGTCAACATCATGAAGGACTTTAAAAGGTTTAATAACTCGATCCATACGTGATCTATAATCATGATCAAATACTAGAATACGTGTCTGGATTTCAAACGTAGGTACAATTCACACACGCGCCATTTGTCAGCGTTCAATCACATTCTACAGTACAACACAATTAAGACCGACTGTCTACTCAAGCTGAGTAAGTCTCCGCGCCAAGTTATGTACATTTGAAGTCATGAATGTCTGCACACTTTTAGCATATAAATAAATATATATATATATAGTAGTTGAGGATAAATGGTGTAGACATCAAGCGAATTTATCCTCAACTAGTTATCCTTTATGACATCTGCGTCTGGTATCTAAAGATCCTACTCGCTAGTGGCAAGGTTGTTGGCGTTCCAATCACTACTTGTATTCTGCCTATATACAGTCATTTGCAAAAATTCTGGCCGCTACGAAATATCAATATATCAATATATCGGGTGCATTCTGGGTAATTAAATAATCGAAAATTCCCCTTAACGCTGATTAACGTCAGCAAAGCTGGTAGAAATATTTAGTATAATGTTTATTTTAGTCATACGTTTGTTGTTTGTAAATTCATTAATAAGTTAGGAAACTCAAAATAGTATTATTGAATTACCCATAATGCAACCGATATATTGATATATCGTGGCGGCCAGAATTTTTGCAAATGACTGTATATATATAAGTAAGAGATAAATACCGAGAACGGAGGCAATAAGCCATATAAATCCCGAGGGCCGTCATGCTCGAGGATCCAGCGGTTTTTGTCCGCGCTCCGAAGTCACCGGCCGAAACAACCCGCTGGATAAATTACCTACTAGTACGAGTTCTGGGGCGTGATACGCTCTCAAGCGGATTTAGTATAGCTCGCATTTCAGACCCTAAAGAAATGTCAAAAATGAAGTGATAACTGAAGTCCAGATTGTTCATAATGATATATACGCTGAAAACTCTGTATTCTGTACTCGTGGTGCGTATTCTTTCAGTTGGCGGTATACGTACTTGTAGCTTCAAATCGTTTCTGGCCTCCCAATTCAAACAACACATTTACCAGCGCTAAGGATCGGATATCACTAGCAAAAATATCAAGCTTTTGCCATATCCTGTCGGTAGCTGTGCAAATACATATCATCCTTTTTTTTTTAAACGATAATTAAACGCTTCGAGAACCATGAAGGTCCATGAACTGTTCTGGCTTTAATAGGAAATCGATCCCGGGGAAAAACTCTCGAAAACTAGAGTACGTGATCGATCGCATCACGCAAATGCATTTCTTTAAAACATCCGTCAACATGGACGCTATCTTTGAAAATTATGGTCGAGTTTTGATTGGCCCTCTTTTTTACCCTCAAAAAGAGGGCCAATCAAAATCAAGATTCGTATCACGCCACAGAACTCGTAATAGCAGGTAATTTATCCAGCGGGTTGTTTCGGCCGGTGACTTCGGAGCGCGGACAAAAACCGCTGGATCCTCGAGCATGGAGGGCCGTAGGCCCGAGGGATTTATAGGCTTATTGCCGACGTTCGAGGTATTTATCTGACTTAGTTTAAATTTGACAAGGTTTTCGCACGAAGCAATCTGAGGCATTTTCTGGTATTTTTTGGAGTGTTATTTAGCATGAATACTCAAATTGAATACTATATGAATAGCATGAAGAATAGCATTTCAGTGCTCATTATGAATTCACCGGGATGTATCCATATACAACCCAGGGCTGTATATGGATACATCCCGGTGAATTCATAATGAGCAATTCAATTCAATTCTATTGTTCAACCGGTCAATACCGGAGATAAAGCCCTATGAATAACAAAGAAAACCGTGTCAAATTTAAACTAATATATAATTCAGAATTGGGCAAAGTAAGTAAATCAATACTAGACATAATTAATCAAACTATCGTAAGCAAGACACAGATTAACCAATGGAAGAATACAAAGTCTGTACTCAACTGGTTCAATAACATCGAGAACAAGGACGAATACTCGTTTATATGCTTTGACGTTGTCAATTTTTATCCATCCATAACTCATGAGCTACTTATCAAGGCAATAAACTTCGCGACGAAATACACAAACGTGTCACAAGAAGAGAGAAACATCATCATGCACACAAAGAAATCGCTATTGTTCCATGATGGCGCATCATGGACGAAAAAGAATTCAAACAACCTACTTGACGTCACAATGGGTTCCTTCGATGGCGCTGAAGTCTGCGAGCTTGTAGGATGCTACTTATTATGCCAACTACCGGAAAACATACAGACAACGAATCGGACTTTACAGAGACGACGGGCTAGGAGTGTTCCACGAGACACCAAGACAGATCGAAAACATAAAGAAAAAGATATGTAAGATCTTCACAGATAACGGTCTAAAAATATAAACCATTGATGCAAATAAGAAGATTGTAAACTTCTTGGATGTCACGCTAAACCTGAACAAAGGCACACACGAACCTTACAACAAGCCAAACAACGTACCACTATACGTACACAAAGCAAGTAATCACCCACCTTCAATCCTGAAAAATATACCACTAGCAATCAACCGACGGCTGTCTGAAATATCGTCAGATCAAGAATGTTTCAATCAATCAGCACCTATATACCAGGAAGCACTTAGCAACAGCAGCTACGATTACGTGCTCACCTTCAAACCGCCAGCCATGCAGATCTCTAACCCTAAAAAAAATAGGTACCCTTAGGGGTACATGTGGCTACTGGTATATATATATGCACAAAAGTTGATCCTTTCAAAAGCATTGAACATAGAGGCTGTGGTGAGTGGTCCCTGTAATACAAGGTTTTCAATTCCCCGAAGGGCTTCATTGATCCCGTAAACGGGCTGAATTATCAGGCACAATGGGGCTCAATTGTCCTCAAAAGAGGCTCATTTATCCTCCGAAGAAGCTCATATATTCCCTTAAAGGGCTTTTGTTTTCTCATTACGGGCTTTTGTATCTCCAAATGGAGCTCATTGTTTAAAATCAGCGAGCGTTGTTTTCGCTGTCTTGTCAGTTCAGGTTGGAGTAGTTGCGAATCTCGGCGTAAACATCGGCCTAAAAGTTGAATAGCACTTACAGAACCTTTCATCTGACCGTTTAGAAAGACAGAATGAAAGCTGTGATAAATAATATTGGTGAATTTTCTGAAACTAAACATTATTACTTACTAGGTAAAAACGACTCGATGCAACTCGATGCAGACAATCATGAGGAAAGCAAATCGGTTGAGCACGTATGCCGATCTCGGCTCGCCGGCTCTCGGTAATACGAAGTGTTATGGCGATTTCTTTGCTCGGGTGGTGATTGGTTCCGAAGCGGTTTATCTATCAGCGAGATTTCTCTACTTGGGTGGTAATTGGTTCCGAAGTTTATCTATTGTTACTTACTTACTTACTTACTTACTTACTTTCGGAAAACTCAGACGATGGCAATAGTGGCTAGCTGCGCAAGCGCAGTAGCCACAAAAACCGTAAAAGAAACGTAACATGGAATAACCCACCGAATAGCGCAAACGTACCACCAACATCGGGAAGAAATTTCTCAATATCATCGGAGAAAGCTTCAATCAAAACAACATACTCCGCAAGATATTTAACCGCAACACACTGAAAGTTAAGCTACTCGTGCATGCCTAATATAAGGAGTACAATTACCACCCATAACACATCGACAATCAAGAAGGCACAAACAAATACAGAAAACACAAAGAAAGAATGTAACTGCAGAAACAGCACTGAGTGCCCGCTGGAAAAGAAGTACCTTACAGAAAGTGTAATATACCAGGCCACCGTCAAGAGCAACAACAGAATAGAAACATATATAGGACTAACAGAAAATGCCTTTAAAACTAGGTACAGAAACCATACAGCTTCATTTAGAAACGTAAAACACCGAAACGCCACAGAATTGAGCAAATATATATGGACACTAAAGGACAATAACGAAACGTATGAAATTAAGTGGAAAGTTATCAAGAAAGCTAAATCGTATTCTAACGCCGCTAAACGTTGTAATTTATGCTTAACTGAGAAATATTATATCTTATGTAAACCTGACCTTTGCACACTTAACAAGCGCAATGAATTCCCGAGCGGTTGTAGGCATCGTAACAAATATCTGCTGGAATTCGTATAACATATTCGTATAACAGAATATATAGAACCTATCTAGCGTGCGCGCTATAACAACACACGTAACATGACCTTTCTATCAATCTATGTAACATTCTTTGTCGAATTATTCACGCATTGCCACCTGAAGAGTATATATATATATATATACTAACCAAAAAAATTCTGCAACTTTGGAATTATATATGTCTTTTGCTTCTCTATTGTTTTTTCTTCGAGAACAAAGGATATATATATATCTTAAAGTTGCAGATTTTTTTTGGTTAGGTATATATATATATATATAATCGCAATGCGAAGGTCGTCACGTAACAAGTCAATTTTTAGAGCCCGCGGTACAAAGTCAGCATTAACATTACATACGTCATATTCTCGACACATACTATGAACCAAACTGGTACTACGTCATATTTGGAGTTACAAGCACTTTGTAAAAAAAATCTAACGTCCACTCAGTACCACGCGTGAGAGAATGGGGCTTAGGCTCGATCGATTTGCGCCGGTAATTCCTGGGATCAAATGGCATATACGGTGTGACACACCTTTTATCACAGGCAGCCCAACCATTGCTTCCGAGGCTACTAAATAATTGAATAAAATGATTTTTGCGTCTTTTTAGATGGGAATTTTATTTTTTCCAAATTACAATGGTTTTACAAAGAATTACACATACGTAAAGCAGAGATAATACTAAACTGTGGATGATCTTTCAATATTTTATTTTAACTTCACTTCACTCGTTATGCTTTCAGTTTATGCAAATTTCAATTCTAGCAAATGCATGGAAACGAGGCTGATCAGTCCGAAGCCTAATTTCTCAATACTTCAAGTTGCCATAACTTTTAATGTATTTATAGAATCGCTCTAAACTTTGGTAGATTTATTTTTGCTGGTATGAGAAAGATAATATAATATAGAGTGCATGCAAACCATATGTCCGTGAAACAGTACTAACTAATTAGTACTAAATAGCACTGATGAAACAATAGAAAACAATAGAAATAGCACTATTTAGTACAACAAGATCGTTACACTGAAGAAGATCCGAGGAAGGATCGAAACGTTTGTAGCTTAATTAACAAATATATAAGCCAGAGACAACCAATTTTAATGTCATGTAATGCATCCTGGCTGCAATTACAAGATTTTTAATAACTATTTAGTACTATTTACGCAGTCATTTGCAAAAATTCTGGCGGCCACGAAATATCAATATATCAATATATCGGGTGCATTATGGGTAATTAAATAATACTAGTTTGAGTTTCCTAACTTATTAAATGAAGCAAAATTTACAAACAACAAACGTAAGACTAAAATAAACATTATACTAAATATTTCTACCAACTTTGCTGGCGTTAACCCGCTTTAAGGGGAATTTTAGATTATTTAATTACCCCGTAATGCACCCGATATATTGATATTTCGTGGCGGCCAGAATTTTTGCAAATGACTGTAGTAATAGTACTATTTCACGGACATATGGTTTGCACTCTATGCTACAACACATTAGCTATATCTGCAATACACAAGATTTTCTGATTCCGCAATTTTTGAAGAGGTCATAAGTCGCCCTCTGCTGATGTCTCATTTATTTTTATTATTATTATTATTCAGTTTTCTTTGCGTTGCACTCGACAAATTGCACAAGTAGTATTGTCATTCTAACATGATCATTTTTGCCAGGACCCTATGCAAATTTAAAACGAGTGAAGACTGGGAACGAGCACCACGAAATATAAATGATTTCAAACAAATATTTCCATTACAAGAAATACCATGTTTAAATAAGTAATTTGGTACATTTATGAAGTTGCATGTTACGTTAGTGCAGAGTTATAAGCATTTGAAATGTACCATAAACATGAAAACGAGGCTGGCAAGGCATTGCCTCTCTTTTCCATACAAATCTTTCTAATTTCAAATAGCTGTAACTTTTTAGCATTTTATCTTACAACACTAAGATTTGGCAAGGTCACTAGCTTGGGTACGCTCTTTTAAATGATGGTAATGATGTCTTCTCTATAAGTGATGAACTAAGGCATCTCCTTTGCCACACCTTTTTGCATAGGGTCTATTCAAATGCACTGTGCAATAAAGCCGGTGGCCGCTTAACACAGCTTTGTCTGTATACCGCTATTTCAAAAAATGTTGTCTCGTGCTTCGCATTGCACATTGAGTTTTGCATATGATTATACTGAGAATCATTTTTCTACTCACTGAGCTCAACATGTCGACAAACCAAATAACTTTCCATCGAAGCCCATCACTATTTTTATTCCGTGTCATACAATAGATTATTAAAGGGATGAACGGGCGCTCTGTGTAGCGACGCACTCGTTTGTTGAAGAGAGCATCAAATGACAATCAGTCTTGTATGGAATGAATTTGGCCACAAATGTGACGTTTTTATTCAACAACAAAACAATCGATATTTTAAAATCAGCTTGGCTCTTCAGCAAAGGTGGGGGAATACACGCACCTGCCGAAGAGAACCAACTTTAAGTAAAACTAAAATGTCTATGCACGGGCGTTAGTAAGGGGGAGGTGGTGGGAAAATGTTCTTTCAGTGAAGAATTCTTGTACTTGATATACCAATGTGAACGAGGAAAGGGACGTGTGATTGATACGACAGCCCTTATATAAACCGAGTTCCACATGTTCTAATCTCACGTGATTGGTTTGGCCAATCTCTTACGATGACATCAGATAGTTGGGAACATAGTCATCTAAGAACTAAACCACCACGTCATAAAAATCCAATTATCCTTGTCGTATAATGGTGGTTATATGGTGGCAGCATGACTGTTTTATACAGGCTAAGACGCATTTCAATCATCGAATACACAATGCAATGTGTAATACGCACGAAACACGAGAGAGCCTTTTTTGAAATAGCTGTAACCCTATATATCGACTAAGACAATCGACATTTATATTCAGCTCAGATAACAGCCATTATCTCTCCTACTATCGCACAGTTTTAATGTATGATTCAGACGTCATTTGGTTTGCATATTCAATTATATAGCCTTGAATCCCCCGAAGGGAAACTTTTTGTCGGAACACCAGAAAAACCTTTCGATTTAAAAACAAACTTTGCCGCTGAATTTACGGAAAAGTGCGTCGGCAGATGATGCGGAAACGGTCTTCTTATTCTCATGAAAATCGCCAGAAGGAATAGATTAAATGCAGGTCTCGAAACATGTCAACAGTAACAGCAACCCCCCAAAAATGACATTTCAGCTTCCACCTACATTCAGAATTATTCACCTTTTTGAAAATTGAAACGCTTTTAAGGTAGTCATGCAAGTAGAGTACAAACGAGCTAAAACCGTGAAACGTAGTACAAACTAGCTAACTAGTTAGTGCCAAATAGCCCCAATAAAACAATAGAAAACAAAAGACATTGCACTATTTAGTGCTAATTAAAGTTAGCACTGTTTCATGGTTTTAGTGTTTGCACTCTACAAATATACATCGATGTTGCAACAGTATACTACTAGAAAATGGACTATTGCATGCATGTACCAGTTCCTAGAAGTCTGCATAAGCACCGAATGAGGACCAGGCTTTACCCTGCTAACATGTGTTGATGTTTTCAGTTTCAATTTCAGACAAAGTGTTTTTGTTATGAGAACAATATGTTTTTTTGCAAACGTCCTTTCAGTTCGCAACCAGAAAAAATAAATAAAAATAAAATAAAATAAAATAAAATAAAATAAAAATAAAAATAAATAATAATAATAAAATAAATAATAATAATAATAATAATAATAATAATAATAATAATAATAATAATAATAATAATAATAATAATAATAATAATAATAATAATAATAATAATAATAATAATAATAATAATAATAATAATAATAATAAACTTAATTGCAGACTTCGCTTAGAGTAGCCGTATTACGGGTTAAGTTTGCAAACGAATTTTTCACTCACCCGTGGAATATGGTCGTGATACCAGGGTGTTTCCATAATTGCGCAAAAGAAATGGTGACTATCGGGATGGCTGTACGGTCGCGGCCGGGTTTCTACTGCGGTCTTTCACAATCTTTTATCTTCTTCGTTGAATTTCGATTGAATGTCGTAAATAAACATATATTTACAAACTGTATTGTCAGCTTAGTGGTCTTCTATTGATATCTTCTCTATATATCATATGCATGATTACATAAGATTCTCCATTATGATTCACCTAGTTGACAGTACTGTCTGATTCAACATAAATATGTACTTGGCTTTATAGCAATTAATCACGTACATCGAATTGCACAACAGCAGACTCAGTTTAGCTCGTTCTACTTCCTGTGACTAAAATCGCCGACTCGTATATCGCTACAGCGCATGCTCTCGGCCATTTCTTCGTTGATGCCGCTGACCACGAGGTATAATCAAAACAGCTGTCGACGTTAAAGGAGATAGATCTCACGCGGATAGATCAACAGGGTCTCAATAGTGAGCAATGGTTCTACTGTATTGATGATTGGAGATATGTTTCAGTGCTGAAACTCAGACCCGACTTGCTACCAACATTGTACTGACGAGTTCATATTAAGTATTTTTTATTTTTATTTTTTATTTTTTATTTTTTATATTTTAAATTAAATAACATATAATATACAATACGATATACAATACGATATACAATATTAAGTAATCTTATTAATTCGCATAATTAATACAACACCGAAACAAAGTTATTTGTCGGAACATTCAAATCCATTTGATTTAAAAGCAATTTTTGCCGGTGAATTTGACTACAAGCGCGTTGGCGGAAACCGTCGTACTTAATTGCTCCCATGGAACTTACCAGGTGGAAAATAGCTTAATGTAGAATTGCCTCGAAACAGGGTTATAGTTTCAGTTTAAAGAAAGGGTCGTTAGAGGGCGATGTAGCCGTAAGGGAGAGCTATCGAGAGAAGTATTCCTAGATTGTCACAACCCTCAAATGATCATCAAAGTTTTCCTAAGCTTATAACAATTGTGTTGTTTTCTCGCCTGGGTTTTACTAGTGACGCAAAGACACTGAAGCAGAAGAGGCGCTATTTCACTGTGAAAAGTGGGCATGACGCAAGCATAAGAGCAAATCAGTACAAGAGACATTATTTCACAATGAAAAACGGCCTTTATTACGCAAGGATATGCGCAAGCAAAAGAGGCCTTTATTTCACTGAGAAAAATTATTATTAAAAACGGGCTTTCATCACGCAAGGATATGCGCAAGCAAAAGAGGCCTTTATTTCACTGTGAAAAACGGGCTTTCATCACACAAGTATATGCGCAAGCAAAAGAGGCCTTTATTTCACTGTAAAAAACGGGCTTTCATCACGCAAGGATATGCGTAAGCAAAATAGGCCTTTATTTCACTGTGAAAAACGGGCTTTCATCACGCAAGTATATGCGTAAGCAAAAGAGGCCTTTATTTCACTGTGAAAAACGGGCTTTCATCACGCAAGTATATGCGCAAGCAAGAGGCCTTTATTTCACTGTGAAAAATTATTATTAAAAACGGGCCTTCATCACGCAAGGATATGCGCAAGCAAGAGGCCTTTATTTCACTGTGAAAAATTATTATTAAAACGGGCTTTCATCACGCAAGGATATGCGCAAGCAAGAGGCCTTTATTTCACTGTCAAAAACGGGCTTTCATCACGCAAGTATATGCGCAAGCAAGAGGCCTTTATTTCACTGTGAAAAACGGGTTTTTATCACGCAAGTATATGCGCAAGTAAGAGACCTTTAACGGGCTTTCATCACGCAAGTATATGCGCAAGCAAAAGAGGCCTTTATTTCACTGTCAAAAACGGGCTTTCATCACGCAAGTATATGCGCAAGCAAGAGGCCTTTATTTCACTGTGAAAAACGGGTTTTTATCACGCAAGTATATGCGCAAGTAAGAGACCTTTAACGGGCTTTCATCACGCAAGTATATGCGCAAGCAAAAAAGGCCTTTATTTCACTGTGAAAAACGGGCTTTCATCACGCAAGTATATGCGCAAGCAAAAAAGGCCTTTATTTCACTGTGAAAAACGGGCTTTCATCACGCAAGTATATGCGCAAGCAAAAAAGGCCTTTATTTCACTGTGAAAAACGGGCTTTCATCACGCAAGTATATGCGCGCAAGCAAAAAAGGCCTTTCATATTTCACTGTGAAAAACGGGCTTTCATCACGCAAGTATATGCGCAAGCAAAAAAGGCCTTTATTTCACTGTGAAAAACGGGCTTTCATCACGCAAGTATATGCGTAAGCAAAAGAGGCCTTTATTTCACTGTGAAAAACGGGCTTTCATCACGCAAGTATATGCGCAAGCAAAAAAGGCCTTTATTTCACTGTGAAAAACGGGCTTTCATCACGCAAGTATATGCGCAAGCAAAAGAGGCCTTTATTTCACTGTGAAAAACGGGCTTTCATCACGCAAGTATATGCGCAAGCAAAAAAGGCCTTTATTTCACTGTGAAAAACGGGCTTTCATCACGCAAGTATATGCGCAAGCAGAAGAGGCCTTTATTTCACTGTGAAAAACGGGCTTTAATCACGCAAGTATATGCGCAAGCAAAAAAGGCCTTTATTTCACTGTGAAAAACGGGCTTTCATCACGCAAGGATATGCGCAAGCAAAAGAGGCCTTTATTTCACTGTGAAAAACGGGCTTTCATCACGCAAGTATATGCGCAAGCAAAAAAGGCCTTTATTTCACTGTGAAAAACGGGCTTTCATCACGCAAGTATATGCGCAAGCAGAAGAGGCCCTTTATTTCACTGTGAAAAACGGGCTTTCGTCACGCAAGTATAATCGCAAGCAGAAGAGGCCTTATTTCACTGTGAGAACACTGCAGATCAAACCTTTTTTATGTTCTTGCGCTTAAAGCTTGCATGCCTCGTTGTGACAACACCAATCCGGCCACAAAAGTATTTCCGTTAGTTCCACTTGTGCCGGTATTATTGACCTCTAGATTTGATAAGTTTTCAAAGACTTCTAATGTATTAATGGTCAGCTGCACAGATACAAGACTCAACACTCATGTCACAATGACTCTTCTGTAGTATTTCACAACCTCTTACGCCCTCTGTTATATGTTATAATATTGGTAAACTGTATTCAATACAGTGTCACTTTCGTCGTCGCACTGTTGTATCTTATCTTCTCTCTTGACGCACGATTACTGCAATTGACCTAGTTGCATGACAGATCTGATTCAACATCAAAAACCCGTCCTGCTCACACGTCTATAGTAACCATGCATGCACGTACACTATGTTGCACAACAGTCACACTCTAAACTCAGATAGCCCAAAAGAAACTTATAAAACAGTTATTGTCAGGCGTTCCTGGCGTACGTTCCTCAAAAGGCCCACAAAAATTTACCCAAACGTGTCATCGAAGATTCGAACATTTTATTGAGTTCGAAACCTTATCAATTTGCATCATTTTTGCAAGATTAGTTTTTCAGACCTTCGCGGAGCCGGGGTTGTAATACGTATTCCATATATGGTATGAGCGTATAGCGGCCCCTAACAAGCGAATAGATTGAAGCACTTAACAAGCGAATAGCGACCCATTTTTTTATTTCCTAGGATTGGACTTAGAATTTTTTTTCATCCAATTATTAAAACTTCTTAACCTTTTAAAACTGTATATCAAATCTGAAACTCAAATCATCAAATTAATCACTTTATAGCCTGCCCCATCCCTAACCCTAAACCTAACCCTCCGCTTTATATAACGCACTTGACCACGAGGGATTACGCTGCCAAGCTCTGCATTTTTTCTAGCTTTTGAAAATATTTTGCATTGCAAATACCTATTAGCCAAATTGGGACCGCTATTCGCTTGTTAGGGGCCGCTGTACGCTTGTTAGGGGCCGCTATTGGAATATATGGAATACGTATTACAACCCCATCTGCCTTCGCGGGTGACCCCAGTCAGGTTGTTTTCCCCCTGGGACTTTCGAGAAGCGCACGCACGCCTGCTAGATATTTAATTGGAAGATTGACAACTAGCGGGATAAACAATAAATTCGGCTGCGCCTCGTTTTTTTCCCAACCCATTTCTCCGGCGCTGTTTGGATATCGGACTCTTTCTCGTGTTTGATCTATGACATAAAATATGGAATGTACCGTTATCAAATACGGAATTTCCTGGAAACAGAATGTGAACACCATTTTTGGACCGTCAATACCACAAATTCACATTAACAGTGAAGGGCAGTCATATATTCGTCCCAGCAAGATATTATGGAGATTTCAACATTTGAAATCCAACTCTGGCAATGCATTCTTTTTCGAATAGCAATACATGCGCTTTACTAATCTTTTTCTCTATTCTTTTTTTTTTTGATAATTTATTTCCGGCTCCATCCATCCGGCACTTTTTTATTCCACTCTCAACCATACATCCTCCAAATTTAATTCCATTGTTAATGAGTTAGTTTGAATATCAACCTGAGTGTATTATGCGGTCTTTTCACTCCATTGTAGGTTCGAAGCAAGTTAATTTAATGTCATTTATTTCATGACATTTCAGCCGTTATGCCGGCAGTCCCGGCCTTTTTCTTCGCTTTTCTTTGATCTGATCGCAGCTTTTATCATATACATTTAGCCTGTCAGTCACGGTGCGTTTTGTTTGCTTGTTAAAAATGTTGATGGAAAATAGTTAAAGACTGAAACACAACTGTTAGAAAAGAACATGAAAAATGACCAGGAAAACTGACGGGCTTGTGGCAGTCACACCTAGTGCGACAAATTACAAAAGCCACATAGGCAAAGAAACACCATGCCACACTCATTTATGACTATAAAGTCCAAAACACTGAATCTTAGAAAAAAATTGTTTTCCCCAAGAACTGTAATCAGAATGGAACAAAAGCCCCAAGTGTCGTACGCTTCACTAAAGCCTCAGACAGCCCAGAGGCTTTTAGGAGCCATCCTACACCTACTTTCAGGAGAATTGAGGGGTAGTTGTACTAGGAAATAATAATAATAAAAAAATAAAATAAACACTTATAAGCTTAGCTAGTGAGACGTATATGCTGCTCATTTTGTCTACGGTTTTATGTGTTACATATCAAGGGAATACCCTGCAAGTTCACCTGATCAGACACATTAATCATTGGGTAGCCTTTGGTACTAATGCCTTTATGTTTGGCTATAAAAGATTAATATCAAATATATTAGAACATGCAATCTAGCGAAATCAAGGACAGCCATTATCATGTCCACCTCCACAGAGTGTATTTTCAAATATTGTCAAGCCACACCTTTTCTCGGCTGATAAACGCGAAGAAAATAACATTTCTAACAGTTGCTTGCAAAGCCCAGGTGTTGGCGATGTAGATAAATTACTAGTGCTAATATTTCTTTTTTGTGTTTTGACGTTTCTGCTTTATGACCGTCACACTAACATATACCTATTCAAATATTGCTATTCAAATATGTCAGAATTCTTTGTAATAATTACTTGGGTATTGTTCCATGCATGATCATCACATTTTCCACCACCAACGGTGGGTTCTCTCGCCAGCAATTGTTTTGGGCCTCGAGGCCAATATCAAGCGCCTAAGTTACACGTCTTCTTGATCAATATTTCATGAGATGAACACTACTATTTTGGTCGATTCTAAAAGTATAGTTGAAGACCCATTTTGACAAATCCGGCTCTAAGACCTCTGTCAACAGTTACACGAGTGCTGCAGTCATCGGTTAAAAGTGTGCAGTGTTTTCTCTTCAAAATATTGACCGCTCTTCCCCCCCTTTTGAATTATTGACACTGGGTAAAACAAATACTTTTAGAGGGGGTTTCCGTGGTGACGTGTTCTTACCTCTTAATTGCTAGTGTTGTTGTTTTATAGGTCAATGTGCACCTTGTATCGGGGGTAATGGAAAGTTTTTTCCAAAGCACCTTACTTGCTGTAACTCCTGATTTGTGCGTTTCAGAAACCGATACCCAAAATTATACATGTAAACTTGGTCTTAAAGATCTTATTTGAAACGAGAAAACATTACACAGCTGATATGTCTGGGAGGACAAATATGGAACTGCCTGTCAATCATTTTTTCTCGTGAAACAATTGGATGTCTCCAACCAGTATACACACTCAACCACCTTGGAAATGCGTTCAAATTGAAAAGTTTCGAGCTAGATTTCGGGGCTAGTTTTATTTTGAAAATGTTTTTGAATTACGATATTATTTTTACTTTGGGGGTGTTTATAATCGATAAGTGAATCAGTGCAATCCAGATCAAAACAAAAAGCACCTTAAAAGCTGATTCTTTTTTTGTCAATAAATCTCTCCATCGTCGAGTTTATCGGCTCAAAAGTATTATCGCCACGCATTTCAGTGTTTATCACATTACAAAACTTCCTGTTAAGTTTCAGTCTTCGCAGTTGTTTTTCTCTCGTTCGTAACTAGTTTCTTTTGTTCAAGCTTTGCAGTCAGTCAACTGACCTCAAAACAAACACCAATTTCACCCGCAACTTTCAGAACTAAACCCTCGCACAATAATATCAACAGAAATCAATAAACCACACAAAGGCTGCTCTTCCACAAACAGAAATGTATGTGGTGTGAACCGAAGAAAAACAAAGAAAAAGCAATCAAATTATGAACTCTGAAACAGGTTGAAAGACAAACAGACTGCACTGTACTGACATAACCACCATCGACTGGCAAAACCAATAATCAATTTTCGACGACCCACAATCACCGACTCAGGCATCGTACTAGAGAAATTTAAAATGCTTAATTTATATTACAAAGCAGCAGTCGATGAAATTACACGAGGGGAAGCTACATTGTAATAAGTCTACATCGGAATAAGTCTCTGGGAAGAAAAATCACAAGCACATGAAATATTTAACTGCTCGCTCGCTTTTATCAACATCTTAGTTTTCTAAGCGGCGCCAGTATATGGAAAAGGTGATATATTCCCATCACTCACTCACTCTCTATTGACTGTGTTTTCGTCTTTTGAAAGATCCAGAATTTTCAGTGAATCCCTTCGCTTAAAGCGCCTTATCCGCCTCTCAGAAAGTAGCTCAGTGTCAGTTCTCTTTGGATGTCTTTTTTTGCTTTGTATAGCTTCATGTAAGAATGGCGGCGACGAAATGGATTTACGATACCGTATTAGTGTTGTCAGCCAAATGTGTCATTGATGCTTATCGTTTAAAAGCAAAGACATATGCAATCGAATTTCTCCAAGCATACTATACAATGGGAATTTAATGTGCTTCAGGCAACAGAATACAACAGATGAGATTAAGTTTCAAAGACAGCTTTAATTTCCTAGATCCTCAGATTTCTGCGAGGTTTCAAGGGGGATTTGGTACATGGACAAGTTGTGTCAAACTTCCTACATAGAAGTTCCAGTCTCAGTAGCCTATACTATTGAAGCAATATCAGACTGATCCTTTTCGGCTAGAGTTTGGGTGATGAATCTGACTTCTAAATTAAAAGACGAGACGTAGACAACCGAGGACAAACAGGGTAATGATATACATGAACTATTTCAGTCGTAGGCGTCAAATTTGGGAGAGGCGAGCCTTGCACCTGTCTCGACTAACGCGCATCGCCGTAACATCCTATGTGATCCAATAAATATATTAATATTAGAGTCAACGACTGTAGCTGCAAAGGCACCGCGGAGTTCTACATTAAATTGATCAAAAGGAAGCGTCATTGCTCAACGCGAGTACGTCCATTTGATATCGATAAGAAAGCTACGATGGGAGTCAACTGACATATGATTTTAATTCAATGCGTCGGCCGTTTCATGTCAACACGTCAATATTGTTTCTTATAACTTGCTTAGTTTGCGGCAAATTTAAGAATTCAAATGACTGCTTTGGCATAAAACATATAGATTTACAAGTTCAGTTTTTCACATTATATTGCGTTTCTCTTGAGAATGCGTCTCTTAACCTCTAATATTTCATATAAGTTACTCTCACGTCTTCACTACACAAAGTGCACTTTTGGCACACTTCAATATCAATGCAGAGCTTGTATTCGCTTTGACATGTCCAGTACAACACGACATAACTAGTCTTAATTAAATGTTCAATAACGACGGGACAGAAATTAAAATCAACTGCGTGGCCGGTTTGATTCCGTCTCTTAACCTATAGTATTTCATTGATTCTATCTCTGACGCGGCAAAATTCCATGAGTTGTAAGTTTATGGCACGCTTCTTGGTAAGGTGTCGTTTGGAGAGCTTTTGGAAATTTCGGCTGAAGAAGATATAAATACACGGGTTTAACGCGCTGTTCGAATAGGCCATAAAAAGGACAAAAAACAGCAAGTCCTGAAGGTTACATGGCCCGGCAAACTTCCAAATGAAAACCATAATAAAAACATATGTGTTAAAAGGCACCCAACAGATCGCAAAACCTGCTAAGATTGCGATAGCCATTTTGAGAACATGGTATTCGCGCCTTCGTTTCGAGCTACTACTTCCATTCGATACGCTTCTTATGAGGTATCCTTGTTGCTTTAGTTTGTACAGGATGCCAGAGTAGAGCGCAGTGAGCAAAACGATTGGAACGACGACGAAGAGTGTGAACTGTACAAGGTAATAGTTCAGCAACATCTTGAAGTGTTCTTGCTGATCGGACGACCACGAATGGATACAGTAATTCGCATCGCCAAAGGTTTGCAGCTTGTAGGTGAATAGGTAAGGGAAGTGGACAGAGAACGCTATAACCCACGTGATCAGAATGATAAGAAGACGTCGCTTGGACGTTGGCGCGGCGTGCGTTGGATAAGCCAAGGCAAAGTAGCGATCACATGCGATGATGATAAGACTCTCGATCGAAACTGCGGTGGCAGCATCTTGGATGAAGAAGTACAGCTTACAAAGAGCATTGCCAACGTTCCCTGTGACATACCAAACGCCCGTCCCATCCGCAATCGAGATCATCATACGTGGCATTGCAAAGAGCGATATCAGAAGATCCGAGATTGCCATGTTAACTACGAAGAGATTAATGGTTCTTCGGCGCATGGTGGAGCTTTGCAGAACCAGCAAAATCACACGGATGTTTCCAAGGAGGGCTACGCAAAACACTGCACTGTAAGCCAGGATCTTCAGAACTATCTTTTCTTCGGAATCCTTCGTCAATGGACAAGGAGGTTCATAGGAGAAGTTCGATGAGGCGTTCATCATCACTGCAACAGGTTTTACTGAGCCTCTTTCTATGTGGAATCTTTAGCTTCGGTGTGCGCTGTATAGACTTATCGGCTCTGCTCTGCTGTTTTTATGCTTGATCTCCCCGGTTTTGTCGTTACCAATAATAACGCTTCCGATCTGTCTGTTTTCACAACTGATTAGGTAAAGTGGGAAGTTTAAAGTATTCGTCGTTCAACTACCTTACCGCAAACAGTTTCGAAGACTACGAGGCAGACTGCGAGTCTCTAGTTTTCAGTCGCACGTCGGACTTGTTCGATGCATTTTTTGCCTCGTATATGTTGTGCTTTCATATTCAAGTGTCAAGGTTAAGAACCAATCAGACAAAAACAAATACAAGTAGATTGAGCAAGATGCACCACACAACGCAGTCTCATTACCAAATCAAATGTGCCCCGGAATGACAAGAACAAGAACTAAATTTCATTTCAATCTCAAATTTACTTCAATTAATAGATCGATGTCTGCTAATCGTCGGCCTGGATTGGTTGGGAGCCTATATCCGCTAAATCGTTGATATTAATGAAAACGCGACTTCAAGGTGCAATTTTATAATATGCAATTCAGCTGCGTAGATGGACCATTAACACAAACCGGTAGGAGTTTTAAAGGTTATTAAACACTTCTGAAACAATTGTTTCCATCACCGGTTCATACTGTGGTTCAAGGGGGAACTGCGCTTTACTCTAGGACTTTCAGTGTCTGCATGCGTGGTCCCCTCTCGAGTTAATCTTGCGTATTATGTACAAAGATCTGTATCAACTAAAACACTGTTAAGAACCACTACATGGCATTCAACTACATCCATTCAGTTATAGAAGATCACAAATGACATTGTACTTCCCATTGGAAGAAACTAATCCTTTAATTCCATTGTTCGAGTATGATAGAATTGTTTCGACATTAGCGGGCAGTATGAGTAACAACTACTCACGCACTCTCCCATCAATACCACAGAAAAGAATACAGTTCTTGTATTCTTTAATATAGTAATACAACCTTGTTCGATATGGCAACCGTAAAACGTTATCTCAACGAGACGTCTCTGAATGAACCGCAATCTTGCCGCAGAAAATAGAACTGACTAAAATTAAAACTAACTCTACATGATACGGATTGAAGTAAGACGCAATGCTTTATAATTCTACTTCACTTTCGGTAGCCAAGAATGAAGTCACGGTTTGTCGAGAATAATCTCAAAAGAGCTAAAAAGTCAACTTTGATCGGGAGATAAAGAAAGCATGCAATATTTTTACGATTCTTCGCCTTTTTCCTCAAGGCAGAATTTCGATCTAAGAACACCGGTTAATCCATTTGGGTGTTCTAACAATTTGTTTGATTAATTCTCAGTCAAGTAATCTCGGTAAAATCCATTTTACTACCGTGATATCATTAAATGTCTACCCCCCGACAATAATAAATCAACACCTCAAAAGCTCACAAATACATTCAGTGTAATTTGGATCTTTTTTTAATATAATGTGATTTATGCTACCAGAGGAAGTTGTGATTAAAACAATTCTAATAATTCCTGTTGCATCACAGGAACTTGGTTTCCAGTAATGGGAATCACGATGGTGTCAGCGCGCTTATTATTTCCATTTCATAGCGCAATATATTGTACCAATAACAGACCGGTTAGTATCTCAACAGCATCCTGTCTTATAATTATCGTTGTACGACTCTCGTAACACTGAATTTACCTTTTATATTTCGAATTAATTGCCAAGCAAAACGCCTTTTAAATCTAATTGACTTTACTGCCAAAAAGCGCGTCCGTTTAATAATCAAATTGCACAATAAAATATACACTTTGGACTTCCAGGGAGTGTTTTTGAATTTATTTAATTCCCCTTTAAGCCTTGTATGCCACTTAGTAGCGAACAAGACACTTTTCTTTACTTCATGCAAGAAGTATTTACACAGCTAATATAGCATTTCACACAGATAGTATCAAAGTCACCCTGGAGGCGAATCGTTTTGCTGAAGAAATTAAAACAAAGCCCAAAACTACCATGGGTTATAGGCTAATCCTTGCAGGTTTCGACACGGCCTAATGCATGTTCTAGACTCAAGATGGTCGGCTCTTTAGAGAAACAGACAGAATCCATGGGTGAATCCATGATGAAGGAGTTTAAGGATGTACTATTAATACAAACAAATCTTGGGTTTTCAGAGATGCTAATTGATATGAATAATTTCACTCGTTTGGCCGTGATTTTCGTGTCGTCGATTCATTTTTTAGTTAGGTATGGTCGGTACTCACTTCAACATAGTGTATATTCAGTTGCTAAATATGTCAAAGTTAAATCCACCAATATTTGGCGATACTCCACGAGGAAATTGAAATACTAAAGAACTGAGATTTAATGTAATAGAATAGAATAGAAACTTGATTTACTGAGGGTAATACATAGCATATATATTTAATAAACCTGTGGCCCTCAAAATATAGTCATTCTCAAAATGGTTGTCCAGATGAAAAGACTACAATACTGCAATATTAAATATTAAATCATTATGTATTCAATTTCCTCGCGTGGAATTTCAATTTGACATGAAAAAGTACACAGCATTGTGAGAACTGAATGTAATGGCGCTGGTATCAACTCACAGTTCCACGTGCAGAAATAGCTGATATCGAAGTTACACTCCAATGACTCTGTACAAAGGTTTCAAGTCGAGGCTATCGGGTCAAGTTTTTGTTCTGACCCGATAGCCTCGACTTGAAACCGTTGTTCAGAGTCATTGGAGTGTAACTTCAATATCAGCTATTGAAAACATAATGAATCACGTGACTTTATTGTAGTCTTTTCATCTGGACAACCTTTTTGAGAATGACTGTATCAGATCATAAATAGAATACAGATATATAAAATATAAAAATATTCAGCGAAACATAATCTACAATAAGCATCATCCTTTGCCCTTAATTGATCATGCTATCAGCACTCTTGATCTCTCTAAGCTTCGTTTTTACGGAAGGAAATAGAAAATACAAAAACACGTTAATCACCGTATGATATTTCCCCCAGCATGTGGATTTATACTGGAATAAACAGTTGTGACGTCAGTAGGGCGTTATGAAGACGAAGGAAATCCGCCTTCATACTTTAGCTTCGATAAAAGCCCTTGTAATAGATATAAATAGTATGGAATGGCAAAATATACATTTAGAGAGGTAGAAATACAGATAAACACTTGGAAAGGAGATGCAATTTGTAAAGTGAAATTTCAGTCAGCCAATATGAGTACTGAGTATTTGAAAATTCAGTCACATGACAACTCTCGCCCCAGTTTATAAAGACAGGACTTTGCTGTTTACCCATGGTATAGGATGCGATTGGTATGAAAGCATACATGCATGTGTGAGTTTGCTAATGAGCTTTCAAAGATCTCAGCCGAAAAAATATGGATCAAGGAGGAATTTGTACTCAAATTAACAAACAAAATATTGTACATGTACCTCCAGATCGATACCCGTGCAAAAACGTCATATTTTACAGACGAATCCCAACATTTTGTATCTCTAAGGGACTTGTCAGAAATTAACAGAGGAGGGGGGGGGGATATTTTAAATTGAGCGTTGAAAATGATGTGACCCTCCCCTAGCGATGGGAATGAAATTATCTGACCCTCTCCCTGGGCTTGGCCTAAAATATCATGACCCTCCCCCTGCACAGTAAGGAGCCTGTCATTATTTATCGCCTGGGGGCAGGGGGTCGGAGGAGGATTTTGGAAAGAACCTTATTAATAACTTCAAACAACTGATATTTTTCCCTGCATTCCCCCAATGTACAATAAGATTTCACTACAACCCCCCCCCCCCCCCACCCCCTTGTCCCAAACCCCAAGTTGCATTGCTTAGTTTTGTGTTACTAGAAACGTCTAGGATACGGTGCCGTGCAGTGAAATTTTGAAATGTTCTAATAATACCAAAATACTTACGAAAAGGATTTAAAATAATTAAGGCAAGACAAGCTTTACACAATAATACATACCATATACATGTAACAGGCTCGTATAGACCAGTAGCAAGGGGAACGGTATTAGGGGGCACAATATGACGAGCGGCGAAGTCGCGAGGTCCTAGGAGTGCGGGGGCATGTCCCCCCAAAAATGTTTGAGGTGTAGGGTTTCTGAAATAGCATTTCCTGCCTTTTGAGAGCAGTTTCCAGCAAGTTTAAGCTGACAGAAAATTGATCATGTGGCCGAATCGTAGGAACCTTAGAGTGATACACCCACCCTTTCCCAAGTGATCCCCTTTGAACTCCCCCCCCCCCCCCATCCAAACCCTCCAATTCCCCAGACGATAAAATAAAATAATGACAGGTCCCTAATACCACCAATACTGTTTTTACACTAGTGTGAGCTTTTAATATAAAAGTAAAATTGAAATAACACCTGTCCTTGAACATATATATCCAGACAACAGGAAAACCTAAATATTTATTTATAAATAAAGCTAGGAAATGATATGAGTGTATGTAAAGGCATTGAATATGCTCACTGTATTAAAATGTAATCTGACTGACAGCTATATATGAAAATCGTAAATTTGGGAATTTTTGCGCATTTTGCAAGGTCTATAAGCCACCAAAAATGACCGTGTTGCTCAAGTACGAAGGCCTGGGATGGACGTGAAAACGAGGCTAAGCCTATTTTATTTTGCTGTTATGACAGGTTTAGCTCGAAATTCACGAAATTTCTCACAGGTACTGATAACTTTACGAGTTTCAACTTTTACGATAATAATATATGTGATAAAATGATCACGTGACCTCTTGCCTCACTCCCATGTCCCTCGAAAATTGGTACTAAAATGGGGGTGATGGGTATTTTATGTATGGCAAATGTTATCCCATATTTTCGTTTGTTTTTGTGACAGGTATAAGAATCTGCCCTCACACCTGAACAACTAATTTGTATTAAGGAGATATTTGACAAAATAAGTCACGTGACCTGGAGGGTCAATCATATTGAAGCGAATATCTCCTTAATGCATATTAGTTATATACATGGTTTTGCTATTCCTGTCATACTATAATAGTAAAACACAATGCTCTTAAGCTTTATGATCACATGAGCGTAAATTCTCAAAAAGGTATGTCCCTCCCCCATTTTCCACCCCCTCCCCTCCCCCCTGCTAATTTCTGACAAATCCCGTACCGGTGAAAGCTCTTTACTGAACTTCCTCTAACTTTTTCTTGGGTTCCCACTCGTTATTGAGCGTTGTAACGCCCCAAACATCCTTCCAGTCGTGGCTCTGATCTTCATCGATGGCATGATCAGCAAAAACAAAATGGCGGATTCTGAGCCTTGGTTTCTAATATCCCGTATGTAAACACAGGAAACCCATGTCCTCATGATTTTTATAATAAAATCTCAGTCACACTCTATAAAACTGAAACAAAACAAAACTGAAAAATCCGATAATCGGAAAAGTTTTCCATTGCATGTTCGTCACACCCTTATTTTACTAAGGCTCGAAATACAGTAAACACTACTAATTGACGTTGGAGGTATCAGGGGCGGATCCAGGGGGCGGGGGTGGTGTATTGGGTGGCTAGCCACCCCACCCCATCCCCCTATGGTCGACTACTCAACTACTCAACCAGTATACTACAATCACTCTGATTATTAGGTGTCTAATTGGAAAAAAAAAATTTAATAAAAATAAAACGTGTTCATTGATTCATATTATTTTGATGGCGGGGAGAGGGAAGAGGAACAACGCCTCAAACTCGCCCTCATTCTCCGCGCGTTCAGATCTACCGAAATTCCGCGCGACTGATTGGAACGAAAAACCTGTACAGGATTTCCAATAAATTGTATTGTATTGTTTCATATCAAGAAATCCCCCATTAAAGTATGCTGTTGCTCGGCCAGCTTTCCTATGTCCATATTTGGGCATTGTACTTACCATATTTGGAAACCCTGTAAATATTTTTCGCTTAAAAGTACGATTTTTATCGAAAAATCCATCCAAACTTACAGCAAATCGAGTAAATGAATGTAAACATTGTCCTCCATTTTGTAACACGGCCAAAAAGACTGGGAAACCTAACATAGGGGGACCGGTAAACTCGTGCCCAGTCCCCGTAGCTGGTCTAAGAAAAAAGCACAGATTTCTTGATATGTGGAGGGAAAATGACGGCCTGTTCACAGTCTAGCATTCACATACTGCAAAACTTGGCGCCTGAGGAACACAATGATCACCCGGAACGGTACTCCACCCTAGGGAGAATGACTATGGAACCTTCACTGACTCTTAGTGAGCCGAGTAAGTGTTGTAGTAGGTATTGCATATGTGTAAGCATAGATCATAGGAACCGCGTATATTCTTTTGGTTTACGATCATGATATAGCATCATTTTATGGCTGTACAGACTCAAGGTATATGACGAGTTGAAACAGTTATTTATGTTTACAATTTCCGAGAAAGGTTTTTTCAGATTGGAAAATTGAAAATATGATTTGATTGCGCTTTTGATGTTCATCTACAAACCCCCCTTTCAAAACGGCAAAAATCCTGGATCGATCCGCCCCGGCCGTATAGGAAGGCACGACAAATGAAGCATAAGTCCAAGCAAGAGAAAATGAGGGACAGAGAGTGCATCTTGGGGGTCAAGCTGGGATATGTGAATCGTAGTTGGGCTATTTTTAGCATGCGGACGTAAAAGAAAACTTACTTCCGTTTCGGTTTGAGTGTCAACGTGGTCATATGTTTTGACTGTTTTGTCGATGAAACCAATTCAAAAATGAAGGAAAATGGTTTTTATTAAGCAGATACTTCGAAAAGGAAAGAGATATACTCAGATTAAAGTGACTCGCTGGGAGAAAATTCGAATTGAAAGACGACGGTTGTAATTTAATTCAATTTATTTGACAGATATCTGTCAGTTTATTTATGTAATCTCTCGTAGCACACAACAGACGTCCGTAAAGGACTATAAATTGCAGAGTTTTGAAGAAATTCCCATCGTTTTCGAAATAAATACAGTTTATTTTTAACGTTCGCCCTCCGCTGTTTGCCGCCTGAGCTTCTTTGAAATGGCTGTTGAAGTTCGGAGGGGGGTCGCGATAAAAGGCTGAAACTGAAACGGCGGAGAGCGGAAACGGAAACGGCGGAAAGAGCTGAAACGGCGGAAAGTGCGGAAAGTGGTAAAAAGCTGAAACGGCGGAAAGTGGTAAAAAGCTGAAACGGCGGAAACGGCGGAAAAGTGGTAAAAAGCTGAAACGGCGGAAAAGTGGTAAAAAGCTGAAACAAGAAACCATTATATATAATGGTCTCTTGGCTGAAACCTTTCCGGCCATAATTAATTTTCCAGTGGTGTCACAGATCTCCGCTCTTCGATACTAAGCGGATGCTGAATTTCGTTTCCTTAAAAGTTTGCAATTGGGGAACGTCATTTAAATACGACGAGTGGATACAGTTTAAATTCATGCTAAGCTATCACGCTTGATATCATGGAATAACATGTGGGCACGTACTTACCTCGAGAATGGTGAATACAACTCATTATCACTGCTTGAACTAATTTGGTCATCGTCTATCAAAATTACCTGTGGTAAAGGGCGTTTTTGATCCATCGTGCTTTCATGCCCGCTTGCATGTCATCGTAGCACTTGCAAAAGACAACGTAACTGACACGAGCTGGCACGAGTGTCATTGCAATTTGAGACTTTTCCTGGAATGTTCGGAACTATACATATTCGGTAGTATTCGCGACTATTCGGCACTATTCGTTTATATTCGTTTAACTTATTATTCGAGATTTGGATCTGACTATCAGTAAAAAGCGTGTTTCACTTGTGGGCCCTTCATCTGTGGAACAAGCTCCCTTCCTACGTTCCTAAGTCTAACTCTTGTAATGCGGTCGCATGCAAAGAGATTTTAAAATAATATGAGCAGTTTCACAATCAACGGACGTTCGACACACGCTGTCGATGAGAGTTACGCCCACTGCACGCCGCTACCCAAAAATGTCTGAGTGGCGTCTCTTGTTTGTATGAATAGGCTGTTCGACCATGAAAAGATAGCCAAAGTAGTAGGACATCACACTTTCGAGCAGTTTAATTTATTAATTTACAAACGTAGTCCCCCTCCCCTTTCCCCCCTCCTCTTTTTCCCCACTTTCCGCCGTTTCAGCTTTTTACCACTTTCCGCACTTTCCGCCGTTTCAGCTCTTTCCGCCGTTTCAGTTTCCGCTTTCCGCCGTTTCAGTTTCATCCTTTTATCGCGACCCGTTCGGAGGGTTGTTGCTCGTTCGAAATATGTCACAGGTCAATCAGAGCGCCGTCGTCTTCGCTTTCAGTATCAGGCTCAAATTCATCGAAAGAATTCAAATTTTCTCCCAGCGAGTCACTTTAATCTGAGTATATCTCTTTCCTTTTCGAAGTATCTGCTTAATAAAAACCATTTTCCTTCATTTTTGAATTGGTTTCATCGACAAAACAGTCAAAACATATGACCACGTTGACACTCAAACCGAAACGGAAGTAAGTTTTCTTTTACGTCCGCATGCTAAAAATAGCCCAACTACGATTCACATATCCCAAGGCCATGACTGGCAGATTCACTCTCTGTCCCTCATTTTCTCTTGGTCCAAGGACTCAGCAAAGACCAATACAACGTATATTTTTTTGGTGACAATATTTCGGCTAGCCAGACTAGCCTTCTTCAGGTACGTTATGGAGAAATCTCTCCATAACCTGAAGAAGGCTAGTCTGGCTAGCCGAAATATTGTCACCAAAAAATATACGTTGTATTGGTCTTTGCTGAGTCCTTGGACTACTTGCTTCCGTTTAACATTGTTTTTGACCATTTAGATCTATATATAAGATCCAACGTTTTCTGGCAGGATACTCGTACACGGCCGTTTGCTACTTCTCAAGAAGGCACGACAGCCGGGCATTTCACTTTGATTTGGCCTTGAATGTCTGATTTTTATAATTTTGAGGATAAGCTTCGGGTGTTTGGGAAGCTTGACCCTCATTTACGTTCATTTGCACTCGTTCTGTATCTCCTTCAGAAATTATATATTCTGACGAATAGGGTCTGGCCTCTAAGATAACGTGGGAGCGACGTTGAAAAGGAGAAGAGACTGGGACCGATGTTGCAGTGGATGTGGGAGGAACTAGCCTCGAGGCATGAATTAATGGCCTCTTTCCACTTCTTAAAGTCACAATTAATATTCCTTGAAAGGAGATAGTGAAATTATTTTCATGCAAATGCTTTCAAACCTAGCTTACAGAGTGTTTGTCAGGAGCCCATTACTGTCTTTGTCTAACTGGGGGAAATATATAAATGTAGGGAACTGCGAAAAGGTACGTAATAGTCCAATAAATCGATAACAATCAAAGGCACCCGTTGTCAATTCGTGAATTACTACCCCCGCCCCCAAAGTTGTGAGCCTGCGATGTACTTCAGCGGCTACGTAATGGCAGTTTTTACAACAATTGAGTGTAATATCGCAATCTGATTGGCTCTCAGCCATGATCAATAAGAGTACAGTACAGACAATGGAAATGACGTCACATTTACTCAAGTTTTCAGTGTAAAGTTTATATCAGTGTTGTTGTGAAAATCCATTTTTTTTCCTTTTCAAAATACTTTTGTCCGATAACAACAAGAAGAGCTAAAATAGTCTTGAAATCAAACGCGAGTTTCCTCCACATTGGTGTTGAAAACATTACGATACACCGAAACCTGATGGATTTTTGATAAAAAAGAACAAGAATGGTGAAAAAAGGCAAGAAAGTTGAGGATTCTGTTTTAGCAAATCGCATGCAGTTTTCAATTGTCTGTACTCTTATTGATCATAGAAATGACGTCATAAATGTTGTACTCTTATTGATCATAGAAATGACGTCATAAATGTTGTACTCTTATTGATCATAGAAATGACGTCATGAATGTTGTACTCTTATTGATCATAGAAATGACGTCATGAATGTTGTACTCTTATTGATCATAGAAATGACGTCATAAATGTTGTACTCTTATTGATCATAGAAATGATGTCATAAATGTTGTACTCTTATTGATCATAGAAATGACGTCATAAATGTTGTACTCTTATTGATCATAGAAATGACGTCATGAATGTTGTACTCTTATTGATCATAGAAATGACGTCATAAATGTTCAAAACTAAAGCGACCCCACAAGCTTTAGTTTTAAATACTTATCGTGTTTAAATAAAAAGTTTTGGATATTTTATGACGTCATTTGTGCATGCGATTCTTTTTTTACAACAACTATGATTTTTGAGCCAAATCAGTAAGCCAAAACTTATGGAGTATTTCAGTGAAAAATATCGAAATTCTGAAGAATAACTCAGCGCGCGCTCAATGGCGTGATGATGGCGTCAATAACGCGCTCAGGCTTCAACTAAAATTATATTCAAAAACACATTACAGCCGAGTGATCCCAAAATTGTCCAAATGTCCTGATCCGGCTATAACTCGTGGAATACATAATCCACGAGTTAAAAACGGAATCAGAATTTACATGATTCTAACTTTACTGGGTTCTCTGGTAGGTAAGGTTCTCTAGGTGCGTTAAGGCCGTTGTTTACATTATAATAAACAAAATGGTTGTCGAATCGCAATTTTAATAGGAGAAAGGCATGTACAGTCGGCCTTCGAACTAACTAAAAAAAAACACCTCACGCGCCTACACTAAGCGTTGTTAATTGTCCGCTGCAGCGCCCCCTTGTACCAACCCACGTCCAGTTTCATTTTCATTTTAAATGCTGCTGACGCTTCCAGCTATTTTCTATTATATTTCAAAGCGTAAGTAGTGTACATATAGCCGCTTGGCCAGGTTACTACTATACGACGTTTTCACTGGCCATTTCCAAATTTCCCAAGTTTTGTAAAGGATTTCGGAAAGTTTGAAAATCAATCAAGTGGACAGAGTAAGTCAATTTGCTTCTTCTCTTTTCTCTCCATTAATATTATTTATTTTATATGACATGCGTGTTGCATTGCATTGAACATCAATATGATAAAGCAGTTGTTCAGTCTTTAATATTCTTGGTGGCTCCAGGGATACACATTCCACACTCTCTTCCTCCAATATTGCTGTCTAACGGGTGTCCTACTCTTCATGCTTCGCCTGCAGTCCCAAATTGTAGCACAATTTCTTCTTTTTTGAAATAAAGCATTTCTCTAATAATAATAATAATAATAATAATAATAATAATAAGTAACAATAATGAGATAAGATAAGAAAGCAAGGTGGTAAAATTGGTGTTTTCTGGTTCCGTTTAGCTAGCGGGAATTTATGGGAAAGGGAAATAAAGTATTACCGGAAATAAAATCGTATTTGAAACTTTGATTAAAAAAAGATGAAAAAAGATGAATAAAGTTGAAATTGTTTCATATACATAGAATCAAACACTATCAATGGATTTGTATTTTATTTTATTTATTTTATTTTTATTTATTTATTTTTTTATTATTATTTTTATTATTATTTATTTATTTATTATTTATTTATTTATTATTATTATTATTATTATTATTATTATTATTTCTTTATTATTATTTTATTTATTTTTATTGTTTCATATACATAGAATCAAACACTATCAATGGAGTTGTTATCGTTGAATTTATTATATTCATCATCAGATTTAGACCCATTGACATGTGATGGGAAGGTTTTCCAAGCGAACAGAAGGAGTTGGATGTCCCTGGGCACAAATCAACGACTCATCAATTTAACGTAGGCTAGCAAGTCAGCAATGTCTCACTCAGGCTACTTAGATGTTGTTTTAAAGAAAGTTATATATCATGCGTATCAATTACTCCATTTTAGATGGCCAATTCCGAGTTTCCTGATCTCGAGTCTTGGTGTCAAAGTGTTTTTGTACGATCATCATATTTGAAAAAATATTATAATATTTCCTAGATAACTATGCACTTTGAAACATTTCTTGTCATAATTACTCCATTTTAGATGCATGGCTAATTCCGAGTTTCCTGATCTCGAGTCTAGGTGTCAAAGTGTTTTTGTACGATCACCATATTTCAAAAAAATATTATAATATTTCCTAGATAACTATGCACTTTGAAACATTTCTTCTCATAATTACTCCATTTTAGATGCATGGCTAATTCCGAATTTCCTGATCTCGAGTCTAGGTGCCATAGTGTTTTTGTACGATCATCAAATTTGAAAAAAATATTATAATATTTTCTAGATAACTATGCACTTTGAAACATTTCTTCTCATATTATCGAGTAAAATATTTGGCACAATTTATTTTCACTTTTATTCCGTAATCAATTCTAGGCATAAAAACGAAAACCGTCGAGATATTGGTAACTTTCACAAGAGAAAAAGTAATAATTTGATATCAATTCTTCATACGCCCTTCATTGTCAAGTAAGATAAGAAGTAACAATTCAGGCTCCCTAAATCTCATCTTCAACTTAAACCACTCCTGCAGCCGAGTGTTGTTTTGCACCAGTTTAATGCATTACTGACTTAACACGGCGATCGGCCTTTTTGAACGGGCTAAAGTGACTCCAAACCCTTCAGAACTTGTTAATACTGCATATCGGTAGTTTCTGAAGATTTCGTTCAGACAAAAAAACATGTTTTCGCGTACGAACACACACAAAACAAAACACACACAAAAAACCACACACAAAAGGCACACAAGAAAATGCGGGAAATTTCGGTTATCCATACCTGCGTGTTTCGTTTCCCTACAAATCTAGCACCTTTCGATGCCGAGTTGAAGAAAGCATCGGCCTCTGGACTATTAAATGCTATCGTCAACAAACTGAGTATCAACAGACTCTGTATCACCGTTTGTATTAACATGATAAAGACGGTCACCTAGTTGGTACCAGATCAAGTGAGACGGTTGTTACAAACGGCGTTCGTCCACGATGAAGGCCCGACGGTTTATATGCGCTTTACAGGACGAAGGCGGTTTATATGATTACCCTATAGGCTTGATAACAACAAGTACTTGAGATGATAGGTTATTTGCTATGCGGTCAGGGCGGCATATGGAACAAAAAGAACAGAAAGGTCACACGTCGAACGGCTTCAAATATTTATAGCCATTTCTTCGCAATCCATCATATCACCCACAAAATCGCGATTTCATCACTGATAGATGGCTTCATATAGACTTGTGGACGAACGTCCAGGATTACATGATTAAGGATCATAATTACCACTAATGGCGTCGGCGATGACGCTATGTAAAGAGGCTAATCTATTGTTTGATAGAGTCATGGTTAGGGATGCCATTTATGTAGTTATCATCTACTTCATTGCGCACCATAAACAACCTGATAAAAACACTCTACTTTATCCTTTTGTGTGATTTCAATTACCCTCTCGAGTTTATCGATAATCGGATTTTCGACAAATCTCATCCGACTATTCTTCTTTGATTTTCTGTCCATGAAAATATAAAACAGGTGGAAAACGGAACACATTTTAAAATCTAAATTGCCTTATCTTTACTCGGGGTTTTTGCGCCTTTATTCCACGGACTGTGTGTAAGGTGTACTGATCATGACTCTACTCAATGTCTTACTCTCACTCGCAAAGCCGCTATATGAATTAGCAAGGCAACGCCAAAATTGACGCATTCAAGTGTTCTAACTATGCTAAAAAGGTCTGAAAGGGTTTTACAGTTTTTAGAGACGGCGCATTTTGTGTTTAAGATCAAAGTCAATCTGAAACTGTCCATTATCATGCTTCATGAGTATAAACACTGGAGAATCGCTCTGGATGATTAAAACATATTGAACGTTCCAATTTCCTCGTGTAATGCAAATGGCCCAGAAACATTTTTAAAGTTCCAATTTACTTTGGACATATGTACTTTGATTTAATTATAACAATTTAAAGTTCCGGTCTAGAAAGTACGGATTTTTTTCAGTGCTTTCCAAGTCTAGACAAAGGAGAGAAATAATTTGGGGAGTTAATCATCCTTCCTTATAGGCGGCAGGTGAATCACGAAGGACGCAGCTGAGTCGAAGACATGTAAAGCGGTCCATGTCTGACCACAGCCAACCAGATCGAAGACATCGAAAAGGCAACTCTAGTTGTCTCGGTTACTCGCTCACTCACTTCCCAATTCTCTGACCCTGACACATTGCGAGGGAATTGATGATCGAAACAGTTGGTAATCAATGAGGGTTTATCATGTAATTTCAAAACTCATAGGACAAAAAATGAGTATCATAGCTGGAAAGAGCTCGTTGAAATTAGTAAAAATGTGAAGTTTGGAAAGATCGCTTCACAAATTGCGAAGATATGCCTACCAACAAAGGTTTTCATACAAAATTTCGGTTTTTAAAAATTCACATCTTCGCAATTTGTGAAGCAATCTTTTCCAAACTTCACATTTTTACTAATTTCAACGAGCTCTTTCCAGCTATGATAATATTTTTTTTGTCCTATGTCTCCTATGAGTTTTGAAATTACATGATAAACCCTCATTATTACTGACCAACGTCGGTCAATACAACGCAGCACGTCAGTAGAGCGTATTCAAAAATGATCTACATTAGATTGAACTTAGAATTGCAGATGATCGACTGCAATAAAACCAATAAAGCTCATAATTTCGGCCTCACGGAGTATAGATAGTTATGTATAGGAAATTATAATGTAACGCTAGAAGTATGTATGAAATGTGCTCAACTTGATCTTATTTCATTACACGTGATCTCATGGGTGGTTGTGTGGTTATGCTTCTGCCTCACTGTGGTGATTGGTTAAAGTTCTGGACCGGGCGCGCGCTTCATGTCAGTTCAGTTCTCGACTCTCCCTTGCATCGAGGGTTTTTACTCCGGGTACTCCGGGTTTTCCTCATTGTGCTCAGCTGGGTGAGCGGAGAGGAACGGATCAGGGAGGAGGGAGAAATGGCTAAAACTATAGAGCGAGGAGGGAGAAATGGCTAAACATATCAGTAGGAGGGAGGAGGGAGAAAAATGGCCTAAAAATATAGATGGAGAAGAAAAATGGCCTAAAAATTAGTCCGCTTAATAGGGGTGTACGCTTAATATAGGATTTCCTCTCAATAGAGGTTGTCCGTTTAATTCAGATTTTACTGAACATAGAACCGACAGACCATCGTTTCTATGAGATACGACGTTATTGTTATGGGTAAAGAACTGTATTTAGTGCTATACAAGTTTAGTGAAGTCTATACACGTCACCAATTAGACTGAAAGTTTATATATGTTCCTTGCTGATACAGATATAAGAGTGGGATGGCAAATATCATATATCATCGTCGGTTATCATCATCATCATTCAGAATCCGAAAGGGACTGGACACATGCAAATCACTAGTAACAACTGACAATATTTTAGTGAGATATCCCCAGCCGTGGTGGTGTCGGTGAGCCCGCGATACCGGCTCCCTCAGTGAGCGGAGCCCTGGGAAGAGACAACACCCTAACGGGTTTCTTTTAAACAACTGCACGTCAACGAACGTGTTGCTACATTAGGGAGTCTAGTTTGGATACATTTGTATGCGAATGTCTCAATCTCTGCCGTTTTTTCAACACGTTCCCAAATCCCTGGGGTGGAGGGGTTTACGATCGATGTCCAAATCTCTGGGGGATTTTAAGGAACGATCGCGTTACCTTGTGCATGGGAGTCTACTTTTCATACATACATGCGAATATCTTACTCCCTGCGTTTTTTACAACACGTTTTCAATCCAGTCTGCATTTTTTTTTACGATACATGTCCAAATCTCTGGGGGATTTTAAGGAACGATCGCGTTACCTTGTGGAAGTCTACTTTTCATACATACATGCAAATATCTTACTCCCTTCGCTTTTTACAACACGTTTCCAATCTCTGCATTTTTTTTACGATACATGTTCAAATCTCTGGTTTTTTTTTACTATACATGTCCAAACCTTTACGTTTTTTAAGTATCGAACGTGCCGTATGATACATATCTACTTTTGATACATACATGTGAATATCTTAATCTCTGTGGTTTAACCACACGTGTCCCAATCTTTGCGGTTTTTACGACAAATCCAAACCTACATATTTTTGAAAGGATCGGACATGCAATCTAGTGGGAGCCGCCTTTATTTAATTAGAAAATGAGAAACCTCGCGTCTCATGCCGACCACACGACCGTCATAAGCAAAACGTCTTTAAACACGATTAACGTGAGCCACGAAGGTTACTACTTGGTGATTAATCTTTCTATGTTGAAATGAATGGATTCCTTTCTAGGGTTATTTTATTAATATAAAGACATTCTTCAAATTGATACGCTAATAATTGCGACATTCACGATCGACACAGAAATATCGTCCTCATCGAAAAAAACTGACAGCTGTTAATTATACTTTCACAATGAATCGCATGTCAAAAACGTAAGACGTGCATGCAATATTCACTGTATAAACACGCACACTCTTGGAATCTTGGAAATTCTGGCTCTGGAAATGGATTTTGGACATTGACAATTTCCAAGATTTTGGACATTTCCAATGGATCAGTTCCAAGGTTTTGGACATTTTCAATGGATTTCCTTGGATTTGGACATTTCCAATATTTCCAAGGTTTTGGACATTTCCAATGGATTTCCTTGGTTTTGGACATTTCCAATGGATTTCCTAATTGGTTTTGGACATTTCCAATGGATTTCCAAGGTTTTGGAAATTTCCAATGAATTTCCTTGGTTTTGGAAATTTCCTATGGATTTCCAAGGTTTTGGACATTTCCAATGAATTTCCAAGGTTAACATGGACATTTCCAATGAATTTCCAAGGAGTTTTGGACATTTCCAATGAATTTCCAAGGTTTTGGACATTTCTAATGGATTTCCAAGGTTTTGGACATTTCCAATGGATTTCCAAGGTTTTGGATCGATTTCGAATGAATTTCCAAGGTTTTGGACATTTCCAATGGATTTCCAAGGTTTTGGACATTTCCAATGGATTTCCAAGGTTTTGGATCGATTTCGAATGAATTTCCAAGGTTTTGGACATTTCCAATGGATTTCCAAGGTTTTGGACATTTCCAATGGATTTTAAAGATTGTGGACCGATTTCGAATGAATTTTCAAGGTTTTAGACATTTACAATGAGTTTCCAAGATTTTGGATCGATTTCCAATGAATTTCCAAGGTTTTGGACCGATTTCCAATGAATTTCCAAATGAATTTCCAAGGTTTTGGACATTTTCAATGAATTTCCAAGATTTTGGACCGATTTTCAATGGATTTCCCAGGTTTTGGACATTTCCAATGGATTTCCAAGGTTTCAGTTTGGACATTTCCAATGAAATTCGAAGGAAAATGTTTTTCATAGACCACAGTGTTGTTTGCTGATCTGAATATTGTGTACGCAATGCATCATGGAATTGGACACAGGCCCCTCGCCTCCTTACGTCCCAGGTCAGTTGGATAGTATTCGTTTTTGATAAAAATCGTTGTTGTGTAGATGACACATGAAGAGGTAGAACAATTGTTGCGGGTTTTCAAAGAGCATCTGAGTATGCGCCAAATTAAACGAGGTGTTTTAATTTATGGTACATTGGCAAGCTGTATTCTTGAACACGTCAGAAGGCTTTTAAGCAAAAATAATAAAGAATAACTCAGTGCCAGTTGATGGTAATTGATCGATCGTGAGAGCAGTTGCTGGTATTGGAAAAGCATCGAGATGTTTAATGCGTATGAATCACAAGTGCACACTTTATAACAACAAGACGCTCCATGAGCGTATACTCGGGCATTATTAAAAAGGATAATGCAGTAGCCGAAATGATATGCCTGTAGGCTTACAACCAAACAAACCAAGACGCGTCCCGTAGCTAGACAAAGTCTCAGACAAGTGATCGAATTTCGTAGTGACCTCAACACAACAAGATATGTGCAGGCCGACGTTATCAGGACCATCTAAGCATGAATATACGTCCCAAGTACGATTCGCAGATACAAATGATCTCTATCTCTGTTTTACGAGTTCTTAGAAGCCACAGACATCGGTATTGGACATCGGTTAGAAATACACTTTCAGACAGAAATGCAAGGCCAAATAACATTCAGTCTCTATAGGGATTTGCTTAATTAACTTGAAGCAGTATTATTGAAAACAACTCGACTGGCTCGACTGTTTGACTTCTGTAGGTTTCTGTCGATTAGATGTATTTTTACGTCGCTGGTCGTAAGTTTAAATACAAGGATATAACTGTACACGTACGTACTATTACAATTAGCAACAAACATGGCATAGCGAGATCATGATAGTTTTTGAGTTCATTTGATTTGCTTTTGAGTTCATTTTTTGATGAGTTCGTGGAACTTGTATGTGAAATGAGCGTGTTTAAAAAGAAGTGATAATAATAATAATTTAATTCTTGAAAAAGCGCATTACATATAAATCTCAATGCTCTTTACAAGTGAGTAAGAAAATATAGAAAAAATAAAAAATAAAAATATATATAGAAAACATATATAGAAGAATATAGACAAATATAGAAATTATCGGGACTCGTCAAAGGAGTGAGGTGACTAGTATAAATTATGTAAGTGGTTCGTTCTGTTCAAACAAAAAAGATCGATGGCTTGCCTTCGATACAACCCCGGGCCCATACAACATCATTTCCCTTCTGCATATTAAACACAACTGCTTCTCTCTCGATACAGCACGAGCTTCTACACAGCACTTCTAGTCGGTAGTCGTGGAACGATGAGTTAGCACTTCTATTAACGATGACCCAGCACTTCTAGTCTTCGAACCTAGAGCGAACAATGCTTCGAATTTAGATTGATATACGCTCGGAAACTATTTGACCCGTTTGAGCATAGAATTACTTCATTAGGCGTTCGGATATCATCACCCCCGTTTATACCCAGAAATCAGAGACATGCCTGGTTGCGCAGCTCATTATTCATAAGCTTTTCGGACATTTGCATATCAACGAGAAATAGTAGAAATGTATGGCAAAACTTGGAAAATCACAAATATCTGAAGAACTAAACTTCGGATGCAAACTCTCGATAGCTAATTCACAAGTTTAATGTTTTGGGTGCTCGAATCGAGTACACTTTTTACAAACAAGCGAAATTAAAGTATGACAAAATTGATTTCAAAAATCGCTCTCTCATCAACATCATACCTCTGTCTGTTACTGTAAAAGGCCGCCAAATTGAGTAAATTCCTAAAAGTTGGAGTCCGGTAGCAGCTTCGTCGAGCGTGCTACACACTTTCCCGATAGCCAGTTCGAAAGGACATCATCTAAACTCACAGAATATTACACTTGTTTGGCCATAAATTCCACTTCTAATATGGCAAAATCCAGCCAAAGATAAGCTAAATTCCACTTTCGCCGCTACAGAAGCATACTGAGTAAATCTATTGTTTTCACCGTTGTTTTTCACTCGATAAACGCTTCTTTCAAGCTTATTTGGATCGCCATGTTTACATAAGTAGACTGGCCTGTTAGATTACACAGGAAATCCTGAGATAGTAAGCTGAGTTAGCTAAAAAAGCGAGAATAGGAGAGAGATAGGAGTGGAGGGGGTTCAACTTTGGGCTTCCTGTGGTAAATACAATTTTTGTATCTTTTTGCTAAATTTGTAATTATTTTAAAATGTAGAGGCTGTATAATCAAGATCGCTTCACACTATTAGTTTGTGATTCAGATTTCACATAGTTTACATGAATTTGAGCATAATCTTTTGATTCTGGGTAACTCCGCTGACACAAATAATCGTAGACGCAAAAGTGTCTCTGATTTCCGTGGCAATGAGTCAGCCAATCGAAACCCTGAAACAGACATCCCTGACCGATACGATCACATTCTTCGCATTCTGTGGCCTACGAAAAATAAGAAGAAAGCCCATTTTATAACTCGGGCTTCCTCCGGAAGTGTCCGAGTAATAACAAAACTAGACGCTCCACATAGCGCGCACTCGATGGGCTGAAACAAGTTACCGTAAAATGTTGCCTTGTAAACTGACATAGAAGAACCGTGAGTTACATTATGGTTCTGAGTCTTATATCATGTAGTCTTGTAAACAGACAGTGGTAAACTACAAGTATACAATGATAAATATATTTACTAGAGTGCAAATTAGAAAAGCTTGAAAACTAAATAACTAATTAGTACTAAATAGCACTAATGAAACAATAGAAAACAATAGAAATAGCACTATTTAGTACTATTTAAAGTTAGTACTATTTCACGCTTTCCTAAATAGCACTCTAGGCTTGTGTCTGTAATTTATTGTATTCCATTTAATTTACTTAATGACATAAATAAATAAATAAATAAGCTTAGCAATGCTTTCTTTGTTTACAAACCCGTTCTTTCTTCGATTTACGTAAGAGATAATTCTCACCATGACTTCCATATTCGTTGATATGACTGGTGCGTTTTTTACCGGAATACGATCATCAGGAAGAAGGCTTTCAGCTTTCTGACAGACGTTTCAGCGTTCGTACTGGTAATCTCTAGCACTTACATACAACAAGACTACAGTTACAGAGCTGTATAATAAATACACTTTGTATACAATGAGACTTAGACTTGGCAGCATTCATGGCTTTACAACGGCAACTTACACAATATTTCCGGCAACAAGTTCTCAAAGCATGTGCTCGACCGAAGACCAATCGAGCGTGCAAGGACAAGCGTATACGTAAGCATATTTACATTCGCTCTCATTCGCACTGCATTCGGCTTGTTCGTCGCGTCGTCGGAGTCATTGAGCCATCAAGTGGTGTTGCGAACAAACGACAGCTTTGTAACCTTTCCTTACGACGACGACGAAGAAAAGAGCCCATTTTATAACTCGATCGGGCTACGCCCATCGAGTAAAAACTATCCCTAAAGTTGCGACAAATTGGAGCACCTATGACTACTTGTAAGTCATTTGTTTTTTTAAAGCAAACCAAAGTTAACATGGTACATGTATCACACGCTGTTAGTGCGGGAGGCCGTGGTTTGCATGATCCTAGGCTGGAGATCACCACCCGTTAAACTGACAAATGAGAGAATGATATATGCTGCCTGATATATTTCATTACCACGTGAATTAGTTTTTCACCTGGGCCTTATCAACACCTCGTCCGGCTCTCTTCCCCACAACTGGGTCTTCAGTTTGGCCCAGTAGTTGTAACATGTCAGGTTAATGCGTGCGCCGCGCGTGGGTCAGTTACGATCACGTGCGCAGTCGGTGCAAGTAGTTCCTATCAAGTGCTATTAAGATTATCGCAAGATCGAGTATCATCGCAGGCCTTAATAAAAACGATAGGTCCTACTGGGTTATTGATATCATGAAATCATCAATTATTTACTATGTTCGCAAAATTAAAAGCAATACTACCGAACTAAGTCTATACACGAATGTCAGTCATAGATTGAAGCATTTGTAATAATTCTGAAGAATGATTTACAGTTAACTAGGCAATAATACTCAAGTCCTACTACGGCCAACGTTCTATCTATTATCAAGGTAACGTGCTGGTGTGATCGCAGTCGATTTCCAGCCGATTGTTTACCGATTATTATTATTATTATTACTCATTATTATGATTTTCAAATTTTAATCCATTTTTTTATTTTTTCATTTATTTTTCAAAAGAAAACAAACGTGCTGGTGTGATCGCAGTCGATTTACAGCCGATTGTTTACCGATTACTATTATTATTATTACTTATTATTATGATTTTCAAATTTTAATCAATTTTTTATTTTTCATTTATTTTTCAAAAGAAAAAACGTTTCTCAGTTTTAACACAAAAGTAGCAGACAAGTCAAATTCTATCAACAAGAAACATTGAAAACAGGAAATTAAAACTGAGTAGAGAAATTGAATGGCTAAAACTGCACCTGTCAAACATCTGAATTAATGATGAATTCCCAGTTGTAATACAAATATATCTGAGGAGAAATTTGTCGGACTTAATTATTATTTTTCGGACTTTGTGCTTTGCGTGGGGCATTAAACTTGTGTTAGAACAGATTGGTGATCGAAGCTGCACCAGGAAGCAGGTCTTAGTCAAATAACAACAACTTTATTCCTTTAAAAGATACACCTATATTTCAAAAGAATGATGTAATGGATGATCTGAGACCGATATGAATTGTGGGTACCATCTGAGTATTTGCAACACTGATGGACCATTGATGAATGGTATGCAGGCTTCATGAACATTCCCCTAATTAATAAAAAATACATAGTCCTTTGCATTAGAAACGTAATCGTATAAAACTGGAAATTTCAGAAAAAAGAAGGTGTGGCTTGCATGATTCTAATTGTTCAGAATCAACTCTTGTAAATTCAAAATCGTCATCACGACAATATGTCCCACAATTCATCTTGGTCTCAAATCGTCTATTTCAGACTGTTCCAGTGCCAGCATTTTTGGACTGGTGCATGTGCAATATGTACAAGAGTCAAATGCTGTGGAGTTCACAAACGCGCCGTGTAAACGTTTTTGTGTCAGTTCAGTTCTAAGCATCGATAAAAGTAGATGGATTTCTCGACGACTCGGAAACGTTGTTGGAGAAGAACTAGTACATCTGTAACTATTTATTTGGATAACAACTGACCTATTTCGATCGATGACACGAGTATTAGAGTTCTTTGGGCTCTATTAACATGGCCTTACCGTCATGGCTATTTTAGATAGGGCTAATTGGCCATAATATAGACCACAAAGGCATCCCAGTGAGTCTAAAGGTAATTCATTACAGTTCCGAGTATAGATAATGTCTATTATAATAACCTTAAAATAATTGACGTGAATAGTGTCCTGACATGTAGTTGAAGACGACGTGTGAGTACTAATTTAGGATGCTTTGACAGAGCAATTAAAGGACGAATTTTAAAGTCTGATGTGGCTTCATGAGTCCATCCATCTTTTTCGTGAACTGCATGGGAGTTGAAATGAAAACCTGATCTTTATTATCGTTGCTTCAGAAGCCAACAGCAAACGATATAATACTATGAGTAGGTTAACTTGTTACCACAAGATGCTATCTTATCGGAACATCTTCAGAGAGAAAAAACCCTACACTATATTACTGTCTCACCAAGAGTGCCGGTGAAGAACCCTTTCCAAGATAGATTCAAATCTCTATCTCTCGTCAAAGAAACCTGATTCAGCCGAGAAGCATTTTTACCGTGGTTTGTCAAAGTTTTTGCTCTCAGCCCTAATTCTGTACTAAGCATTTTATCGACAAGAATGATGACATTCAAGTTATATTCAATTATCTAGGTTTTTGTGGTTAGCTTAATACCGTCATTTGGTATCTATGACTAATAAAGACGACATTGTGTGATGCTAATCAATGTCATGGAGCGTGTATATAAGAATGAACGAAGTTAATATATCCCCACAGTAAGCTAGATATACCCATTACGACAAAGCACATTGCGATCGACGTCTTCCAGAAAACCTTCATCAAAGATGTTCCAGCTAAAACTGACGCTCTGGTTTGCTTTAATAATGCTGATGACGTTTCCAGATTGTAGCCATTCCCTGGTATCTGGCGTGACGACAGCCTTACATAGGCCCAAATCCGGAAGACGAAGCTTCTCTGAATGCCAGGTATAACTGAATTCCACCACTAGAACAGAACAAAAATTGATCCAAATTCATGATGAATTCCGGAGTTTGATAGTCATATAGTATCGAGTATGCGGCGACACTAAGCCTTTTGAATAACTTTTGTATAACTGAATTCCACCACTAGAACAGAACAAAAATTGATCCAAATTCATGATGAATTCCGGAGTTTGATAGTCATATAGTATCGAGTATGCGGCGACACTAAGCCTTTTGAATAACTTTTGTATAACTGAATTCCACCACTAGAACAGAACAAAAATTGATCCAAATTCATAATGAATTCCGGAGTTTGATAGTCATATAGTATCGAGTATGCGAAACTAAGTTACGGACCGCCATGCCTGCGTTTCTCGAAAGAAGTCACCGCTCGCAAAGCTCAGAAAGAACTTGTAGAAATCGAAAGCAAATTTATAATCTTTGAAGTCCATAAACTGCATGTTCGAGTCTGTGAGTACGCTCGAAACGTTTGAATCAAGGTTTTTTTCTGAGTTTTAGGGTGACTTTTCGGGTTCGGGTCCTTCGACAAAAGCCAAGTCAGGCCCTTGCATTTCACTAAAAATATCTCATTTTAAATCCAGTGACGTCAGTGTTTTTCGAATTTCAAAATCCTCACTTTGGAAAGCGCGTGTTCGAAATGTTCTGTTTTCGATAATCGTACATGATTTCATCATCTAATTTACGTGTGAGGAGAAAATACAGGATTCAATTCTATCTTGTTCAATTTCCAACGCAAAGGAACAAAATTAAATGCATACTACAACGTTTATCTTGTTTCTCAAGAATTATGCGCACATCTAAAGCTTATACGACGTGTATTTGAGTTTATAACGCCTATCAAAAAACACTTTAGTGTGATGTCCCAATGACACGATGTTCCATCAATACTAGATGAGCAATTTTATATCCTCATTTTAAACCCGTTATTAAAAATAAAAACTTCCCTTTTATATTAGATTTTCAGTCGTTTTTCGTTAAGTTTGTTCATCATTCATTAAGACTTTTTGATGAGAATTATTCTCTCTCAATAAAGCGTCCATTAAAAATGTCAATATTGATTTAAAAAAACTTTCCGTTTTTTTTTAGAAAATAATTTAAGAATGCGGATTAAATTTGTGATGCGCATTTGTGGGACTAGATTCTGTCTAAAAAGCCAGTACGGAAATGTTTGGATATCTTGCATTCCATTGGGTTTATAACTGGCAAGACAGTTGTCCCCTCTAATTAATGCCAGAAAGCCAGTAAAATGTATGCGTCTCTTGCATTCAATTGGATAGATGGATATCGATTGAATGATTGATGAATAATGGATAGATGGATATATGAGTGGATAGATGGATATCGATTGATTGATTGATGTAATGTAATAATGTAATAACCTTTATTTAATCCCAGGTTAATCCCTTCAGTATCCCGAAGGACACTGTTGTCACTGGGAGCCCTGGCAAACATAAATTGATGATTGATTGATTGTTTCTTTTAAACAGCTAGTCCAATCAACCATCTGCGAAGCAGCGAGGAGGATCGGATGTTATGAAAACTCAAAGGACAAGAGAAATACCTTTTCAGATGCATAAGAACGACCGAAAATACGATAAACATAAAGATCACCACCACAGGGTCTACCGATAAATATCCAATGAATCAGTAAATAAATGTGTAATGATATCAGTTGCTTATAAAAAGAATGAATAAATGAGCCTTTGGATTTTAGTATACTAATATAATACTTTAGCGGTTATGTAAGACTTGTGGGATTCGCCTTGAAGACAGGGTGAGCATGCGCACACTTAGGTTACACTTAGGTTAGCGGTTATGTAAGACTTGTGCACATGTCAGTTACACTTAGGTTAGCGGTTATGTAAGACTGGTGGGATTTGCCTTGAAGACAGGGTGAGCATGCGCACACTTAGGTTACACTTAGGTTAGCGGTTATGTAAGACTTGTGGGATATGCCTTGAAGACAGGGTGAGCATGCGCACACTTAGGTTACACTTAGGTTAGCGGTTATGTAAGACTGGTGGGATTTGCCTTGAAGACAGAGTGAGCATGCGCACACTTAGGTTACACTTAGGTTAGCGGTTATGTAAGACTGGTGGGATTTGCCTTGAAGACAGAGTGAGCATGCGCACACTTAGGTTACACTTAGGTTAGCGGTTATGTAAGACTGGTGGGATTTGCCTTGAAGACAGAGTGAGCATGCGCACACTTAGGTTTACACTTAGGTTAGCGGTTATGTAAGACTGGTGGGATTTGCCTTGAAGACAGAGTGAGCTTGCGCACACTTAGGTTACAAAAACCATCATAACAGGGTCTTAATATTTACTTTAGCACTAAATAATAATAATAATTATTATAATTAAGCTCATATACGTCTTGTCTTTTATTGGCCGAGAAAAACTGGACACACTTGTGACGTCACTCATGACAAGCCATCCATAGATAATTGATTGATAAAGGAGAATTAGGTAATCGGACTCTATTGTTGTTGGGCGGGTAAATGAATAAGTGATAAATAATGTGGGGTGGAATTGTGAAAAAAAGGGAGAGGATCTTCATTGGGACTGTAGAATATGAGCTCATATGATCACTGAAGCATGAATTTAGAGGTAGGGTTGGTAAATGTATTTTCCGCTGGTATGTAGAGTTAGATAAACAGTTATATGATTCCATTGTTAGGCGCTCAATTCCAGCGAGCGGGGGCGGAGTCTCCAGAGTATATAAGGTGTAGCAGAACAAGTGTCCTGCTCTCACGCTCGCGGACCCGATTGTGTATTCATGTTTAGAGAGTCTTTTGTCATGACTGATACTCGAGCAAGAAGGTCACAGTCCTCTTGAAATAGTTACCAAAAGGAGCAGGAATGCAGCCCGAAGACGCAGCGAGGAACAGCCAAGCAACCCTATCTCATCAGACGATGTCTACGGGCTCATTAACTCATTAAGGACTACCTTGAAGAAAAGCTTGAAGAAAAAGGCAAACAACTAGAGGGGAATTCGAAGTCTAATCTAGACAACCAGTTATCCCAAACGAAGTACAGTCAAGGAGAAGCTCGCAAACGATGGAAAGCCCTTGATAAAGAAGAGACAGAAGCTGATACGAATTGCAGCTATAAGTCTAAAGACGGATGGAAGGTACGGTAGATGAGTATATATCGGATGAATTAGTCTCCAACTCCGAAAAAAGCCACAGGAAAGCCAAGGAAACCGTGACTCGCAAGAAAAGGTCCAACAGATAACCTCAGAGGCCTAATCGAAGTCAATAAATTTAAGTCGACACAAGGCGACACAGAGCAGCGTCATGTTTCGCGGTAAGGTAGACCATGCAAGGTCCAGTTTAGAACGTATTGCTCCTATGTCTCATTCGCTTTTACTTTGTGATTCTCACTGATTATTGGGTCCGCAGCGAACCAACCATACTTCGTAGTCTGTCTTATTCTCGTAATTTAAGGGGTAAATAATTTACGTTCGTTTGAACGAAGTGAATTAGAACGTAAATGTATTTTCCGCTGGTATGTAGAGTTAGATAAACAGTTATATGATTCCATTGTTAGGCGCTCAATTCCAGCGAGCGGGGGCGGAGTCTCCAGAGTATATAAGGTGTAGCAGAACAAGTGTCCTGCTCTCACGCTCGCGGACCCGATTGTGTATTCATGTTTAATTCCCACCCGCCCGCCCCCATAATTAGCACTATTTATGTTTTAATAAAATAGATTTTCTATTTTTCGCCTGATACTGCATTCCCTTTTACAGGTTATAGAGAATCTAACATGGAAAACATCAGGTGCTACCGTTGTCAACGAATGGGTCATCACTGGGCTAAGGACTGTCGATCCAGCTGGAAAACCCCAAGCTCACAAGCCGCTAATCGATTCCCGCTTCCAAGCGGCTACACGTATAATTCACCTTCAAGAGCTGCATCAACCAGCAATGCCAAGTAATGAAGAACTAGAGGATGTAGAGCCTCGTACACAGGTATAATTTTTTAGAGGATCAGTACGAATTGGAATCAAAACATGCTACCTGCCCCAAGTTAAAGGGAACTTAAAAAAGCATTTGAAATTTTGGGAAGAAATCGGAACATCAAAGTTTATTTTGGATGTGATAGATAGTGGTTGTCGAGTCACCAAGTCCCATGCGACTTAAGAATAACAAATCATCTAATTTACATCAATATAATCGTTGACGAAGACATCGTGCAATCCTACTGAGTTAAGGAAAGTTTTGAGCCGCCATTAATAGTTACTCCGGTGTCTGTGCAGCCAAACGGCAAAAAGAGGCTAATTCTAGATCTAAGGTACGTCAACAAATGTGTACAGAAGTTACGCATCAAATACGAAGACTGGAAGGTCGTTATGTACTACTTCACGTTAGAAGGCTACATGCTATAGCTTGATTTGAAGAGCGATTATCACCACATAGAATTAGCGGAGCACCACCAATTCCTGGAAGTCTGGCGCGACTCAGGAGACAAAATATTACGTCTTTACCGTATTACCATTTGGTTTGTCAACCGCTTCGCATATATTTACTAAGGCACTGTAGCCACTCGTTAAGCATCGGAGATATCTAGGGATATGTTTAGCGTTGTTTTTAGACGACGGCTGGTTTATTGATAAGGATTATAATTCGTCTAGTACCCTAGCCAAAATAATTAAGAAAGATCTGGAAAGTGCGAGTTTCGCGACAAACGGCGAAAAATTAGCTTGGGATCCCTGCCATAATCACTTGGTTAGGTCTAGTTTGGGACAGCTCCCAAGGTATAATTATCGGGATAACACCAAGAAGAGTTGAAAAAATACTAAACACTATGGATAGTTTCAGAGAGTGCAAGTTTGTGGTTACTACCATATAGGGTTAGCCTCCTTCACCGGTCAGATCATTTCTACTAGCCCAGTATTAAGAAAAATTACTCGTACTCTGACTAAATACGGCTGTATTCTATTACTGAATCGTATGCGCCGAGCATTGGGACTCCGTCATGCAGCTTGCACATTATTGTATCGAAGACGTTAATTTCTGGCAGAATAACTTATTAAGTTCAATCAAGGGTAGGCTTCTATTCTCTTTCGCTTCGCTCAGCAGAGTAGAAAACGTTTCATATTTAAGTGATTACGACAACACAAGTTGGAGGGTAGGCGCCATCCAACAAATCAGTGTTTATTAGTGTAAAATGTATAAGATAACAGTGTACAGCGTAGAGAGTTGATAGACCAATAACTGGTTACAAGTTAAAGAATCGATGAGTTAACGAAGGCCGTTTTAAGAGGAGACGTTTTACGAACGCACGTATCAGTTGAGCGCCAAAAACCCAATAGCATGGCCATGAGGATACGTTTTGTACAAGGCTAAAACTGCTTTAGCAAAGAGTTCAAGTTATTTGTGATGGTTTTTGAAAGGCAAAAGTGAAATTAGAGTGTTAATCCAAAGTGAACATTTGATTTGATCATAACTGTCCACATGGGCTAGATCTGTATATTTACTATTGTTGCTGATGTTTTCCCCAGAATTACCCAGTCAAATTTGAAACAGAAAGCAGGAAATGGACATGGCTTTGTACAACACTAAAACAGCTTTTAGTCAGACAATTTATTTTGGTGTTAATAGTTTGTGCTTGGTTAAAATAAAATTAGAGTGTTACCAAAGCGAAAATCGAAAGTCAAACTGTTCAAAAGCCCTCGACCCATCCTGGCCGGATCGCACGTAAAATGGTTTCGGACAACCAAGCGGCAGAAAAGATCGTAGAGATCGGAATTATGAAACCAGATTTACACATACTAGCTATCGAAATATTTCAATTACAATATCAAATACAATCAACTCTCAACGTTATGTCAAAGGTCACGTGGTCGAAGAAGGTAGAACTGTGCTAGAGAATGGAAGAAATTATAATTCCCTATACTGGGATCCGAAAGAGTTTACGGACATATCATGGCATTTAGCCTGTGATTTTACCGCTATAAGTAACTCTAGAGTTCTGGTCAAACATCAGGCAAAAATAAATTGAGTGTTAGCGGAACAGTGTTTACGAATTTAAGGTAATCAAAAGCGGGACACGAGCTCAAAAGCGCTTATGAAAAGCGGCGTTGGCCATGCTACAAGGAAAAGTATGCATAGACAAAAGTTACTGTTTCTCTAATTGTGTAATCGTTGAGCTATTAGAAGGGAGTGAGTAATAGAAGTCGGGACACACCGACGGCACTGGCTGGTGGTTAGATTTCTATAAAAGTACGCAACGGAAGTTGGCACTGGCCATGAAAAACACGAAAGGCACTGGCCGGAGCGAGTGGTAGAAGTCTGCACAGGCACATTAATGTAAACGAAATACACACCGACGGCGCTGGCTGGCGGTTCGATTTGATATAGAAGTAAGGGAAGTTGGCACTGGCCAAGAAAAACACCAACGGCACTAACCGGTGTGTATGCATCACAAAATAGCCAATCGATGGCGCTGGCCACGATTTAACTGTATAATGAGAGGCAGCCTCTTAGCGATGTATTTAATATAGTATATTCTGTTCTTATTTTCACAGACACTGCGTCAAATGTGAAAAAGTTGAAAGACAAATCATTGGCGTTTTTCCAGTGTTTCCCATGAGTGTACGAGAACGCCTCTATGAGACCTAACGATATAAGATATTCTGTTTATGTATTTACAGGCCATTTACTCAAGTCCAACTTGGACTAATTTACCGGAACATCTTAGACCAAACGTCCATATGATACTATAAGTACTATGTTAAAGTCAAGAGTTCAGAGCACAACCCAAAAATATGTTAATGAGATCGAGAAGTTGTTCGTGTGGTGTAAGAGAAAGCAAGTGAAAGTGATGGTGCCGTTTCCAAGCTCTGGCTTAAGTAACCATCTAAATGTTTTGAGAATATATACACAACAGTGACGTTCTTAGTAAAAATCCGTAATTCAGTCGTGTAACATACATTCACTTGATTCATTGGTGCGTGTTCTTTCTTGTTGTTGTGTTGGTTTTTCATTTCTCATTTCAGATATCTTCTTCAGCATTCCATACTTCAAAGTTTGGCCGACTTCACATATTCCACATATTGGATAATTTCAGTTGTAACCCTTAAATCCCCAAAGGTTACGTCTTAGCATAGAAGGGGCTACACGTTCCCTATTTTTACCACACTGTGGTTGTTGGGGTTTTCGTGTCAGGCTATGACGTGTAGATTATTGCTGAACTATGTATTATCAGTTCCTGTTGAACCATTTACGAATTGTAGTCGAAATAAGCTCCTAATGGCATTGGCACGGCTGACCCACACGCCCTTTGATTGGCATGGCTGTCCCGAGAAGAAAAGAAAAGGAACACTGATCGAATATTATATACGTTGGAGCACATGTACTCTACTATGGTTCCATTTCAGATGTTGAAAGTCGGAATCTGAAGCAGAGTTAAGCCAGACCGCAATATGTCAAAGTCCAGTGTACATATATAGCCTTCACTTGGGAGGAGTCTTGAACTTGAACTCAGCTGTTTTATTAGAAAGTCTTATTGTATATTGGTATCGGTTTTGATTGCTGTTAATAAATGATTATTGGGTCCGCAGCGAACCAACTGATTATTGGGTCCGCAGCGAACCAACCATACTTCGTAGTCTGTCTTATTCTCGTAATTTAAGGGGGTAAATAATTTACGTTCGTTTGAACGAAGTGAATTAGAACGTAAACCCAGTTTAACATTACTCATCAGGGGTTAAGACGTTAAACTGTTGTCATTATGGTAGATGACAAACGTGTTTCATACTTCAAGGCCTTGAAGCTTAACCCTACACGTGGTTACCAAATAAATTCATGCAATAGTGAAAGGGACATAAGTGTTGGGTGGGATGAATGGGAGACTTACGCTAACTCGTGAACATACGTAAGGCCAAAAACCTGAACTTTAACCGGAACAAGTGAAAATAAATGGTAAAAATAGCTGAAAAGAAACAAAAGGTTGGAGAAAAGGGAAGAGCCTACCTTGGAGAATGAAAGGCTGGCGGACCAGTGGATGCGTGGTTAGCAAAATGTTGGATATAGGCATATTCCTTGGTGAATATAGCTTGGTTATGATGTTAGCGAAACTATAAGAAAAAGCCGGTAAAAAGAAACGCGTGACATAATTTAAAAGAAAAAACCGTCAAACCGTGACGTGTACGGAAGGTAGAAAGGAAAATAAATAAAAGAAAACGAAGGGGAATATGTTGCCAGGAAACTAAAGAAAAAATGGCGACATCCTAGGAAACAAACCAATACTACGGAGGGGGAGGTGGAGAGGACGAAGGTTGGGAACGCAAACTTCAAATTCATAGTAGTATTTTTTGCTTCTGATAAATCAGTAATACATGTTCGCGTGTGTAGTATGGATGCAAAAACAAAGAAGGAAAGGATAACTCGGACAGCTCGTGTAGCGAAGTAGAGGTTCGAGTTTAATCCGATTGGTTCCTAAAATAAACTCCGAAAGACATCGCAGACCTGCGTACTATCCCACCTCTCCTGCATGCAAGTCCGACTTGCGACTGCTGGCTGATACTACTGACGTCTGATATTATAATGAAGATTTCAAGTTTAACCCACAATTAATAATCTAACTTGTAACAATGACGATCAATAACCCATATTATCATTAACATTATTTTTTCCGTGATTTTCATTGTTCGAGAGACGACTACGTCACTGCAGATAACTTCCTACGAATAAGTGCTTTCGTTCTCCTCGAAAATGGCAGCTCGATTTTTTTCCAGAGTTGTTGCTTTAGGTGAGAGAAAAAAATAACGTGAATGATAAAACAATTATTTGAACTCGGTTTTTGCAAAATATCGTGATTTTGTCAGTGTCAAAACGCACACCGCAACTTATTGCTGACGCAGCGAGCGAGCCTGAAGCGAGCGAGCAAGGAAGCAATTCTAATTTACATTCACATAGGCAGAAAAAAATCTCGATTTTTACCCGGCATGCAGTTTCCAATAACCATCATGCAATTCTCAAGAACCATCATGCAATTCTCAAGAACCATCATGCTTTTCGCGCCAACTCCCACATACGCTATAGCCTGAAGCGAGTTGTTTTTCCTATTCAAGCTTTCGCGTTTCTGATCGTAAATGTCGTGCCCAAAATCTGTGTCCCTAATTAATTTGTACATGTGTATGTTTCTTTAGCCGGTATATCCGGACTCGTAAGCCCATCAGATACCGTATCTTTAGTGCTTTTTTTTAGTTCAGAAGATCACCGTATTAATTGAGCTGATTAGTGCCGGCTGACCGTGTGTCAGTTTCAAGTGTGAATATTCGCATTGAAATCTCAATTATAAGTAATACATTAGTTATTCATAAGCTGGCCAGTTTTTCAAATAGACAAATACTATTCAAAACAAAGAAAGGTAGACTCGCCTAATAATTTGCATACTTTTGTCACTTGGCATAAAACAAAAACATTTCATAACTACAGTAGTCTAAGCTCTCCGGCACCAAACTCTTATCCACAACTACTAACATTGCATTCACCGTCAGCATTCACTGCTGCATGTTAGGTAGCCTAGTTAATAAATTATATGCCGAGTATCCCCGCCGATCTATATGTCGGAGCTGCGTCAAATTTTCGACACTTTTTGAACTCACTTCAAAACAACAGTTACCTTTTAAAGGACGAACAACATACAACTGCCAGAAATTAACAACTGGTGTCGAGCCAAGGAAAACTGTGTTAGTCAATTATCCGTTTTTAAATGTACACGAACAACCAGGGTCACACTGACAGCTAAAGAGCCTCTGAAGCATTTTAAACTAACTCTTTAAAGAAACTATAGACGATATGTTATCTAGTATTGCTTAAACATGATCCCAAACTCGGTTCAAAGTATGTGGATATGAATTAGACAGTTATTCGCTTTGTACCGACAACCAATCAGACCCGCGCCGCTCGCACAGCCACGTGTGTTCTCGGATAATGCCTCTGGGATGAGTGTCGTCCGTGGACGTTTCCCAGTCTTTTTACCTATCAAAGTGATTGCAAGATCGATTTAATTTGATTATAGAATTAACTTTGCCACATTTACAGACAAGTAGTTTATAACAAAAAAAACTAAAAAAAAAAGAAAGAAAAAAAAGTAGTTATGACTAATTAACAATAGTCACCAAAGCTAGGTGGATATCGGTGAATAATACCGAGACGAGCGAGGTTATTATCACTGCTATT